>VWZL01006366.1:0-42367 GCA_013396915.1 Stercorarius parasiticus | reverse complement strand
CCCAGTACTGACCCCCGGGGAACACCACTCGTCGCTGACCTCCAATAGTCATGCCATCATAGAAGGCTATCAGATTAGTCAGACAGGATTTCCCCTTGGTGAATCCGTGTTGACTACTACTGATAGCTTCCTTTTCCTCCACATGCTTTGAGATGACACCCAGAACAAGCTGTTCCATCATCTTTCCAGGGATGGAGGTAAGGTTGACCAGCCTGTAGTTTCCTGGGTCTTCCTTCTTGCCCTTTTTGAAGACTGGAGTGACACTGGCTTTCCTCCAGTCCTCAGGCATCTCTCCTGTTCTCCAGGACCTTTTGAAGATGATGGAGAGCGGCCCAGCAATGACTTCTGCCAGCTCCCTCACCACTCTCGGGTACATCCCATCAGGACCCATGGACTTGTCTATATCCAAGTCCATGGATTTCCTTCCTCTTGCTGCCTGTCTTCCATGACATTCCCACACCTAGCTTGTGGGCTGGGCACAATCGTAAGCAGCCCTTACTATGTGCATTATGGCTACAGATAACCCAGGAACACAGCTACAGTTCATGCAGTTTAATTGAAAATATCTTCATTGAGTTCAATTCATTTTGTATTTGTGAAGAACGAGAGTAGACAAATGTGATGTTGACTCAGTGTACAAGTTCAATTACACCAGTAGATTTTACGGAAAAGAGCACAGAACTAATCCAGTGTTATTTTAGGGGAGAGGAATAAGGAAGAAGAAAAAAATGTGGGCTCATCTTCCAGTGTCTCCACCACAGCCCGTTCTCCCACATGTGCTCAATCTGAACGTGCTGTATAGCACAGAGACTCTCATGTCAGATTCCCAAACAGAAGCTTTGCCCTTCATTTAAACACCTACAGGAATACTGCATTAGGTACATTGTTGATACATTGCTGGCACACGCTTAATGAAGCACAAATTAAGTTGAGAGTAGACTGTATTGAGCCTTCTGTACAAAACAATTCAATATTTTTAGAGACTTCATTGCACACTATTGCTCTTTAGCACCTATGTAACTCATTGCTCGGTTTAGAATCCAGTCACAGAAAGGAGAGGCCAAAAGTAAATGCAAATCACTATAAACAATTTGAAAATGCTAAATATTGGTTTGGTGGTTTTATCCTACAAGATAATAAAATATTACCTTTTAGTTTTAATGTCATTTTGACCTTTATGTCTGCATTCCCCTATCTGCCAAACAGAGCAGAGATCTTTGCTACTGCCACTTGCTTCCTTAAGATAAAAAAATAAATAAATTGGTGAGGAGGATCAGAGGTAAAGTTTTGCAGGCAACAGTAGCATTTACATTTTCAGACTACCCAAGTTTGCAACTCTAATAGTTTGTTGAATTTAGTTTTCATTTATTTTAACTATTTGGCAGACTCGTCTTAAATTTTGCTTTGCGGTTCTTTTAGTATTTGTTTTACAGAATTTTCCACAAAAAATGAATGACAAAAAGGAGTCAACAGAATCTTTTCTATCATCAACTCAATTGCAACATCAAAAAGAGCTCAGTTTCACATACACATTCATTTCATTTGCAGAAATGAGCCCTGTTTTCCTTGAATTTGAATCTGCGCTGTGACATGCTAGAAGCTGACTCAAATTCTGCAGCTGGAATCTGCTCCTTTTCTCAGCAAATTTCTTCAGGTGAAAAAGTGGGAGATAGTTGGAAGGAAGCCTGTTTTTTTAATCTTATCTAAGCACTTCTGAAAGGAGCTACAGCTGAAGATAAGGGATGTTGAGTCACATGCCTTTTCTGCCTTAGAGTTCTTATCGTGTATGGGGAATGATCCCATTTCTACAACACCAATTTTAAGCTACTGCAATTCCAGCATCTTTACAAGAGATGTTCCTGATATGCACAAATATGAAGCAAATGAGGCATAGTCATTACATTTAACTGTGACAGTAAAATTAGGGCTACCATCTACTGTCACTGCAATGCCAAATAAAATTAAAAAAAAGCCATGCTTGGCCTTTGAAGTGATCTTTACTTCAGCTGCCCCTGGCTAAAAGGGTTCAAGGGGAGGAGGAGAAATTTTTCCTGATCTCTGAGGTGAAATTTAACAGACCTGGGAAACAGACATGAACTGTGAGGGTCTAACTAAGGACGGCCTATGGCATGAATGAATTCTAAAGCAAATAAAATAGTAATGTATTCAGTACACTTAAAGTCTCATTCTTTGACAAAGGACTTCTTCCTTCTTGACTTTATCTTCCTCTTGATAATAACCATTACCACCAGGGCTGAGATGGACCAAATACCTGACACAGTGAAGACTGTAGGAAAGAAACACACAATACTCAAAGAATCTTACATCACAATCCTTGCAAACTCTGCAAATTCCTCCTGTTTGCATTCGGCAGAGTAACTGTCTTAACTATGCCGCAGTATGCTTTATAATATACAACGATCAGCAACCACTTCTAGTTCAGGCAACTTCACTATTTTTATTTTTTATTATTTTAAAATCCTTTCACTAGAACTTTATATATTTAGAGTGGGGTAAGAAGTTCTACTCCAGGCCAGACTTCCCAAGAGGTTCTCAAGCCAAGGAGGCAACAAGGTCTAAGATCCACTGCTTTGCACCACACTACAAGCAACAGGCACTACAGGTATAAATGGTTGCTGCTTTGTCTAGGTCAGGCTTCTCGTGAGCATGCAAAAAAACCCCATTCCTCTGTTTCCTTCAACCCACCCTTACCACATAGAATCATAGAATGAATCCTAGAATCATAGAATGTGTTGGGTTGGAAGGGACCTTTAAAGGTCATCTAATCCAACCCCCCTGCAGTAAGCAGGGACATCTTCAACTAGATCAGGTTGCTCAGAGCCTCATCAAGTTGGCCCTGAATGTCTCCAGGGATGGGGCCTTCACCACCTCTCTGGGCAGCCTGTTCCAGTGTCTCACCACCCTCATCGTAAAGAGCTTCTTCCTAATGTCTAATCTAAACCTACCCTGCTCTAGTTTAAAACCATTGCCCCTCGTCCTATCGCTGCATGCCCTTGCAGACAGCCCCTCCCCAGCTTTCTTGTAGGCCCCTTCAGGTACCGGAAGGCCGCTATAAGGTCCCCCCGGAGCCTTTTCTTCTCCAGGCTGAACAACCCCAACTCTCTCCGCCTGTCTTCATAGGAGAGGTGCTCCAGCCCTCTGATCATCTTCGTGGCCCTCCTCTGGACCCGCTCCAACAGGTCCATGTCCCTCTTGTGCTGAGGGCTCCAGAGCTGGACACAGTATTCCAGGTGGGGTCTCACGAGAGCAGAGTAGAGGGGGAGAATCACCTCTCTGGATCTGCTGGCCATGGTTCTTTCGATGCAGCCCAGGATGCGATTGGCCTTCTGGGCTGCAAGTGCACATTGTNCATTGATGAAGATATTGAACAGCACCGGTCACAGTACAGATCCCTGAGGGACACCACTTGTGACCCCTCTCCATCTGGACATCGAGCTATTGACCACCACCCTCTGGATCCGACCATCCAGCCAGTTCCTTATCCACCGAACAGTCCACCCATCAAATCCGTATCTCTCCAACTTAGAGAGAGGGATATTGTGGGGGACCGTGTCAAAGGCCTTGCAGAAGTCCAGATAGATGATATCCGTAGCTCTCCCCTTGTCCATTGATGCAGTCACTCCGTTGTAGAAAGCCACCAGGTTGGTCAGGCAGGACTTGCCCCTGGTGAAGCCCTGCTGACTGTCTCGAATCACCTCCATGTCTTCCATGTGCCTTAGCATAGCTTCTAGGGGGATCTGTTCCATGACCTTCCCAGGCACAGAGGTGAGGCTGCCAGGGCATCATCCATCTTTCCCATGTCCCGGTTACAGTTTAGAAGCATCATCCCAGAAGTCAGCAACCTCTACAAGCATGTAGTAGTTGTCTTTATATAATTCATGGAAGTGAGTTCTGAACCATATTTTGGGCAGTTCTGTCCCACAGTGCCCCCAGCATCTCTAGTCTCAACAAACCAATCTGAAGCAATTAAAAGATGCTCCACAAAAAAGCCACTAATCTGGAAGATATGTATCTGCAGCTGGCATGTCCACATAAAAAAATGCCTATTTAGAACACAAAAGATGCAATGAAGATGCTTCAGGATCCTACTCACAGAAGGTACTTCAACATTCTAATATTCAGCTAGCATCTATTTGTAGTTCTCTCAGTTCAACGTACAGTCTCAAGAATGTAAGAAATCCAGCACTAAAAAGTTTCTTAACTGTGAGGAACATTCCTTCCCAGTTATGTCAGCTTTTTCAGTACTACCACCTCACTCTTTAAAGGCAGTTTCATCAGGAAAAAAACTTCCTGAAAACATAAGCAATAAATGCAGGAATAAATAAAAGAAGTGGAGGAAGGAGCAGACAGTTAGGCTACCTTTGAATCTCCAAAAAAACATGAAAAATGACCTTGTAATTTGCTCATTTTGTATAGCTTCTGAAATTAATTTTGCTTAACTAGTGGTTTAGGCTGGGCTGGACACTAAACGAATTACATAGTACTATTATCTGCACATTCCCTTGAATTTGGTTATGCTTTTCTGAAAGTCTTCATACTCTGAGATGATTCAAAACAGAGTTAACTTTAACCATGAAAACATCACTGAATATGTTGAATCAGCATTTTCATTTCATCTGAATCACTAATACAAACAAAGCTTGGCAAAACTCTTTTACTACTATTTGATGTTCCCTGCGAAATTTTTGTATCTCCCTGTCTGTCAGGTGGAGATACGGACAACATAAGGAAATGTAATAAAGCCTTAGACATTTATTGTATATGCAATATACAAAGCTCAATTAAGAATACCTTTGGGAACAGAGTGTAGAAATGCTATCTTTAAAAAAACACTTTATTTTCTGCAGTGCAGAACAACTGAAACTTTTCAAGTGGTTTTCAGAAGAGAAGGCTGAAGGCCTGTCACATGAGATTACCTCTAAAAAGGACTAAGTTCTTATATAAAGGAAAAGTGCATGCAAAGGTCAGTAATATAGTAAACAGGCTATGTTAACTAACAAAGCCTGTATCTCAGTCATTCCAACAGGCAATGCTATTCATACAAAAGATCTTACACCACCACCCCACCCCACCCCCCCTTTTTTTTTCTCCTTCAAGGAGACCTCCGGTAGCCCACACTCCGTTACAGACCAATGTTTGCCCAGCAGTTATTTATGATAGCATTCCACAGGCCAGGGAGGAGGAAAGATCAGCTATTCCTATCTACGTACATATTTCTGATCCATAGGTAAAATGCAATGCCCAAACAGATCATTCAACAGAAAAACAAAACTGTAAAACCACCACATTATATGATTTAGTCTCTTTTTGAAGCAAAGTGACTATAGTCATAGTATTGTTACTCCTACATGACAGATCAATTTCCTGAAGTTTTAAAAAAAGAAGGGTATTAGTTGTAGTACTGGTATTAAGAGCCTTGCTCTATCAGTAATCTCAAAGCAAATCTTTGCAGTCAGCAATGCCCACAAAACGTTCATACTTGCGTCAAGGCTGACATCCAGTGGCCATATCTTTTAACTGATTCTTTTTTGGCATGCCAACCTAATATTTAAAAACTGAGATTCCACAGTGAGATTCTACTCCAGACATTCAGCCTTCTCTTCTGAAAACCACTTGAAAAGCTTCACTTGCTCTATAGCATACATAATATAAAAATAAATAATCTGAAAACTCACGCTATATATAAACTTACTTGTTTCCTTAAAAGCCTCTAAGAAGTCAGATGTTTTGTAGCACTACGCACATGCGTTTAGAATATGGTTTAGAATACCACAGGCTCTAAAAAATGTAGAGAATCTAGTCCCACCTCTCCAATCATTATGGTTAAGAGATGATAATACCAGAAGTAGAGGAGAAAGATGTTTTGATTTTAAAGCACTGTGGTAGGTTATCTACTTCAGAAATGGACATCTATTTACTGTATTTCCACATAATTCTTTTTACAAGAATTACAAATTGTAAGCATGGTATTATATTAAAGTATTAGTGATTAGTTAGTGACTGATTTCACTTGATGCAGTATTAATATACAGGTTTTAGCCATTGAACTTCAATCTAACACCAAGGGAAGTAATTTTTTGTGGAAGTAGAATACAGAACACATGTAAAATTATCATCATACATGGAAAAAATGAGCTTACTTTCTATATTCCTTGCTTCATTTATTTCAAAAGCATCAACACCATAATAGACAAGTCTATTTTGATTGGGGAAATATAATTAAAAAAAGATTAAAAAGTGTCATTAACTGAGAGATGAGCAATTCACATACTTGTTTGTGAGATACTTCAAAATAAAAAGGCTTAATTTATTCTCCCTCAAAGACACGAGCTGTTATGATTTTGTTCATGCACGGTGCCTTGACAGATGTAACTACATAGACTGAAGGTATCAGCTTACCCAAAGATGGTATAGTGGAGTTTTGCAATACTAGCAACAAGTGCCTTTTTTATCATATGCCCCATTTTTGGTAAACGCAGCATGATCCTTCAATAAGGTCAACAAAATATGGCAGAATGATGCAAATATCACTAGGCTATCATGATAAGTGGTTATTATTTCACTATCAGCAGTTTAGTGAATGCATTCCAGCCCTAAAGCAGCACATACCAGACCGACAGAATGAGGTTCTCTACTAAAAGGTGGGAGAGTAGCATCAATCTAGGAAAGTTGTGTTTTATCTGGCATTACTGTTTTACCAGCTAAGATACCCGAGAATCATTTCTTTCAGAAGCACTAGGTTTTCTGTCATAACCAGTGAAAACTTCAATACCCTGAAAGGTCTGAGCTATGGTTAGTCCTCCTCAGTATCTTGAAATTATTTGTAATCCTATTTGGAGGAGATGATGCAAATTAAATCCTTTCTTAAACTCATTTTAGATGGAATATGAATGCTGCACATGATGCCAATTATGAAGTGTCAGTTGCTTGATCTGAAGTATTTCAGCTTCACATTTGAATAGTAATAGAAGAAAGTATCAAGGGCACAAACAGGCTAGCAGGAGAATTTTCTTTGTAGCACAAGACACATCATAGTATTACAAGTCTATAGGATTAGGGTACTTGATTTGCAGTGCAGAATCCAGAAGAGCTATTGCTGAAAAGACACCCAGTTCAGCAATAGCACGGGATAGTACTGTGGTAGCATCTATGCATTCAAATAATATCTGCAGGCAGGTCAATCAGATCACCTGCTGAAACACAAACCACTTTGAAACAAGTCATTCAGGATGTTTTGCTCCAGCCAGGTTCCTTGCACTGGCCCAGTGTGTTGCAAGTCATTGCCATAAGGTCCAGGGGAGGACAAGCTGCAGCTGGTGTGAGGATGGGCAGTAGTTTTTGTCAGAAATTGTTTCTATTGCTTCTGAAAGGGTGTAGAATAACAGCGCACAGATTCATAAAATACTATCAGTCACAGAAGACTGGAGTCTACAATTTACTGTCCATACCATCTATACCTGGTGCAAAATATTACATTCACTTTTACTCTATGTAAACTGAGTTAGAAGCTTGCTACTAATACCAGTAAAGATGTAAAGATCCTTTTTGTGTAGCAGCTATTCTTTCCTGCACTGGGTCCATGTCTGTAGCCAGCAGTGGCTGACAACGTACAGGAGAAATTATATGAGCCAGAAGCACATATACCTGGAAAAATGCAAGGACACATAACTATGAGCTCAGCAAAACAAAGGATTTTCTCAAATAACTCTGACTGCGTTCTCCTTTTCCATGCTACTTCTTTTCACGGCCCCAAGAGCTTCCCAGCAGCCAAAGTGACCTAGGTAGGACTGCAGCCCTCCTGGCTTTGTCACCAGGGCGCCGTACTTTACTCAACCATGTGTCAGTTTGTCCAGTGCTGTGTTTCTGTGAGATCTGTGGAGAAAAAGCCATCATTTCTGCAGCGGGAGGTGCCCTGCAGCAAGTGCCTTCTGCTCTCCAGGGAAATAAGCACATCCATAATTAATGCCCATCCTCACACCAGCTGCAGCTTGTCCTCCCCTGGACCTTATGGCAATGACTTGCAACACACTGGGCCAGTGCAAGGAACCTGGCTGGAGCAAAACATCCTGCATGAGCTGCAGCAAAGGAGAAGCCATTGTTTGGCATCCACAACCTGCCCTGAGCCATGGTGGTAGGAAAAGGGGGTCAGGCAGATGTGCTGTTGCACTCTTGTTTGCATGCCTGGGGTGAGTGCTGTCTCTTAGGATGCGTTCAGCCCTGAAGAGCTGGGTGAGCCTGAGGAAGGTGTGAGAAAAGAGGATGCAGAGGTTCAGGGAAGCAGTTCTGGGCTTGGCTCTGTCCAAGGAAGGGAGGAAGAGCTGTGGTGCCTCCTGGGTCCAGCCTCCTCGCAGCAGGAGAAGACATGTTTGGGTGCCCTTGCTCCAGCTGTACTGAGGAGGTGAAGGTGCCCTTGCTCCAGCTGTACTGAGGAGGTGAAGGTCTTACACTTGGCATTCTGCTCTGCCTGCACCTCTCTTAGTCCTATGCCATCCATGCATTCTGCTCTGCCTCCATGCCCTGGGCCTGCCGTCGACTCTGACATGTAGTTACAAGCAGCCAAAAATACATGACTTGTGGATCTGAAAGAACTTACTGTTAGTCAAGTTATGTTTGAACAGCCCAAGCAAAGACTTAAATAAGTCCAGTTACGGTGGTACAGTTAGGTGCCTTGCAGGCACTGATGGGGTGCAGCCTTCTCACCTGCGGAGATGGAGTTTGGTGGTGAGGAACAGCCCCCGGTGTCCCCTCACCCATGGCAGAAGATGCGGCTGACCTGGGAGCAATGGTGAGAACATCGTGGCTCTGTTCATGCCCTGCTGGGTGATAACTGGGGAGGGAGCAAGTTTAGCACTTTTAACAGCATGCATGCAGGGAAGGTGCCCACCATTTTTCCAAGCTGTAGCAAATTCCAGCCAGAGCTGGGGTCTGTGCACTGCAGCCTGAAGCAAAGGGAGGCTCCCAGCTCAAGCCAGTTGGGAGAGGTAGTATCTGATGCTGCCTGCATCCATGAGACTGAAAGCACCGGTCCCCAGGTGGCATCGTGGAGGCCAGGAGCAGATGTCTTCCAGGGCCCCAAGGCAGCAGAGAGCAAAGTAAATATTTCTATAAAAGCTCAGCCTGGTGTTTGCCCACACCACCTATGTGCACCATCCATTATACATGGGGACTGGCGCTGTGGGCAGTAGAGCAGAATGCTTTGTGATGGTTCATGCATTAAATAGAGATGAAGGAGGATATGGTGTTCATTCACATCTGGTCTGTGTCCCCTTTGCTGGTTGTGGCTCAGTGACAAGGCTGTGGCAGGCAAGAGGAGAGCTGCAGACTGGTGCTGCATCCTGACTTGGGACACCTGGGACAGTGGGTGCAAAGTTAACTAGTGTGTTCCTGGGGAACAGCTGAGATGCTTTTCACTTTTCTTTAAATAATTAAAAAACCAACTTAGACAAAGTATAAAGTCTCTTCTAATACACAGGCACTTTAGAACATCTGGAATTTGCAATGCTTTAATACCGAGTTGAATGGCCAGCATGTACACAACCTTCTGCGCCCACGAGCTTCACATACGATGGGCATTAGATGTCAGTGATCTGCCCAAAGAAATACATTTGTGTATCCTTCTCATAGGTCCAAAGAATTTCCAAGCCTGGCTCATGATATAAAGAATGATGGAGCACATCAGCCATCATCCTGGAAGGAATGACCAGCTCACGGCTAGGAGGTACTTTTGAACAATGGGACTATTATTATTATGTTTATTATTATCCTCACTATCATTATTATTATTTGCTGGACCTAGGAATGCTGGATTTGGATGAGCTGAGACTTTTCATGTTGTTTGATAAATCTGTGTCACAAAAAATAATCTCAAAGCTAATGTGAAATCTTTCTATAGGAAATGTTTTCAGTTCCCTTGTTTAATTATTTAGCACTGAAACTTATTTGACAGGCTTTCTTGGCAGGTTTTAGAAAGCAACAACACTGTATTTAACCTCCAGTGAAACATTTATTTTCAACCCAGAGCATGTTAGCTTTCCTTTTATATTTCTTACTTTCTGCAAAGTTTGAGGATACTAATTTTAGGTGGACAGGAGGAACACCTACATGGAAGTGATCTAGATTACTAGAGGTGCCTGGGGACCAGCAATGGTGTGTCTGAGACAGGCAAGGACCTGAGTTGCTGACATATGTGTAAGCAAAGATGGCAAGAGGATGAAGTCAGCCTTTCCTACATCAGTCTTGCTGGACACCAGCACAGCTCTAGTAGATGGGGGTGGCAGAGAAGGAGCATCCATCCTTCTCTGGCATAGATTCATGGATGAATGCTGTCAATCAGTCTTGCTTGGCTGATGGCGCAGCTGTGATGGGGTGGTTCCCCAGGAATGCAGGTCTTGGCTTCTGCAAGTCACGCCTTTTTCTCAGGGAGGTGTGGGGAGGGCTGCATTACTTCACCAATTTGTACCCTCACAGCATCACTGAGAGACACTGAGGTCATGTCTGTTGGATCCCTTCTCCTGAGACTTTGCTGTATCAGAACAGAATCAACTTTATGCTAAACTAACTAGCATCCACTGGTGTTGGAGTCACCTATATCTGGGTACTTTAATGTTGTTTGTTGGCTACACCCATGTATTGCTGTCCTCGCCCCTTCTCCTGGCATGTGGGCAGCCTGCTGTTGTCCTGCAACTGTGAGAAGCTCCTGCGTTTGCTAACAGATGTACTGTTGTTATGTTGCTGATATGTCTCCCAGTTGTCTTTCCACTGAGCAGAGGTGTTCTAGGGCTGTTTGGTTTCATAGTGTCTCACGTCTACTTTGAATTCCGCTCCTCCCCCTCCCCTCCAAATAACATTAATTCCCTTCTTCCTGGCCAGCTGTCAACAGTGGTTGCTAAATCATCAAACACATCTGAGAGGATTTCCAAACTGAACAGATGGACCAAATGTCACATCTACGTTGCACAGTCCTCTGCGTTATCACTGGGCTCTGGCCCCTGCTGTTCTAGCCATCTCTAGTAGTAGTTTTGGCTCTCTGGAGAAGGAAATGGCTCTTGCAAGCTTCTCCAAGAACAGTTTGCATCTCTGTGCTTGCTGCCTTTTCACTGGATTGTTCACACCAGAAAACCTCTTGACTTGAGTGTGAAATAACATTAGTATTAAAAGTCCCAGCCAAGCTGACAGTGGCCTGGCCACACAAGGGAAAGGGAACTGCAGCTCTCAAGGGAGAAGATTTGATCCTGCTCTTCAAGTAACTGCTGGCAGTAAATTTCGGTGTTGTTTTCCCAAGGTGTCTATATGCCTGCCAGCAGTTGACTTGGGGAACTTTTTCCTAGTGCAGGCAGGAAAGGAGCACTCCTGGGTGTGTGGTGGGGTACAGCTCGTGCAGAGGGACTGGGCAGTTTCTGGCAGCCAGGAAGCTGGGCATGGACAGGGGCTCTCTGGAGGCTGCCTGCAAAGTACTCTCCATGGGGCATGGCACTCGAGGGAGAGCAGAAGGAGGATGGCAGCAGGGAAGCTCAGCCCTCTTTTTCCCCTTGGCAGGAATAAAGTTCCTGCAGTGAAGGAGGCCTTGAAGAAAGGTGGAAGGGATGTCAGGCAAGACTGGAAGCTGAGAAGGAATAGGCCAAGGAAAGGAATACATGCTGGCTGCGCCCCTGCGGAGGTAATCTTGTAGTTTTTTAGACTCCAGCTGGGAAGCAGCTCTGATCCCAGCTTTGGCAATATCCTGCCAAATCCATGCTCCAAATCTGGTCTCGCTGGCTCTGAGCAAGACAGACGGCACAGGGAGAGGCTGCCAGCATCAATCGAGGTAAAAGACTTTTGCACTGCTCCATGCTGCTGGGTGTGCATTTGTGCTGTGCTGCCCATCTCCGAGCTCCTGGGAAGAGGCTGAGGGACGTTGGTCTTGGTATTTTTTTCCCATGATATGCAGACTCAAAGACAAATATGGAGCATTTGGATCCATGCTTCCTGATACTGAGGAGTTCCTTGCTCCCCAAAACCATCCTGCACAAACATGGGAGCTCCCTCTCGTGGAGGGATTACTTGGATTGACAGCAAAAATCGAAAGCGTTTTAGGGCTTTCTTGTGCTAATAATACACATAGTGTAGCTGTTTCACTTTCTAAATCTGTGCAAACACAAGCAAAATCCAATGCCCTTGTCTCTGTGTGTTTCACTGAGTTCCTTCACACACAAGGTGTTCAGAGGGGTCTTGCATCACTAAAGAAATACAGACTGGGTGGCATTTGGGCACCTTGTGCTTGCTTTTGGTCTGTGTCCTGGAAATACATGGGAAAGGTGCAAAGAAGCTCAAATCTGAGCTCCTCCCCACTTATCAGGAGTGATGGCTATTCCTTCAGCAGTATTTCTGTACCATTGTTAAGTCTGGAGTAAAGTACAAGCTTGCAGTGGGATTTCAAAGTTGTGGATCTTATCTCCTGGGCATGCTGGCTTCTTGCTCAAAGCATGCTTTGGGGGGGTTGACCTCACTGATGTCCTCAGCCATGCTCCTCAAGCAGCAAGACCAGGATGAATTAACTGCAACGGCTGCTAGTCCTCAGATCCCACAAGGACTTGTATTCTTACACCTCCTGCCCAGTTTCAACTGGATTGTGCTTTGATTTGGTGAGTTCTCAGAGCTGGATCAAGAAGCGCTTTTTGGAGATTGGTTTTCTTCTTTGTTTTCAGGATGAAAAAGCAAAACTCAGCTGGTTTGGGGGGGAAAAGAGAGAATGAAAAGAACTTGGTTTAAAGCAAGCTTTGCCTTCCTAGCCAAGTTGTTTAAGCAAGGTAAGTCTCTACATCCCTTGAAATACATTAAGTGTGGCTGTAGGGGCCATTGTAAAGACCCAGCTCCCTAAAAATGCAGATTTCAGGGAAAGCCTTATGCACTGTGACAATTTGAAGTACCCCTGAAGGACGTTTGCTCAGGCAGAAGCACACTTTATTTGAAGCATATTATGAATGAAACAGGAGAACAATTTGTGTGCTGGAGATGGGCAGTGGATCAATTAAGCAGAGCAGAGGGCACAAAGCAAGTCAATTTGCAAAAGGGCAAACCACAGATGAGGTGGTTACGTGCTGTCTGGATTCCAGGGTGTCTTTCTGCTCTCTGCTGAGGTGGTATGGAGGAGCTGGACTTCAGGATCCTGAGTGTCTGTGGCTTGTGGCATCCCTGGATGCATGTGGAGATTTGCCTGCCCTGAGGCTAGGGGTCACCATTGTGCAGTGAGGCCACCAAACAGCAGGCACCTTCCCAGGGGCGTTGGGGCATCTCCTTGGCTCTGCTCTTCCTTCTGGTTATCCTGATCACTGGGGCTGTGGGGCATTTCTCAGTGTGTTTTGACAGTTGCTCTGCTGTGAGTCAGCTGCTGTGGTCCAGGATCTCCTCTTCAGGTGGCAGCTGCTCACTTAAGGCATACTGTTATCTGCATGTAGATACTGGGAAACCAAACCCCATTAATCTATGGAGAAGGAAAAAGGAATGGTGCAAGCGCATTTGTGGGTTTTGGGTTGGGGGAGGAGGCTGACTGCATGGCATTTTAATTTATCTTCTTTTTGAGGGGAAGGGACTTCCCTTTGCTAAGGTAGAAGGCAAAGTGATCAGACCTACAAAATCTTATTGGATGCCAAACCCACATTTTTTTAAAATAGGAAAAGGAAATATCTGAAATCCTCCATCTGAAAAATAAAGGATTTTTTATTCTAGAGCCTATCTGAAAGTGGTTAGAAAAAAAGATGATTGTCTTTCAGTCCAGCTGCTTAAAACTCATTGGGTGTGCATGTTTTTCTGCTGACTGTGTGTGGAAGAAACGAGATCTGCATGAGTTAACAACATTGTGACCTCAAGGACTGACTGCATCCTTCTGAATTTTGAGAAACAATTAATCCAGCTGAGTGCTCTTAAGTTAATTGGAATATGAGAATAGATGGAAAACCATTTCACTGTCCAGGATGGTGTGCAACCTAGAATGTCCTAGGAGCTCTTCAGGTATGGGCAACACAAACACCACAGCTCAGTCAGGGACAGCTGACCTGCACTGACCAAAGGGATCTTCCATACCATATGAAGTCATACTCGGCAATAAAAGCTCAGGGAAAGAAGGAGGAAGGGGGGACATTTGTGGCTATGGTGGTTGTCTTCTCAAGCAACTGTTAGGCTAAGGCCCTGCTTCCCAAGCAGTGGCTGGGTGTCTGCTTGCTGAAGGAAATTAGGGATTGAATTCCTCTTTTTGCTTTGCTTGCACATGCAGGTTTTGTTTTCCCTGGGAAGCTCTCATTACCTCAATCCATGAGTCTTCTTCCTTCTATTTTCTCCCTCTCCTGCGACAGAGAGGAGTGAGCAAAAGGCTGGGTGGGTGTTTGGCTGCTGGCAGGGGTCAGCTCCCTACACCCAGGTTCTCCACTTGGGTTGATGTCTTGGCATTGTCTTCCAGGGAGGTGAGTGTGTGACTTAGTCCCCCTAGAAATGTAGTATCCACTGCTAAGCCTGTTAAGCACAAATGAAATGCATGCTGGCTTGAGAGATACTTTGTGTGTGCTGAGGAAGTCATGTCATTAAGAATCACAGGATTACCAGTGTGAACCAGGAAAAATGAGGGCTTTCAAACAGCCTCACTCTGTGTTACTAGGTCTGTGAGCCAGAGAAGCTGCCTTAGCTCTTATGAGCCACTCGCTTCAAGGATCTGCTTCCTGGGATTTGAGCTGACAATCCACCTGAAGGATCCCAGCCTACAAGGGATCTGCCTGGGCAACACAGGGTTTGCTCTTCATTCATTTGGATGTTATTCCCAGTCTCCTTAAGGCAGGTGCTAAGGGTTCTTCTAGGACAGACCCAGAGCAATATGCGTGGAATAGGCTGATGAAGGTGCCTTTTCCTGTACTTAACAATTACACCTGAGGTCTTCTGCTGCCTGTTAAATGCAGCATGTTGTAAGGCCTGGTGCTGTTGCTTGCAGAGTGCCTTGTGCAGTTGTTAAAACTGTCTCCTTATTAACTGCTGTGTCCTAGCCTTTGTGTTTATTGCATTGATGCAAGTCTGCTGTCTGGTGAGCTCAGAGCTGTGTGAATGTGGCGTACAGCCATCTTGTGTCATTTAGTGCAGTCTCTGTAATAAGAAGTGTCAGAATGCCTGTACTTACCTTTAAGGGCTAGTCCAGGGGGTAATGAGGGCTTCATCCAATACGAGAAGGGCCCTCAGTTTCTTCCTGTAGCACCAGCCTCTAGCAAGAAATTGCTCACAATTTTGGGAAAGCCAGTGGTGGCTTTGTAAAAGGACAGCTATTTCCACTCCATGGGAGTGCAGGTCCCCTTGCGGATCCCCCCATTGGTGTGATAACACAGCTATCGTGTTATGCTTTAGTCTTCATCTGGTTTGGCTATGCTGAGATTTCAGTCCCTAAAACTCCTGCTGTCGCTCCCAGTGGCTGAGCATCCCCAGCCCCAGTGACTGGCTGTAAGCTGGCAGCTGGGGGGGGTTTAACCCTTGGTCTCCTGATCTGTACCGGGATCTCTGTGGCCAGCACTTACAAATTTTTTTCAACCATCTATTTAATATGTTCCCTCAAAACAGCTCTGCTGAGTGAGCCAAAAACTCCCTCAGAAGTAATAAGAAGAAACCTGCTGATGACCTTCCAAGGTCTGTGGCTTCTCCCACAAGTTTCCCCTCCATGCAGGTCCCTGTGGTGTTGAAAACAGCACTCTATGGGCTTCAGCTCAGTCCTGAAATGCAAACAGCACAGCAGCTCTAGGAACAGCCTTTCTTCTGTGTACATAAACTGGCTATCACTTAAGCCACAGCACTTAATGAACTGTGGGCAAGTCTCTTTGTCTATCCTAAACCCTGGGCAAACAGCTGCCAGAGGCAATTACAAACTGTTTTTTATGAGTAACCTTGTCAGCAGGCTGGTCGTTCTGCTTGTTTGGGTTTTGTTGCATCTGTCCTGATGCACAGTGACATTGATGGTGGTGACGCCAGACGTTGTACTCCAAGGTAGGGGAGATGGAAAGGGAGCCCTGAGCCTGCTGACAGACACTGCCGAGCAGGCAGGCCAGTGCAGGGTGCCTAGGGCCGTGGTGCTCCCTCCCTGGCCAGGCAGCTGGGGATACCTTGGGGAGTCTCATCTTTGTGCCCCATGTATGCTCTGGCCTTGCACCTCTCTGTGCGGTGCCTCTGGCTCAGTTCTGCCCAAGTACCACAACCAGGCAGACAGGCTGTCCAACAGCCATGAACCACCTCATCGCCAGCTCCTCCCTGGTCCGCTGTTAGGGAGCGTGGTGAGGTGGTGCTGCAGGACCATCATGAGATTCAGCTTCTGCCTGCTGATAGCAGAGCCAGACTCCATCAGAGTATGGAGGGAAGGGAGAGAAAGCCACATGGGTAGAAAGGCTGTGGCAAGAGGGAGCTGCAGCCCATCAGTGAAATGCATGCAGCAAATACTCATCCTAATGAAACAGATTGTTTCATTATAAAACATCTAGCTGGAAAAAGAAAGGCAGATGCACCTAGAGCAGGCCAAAATGGACTTGACCGTCTGATAACTTTACAGCAGGCTAGGTGGGACTGTGACTTCTGTTAAGCAGCTCTTTATTTTCTCTCCTCCCATTGTCTAACCCCTGAGGAAAGAGCACATCTGATAGCCCTGAAATGAGCAGTTCTCTCAGAGAATTAAGGCTGGCTTGCTTCCTCGCTAACTTTCTTTACTTGCCTCCAGGCAGCACAGTGATAAGTTAAACTCAGCAGCTCTTCCAATACAAGTGATTTGATGATGAAGGTATGAATACAGAGGATGATTTACCCAACAAACTGCATCCCTTGGGGATCCTGGGAAGCAGGACATGCATTGAGAAGCCAGTTATCGTCTCAGGCACACATGGGAACCAGGGTGAGCTGCTTGCATTTTATACACCAAAGATATGCATGCAGGATCTCCCTGCAGGCAGGTCCCTAGCTCTGTCAGACAGACCATGAAGGGCTATTCAGATGTTAGCTGGCATGAAGAACAAGATGGTCTCACAAAGCTTACCCATGCAAGGCCAAAGACTGAGGCTGCATCGTGATGACCTCCTACAGGAATGTGGCAGAGAGCTCCCTGGTGCCAACGTGATCGCTGTCAGAAGATCATTGAAGTGTTCCCTGCAGTGCATTGGTGCTGAGTTGCGTATTAACAAGGAAGCACTGCATCGAGCACTTTTGATTAGGTTTAAGAAACAAAGAAAATCAGAAGTTAGGCTTTACCATAAGTAAAAGTGTTTCATTGCAACTTTCTGAACCTGTTGCTTCCATTTGACCTGATCTTGATGTGATTGTGTGGCCATGGCACTTTAACATCTGCTTGGATTTTATGGGAATGAAGCATTTTGGTGCTTTTGAACCATAGTCTGGGGGGAAAGTTTGTTCTGGGGATGGCAGGTGCATTTTCTCTCTCCCTTTGCCTTATCTGTTTAGCAGGGAAAACTCTGATTTGCAACTAACACTTTGCTGTCTGTGTTTGGAAGAGATTTATACACCAGATTGGCAGGGCTAGGCAACATTTTCCTTTAAAAAAAAATCAGAGAGGAAACTGGGTTTCAAATGAAATAAATGTTCAATGAAGGGTTTCTTGTTTCAAGGGAAAATGCTGACATTTTTGTCAAAATCAACATTTAAAACATGTTTTGTTTTTCAAAGGAGGCTGCTTTGTCTCTTTATGCAGAATTTGAAATTTATTTATCTCTTATAGATCCTGTGTCCTACACATCATATTTTTGCAAGTTACAGGTGAAGCTCTCTATGGGTTTTTATCCTTCGTTTCTGTAGGACCGTTTCTCCCACCTCTAGGAAAGGTCCCAGTGCTCTTTCTGTGTTTCCCTTGTACTGTTTCCTAGAGTTCTTTTTTAATAGATGTGCTTGAAATCCCAAGTAATGTGTCTTTCTGCCTTAGTAGTTGGAACTGAACGCAAGTGTTTAAAGCAAAGATTGCCAGACCTCTCTGCCTTTTTCTGGAGCTGTGATGTCAGAGGGATTGGTTACTGTAGGAAGGCTGTTTCCCCGAGTTGTTCCTATCTTCCAGTGGAGACACGAGGCATGGTGTACCCATGCCCATGGGTTAATGAAATCTCTTATAGTCTATGAAATTTGGGCAAGGGTCTAAGAGAGTGACACAGGAGTCTGATACTGGTTGTTTGCTTTTTTCCCCCATGAGCTTTTGCCCTGAGGCAAAGGTATTTCAGGCCCAAACCCTAGCATCTCCCTGGGGCTGTAGGGATCCCTGGGACCCCAGACATATGGCTTGATCTGAAAAATCTCACCAAAGGCATCACCTTTACTGTGTGGGGTTGTTAATTGATTTGGTAGCACCTGCTCCTCTGGGGCCATCTGTTTGGAAGTAGCCACATTCTCCCTGATCTTGCTCTGGAAGAGCCTTGAATCTTTTGGTTTGGCACTCATGGTACTTCGTGAAGCATAGGAGCTGTTCTTCAAAGGCCTCGTATGGGGAATTTGGATGCATATGACTTAGTTAGATCTTTAAGTTCACAGCCAGAAGGGGCACCTCTAAGCATGTACAGTGTGAACACTGTACCCTGGTGCTACTTATGGGGACACTGGATATGGGACTTGGAAGAAATAAAACTAGATGGATCAATGGGTGTTGGCTGGCATGTGGCATTGCAGGTTGAACACAGCAATTACGAATTGCTCCAGTGCAATCCAGTGTAACAAGGGCTCCCCCGTGCAGGCAGAGGCCACAGTCAAAATACAGGCAGAACTGAACTCTTGATCCAGCGGAGGAGAGAGACAGGGACAAGGAGAGGACAAAGGCTCTTCCTATGCTTCCCGGAGCAATGTCATGGAGAGGAAAAACAATAAGAGCGAGGAAAAGCCTAGATATCTAGATAACTCACTCCAACCATGTTCCTTTGGCTGAGCTGGCAATTGGCACTCCTACCACATAGCTCGGGCACCGAAGAAGCAGGGCTGAGCTTCAATAGCTGGGGCTGTGCAGGGAGGCCCTGGCAGGGGGGCTGGTCAGGGGTATTAAGGCCTATTAGTGCCATCAAGGTCCTGACAGTGATGATGAGACAGTCCTCATCTTGGGGAGTCTTGGGGTTACCTGCCCCCTGACTCTAGCTTTAGGTGAGGAGGGAGGATTGTGAGCATGAGAGGAGATACAGACTGACCTTGTTTGGAGGGAACAGGGAGGAGCCTGTGAGTTTTAGGTGTTCAACCCAAGTCACTTCACTGGAGAAGTTTTTTCTGCTTTTCCAAAATTGGTCCCTTAAAAAAACTTTCTATGTTGGGTAGCCAAGACCAGTGCCAACCAGAACCATCAGTTACTTTGGAAAGCTGGCACCATAGTGCCTTGGAAATTACTGCACTCACCTGTCTGTGTTCGGGTCATAGCAAGAACAGGGCTATGAGTCACACTGGTCAGTAAATGCAGTAAAATATGTTTTCTTGTACTGCTGTTAAAGCAAGGTCCTCTATGCTAATGTGGGTTTCCTCAGTTATTCTTGCATTGCCCTTATTACTGTTGCTATTAATCACTGGAAAAAGGAAGAGCCTGATTACATCAGAGCAAAGAGGTGAAGGAGAGCTCCCTTCTCCCTTTTGTTTAAGACTGACTTTAAAGAGTAGGTGGCCTTTCTCCAGCTCCAGTGTCACCCTTACAGCCAAGGCTGAGGAGCACCTTAAGAAGTAAACATAAGAAAAGACAGCAGGTTGTCCTCTTGGGAAGAGGGAAATGAGGCATCTTCCTCTGATTTGACGTGATAGCAAAGTGCTCTAAGCACTGCCTCAGGAAGCCAAGTATAGGCAAAATGTCTGCTTCCATCTCCCCCAACCCATCCCCTTCAGCTACAGCTGAGACATGGCTGCAATTCACCGACTGCATTGCATCTGGGAGAAGGATCTGTTCTCAAAACTGTCTAAGACAGCTGGAAATGAACCCTAGTAACAGCTCAAACAATAAGTAAACACTCACCTTACTGATGGGCCCCTTTTCTGCCTGCTCATTTCAGCAGAAGGAGCACCGGTGTAAGCAGCCTCAGCAGGAAGGTCATGGGGCCTTTCACAGAAGCTGACATGACGTCCTTGAAAGAAGTCACAGCTTGTGGTAATCATAAACTTGTTGTTTGTAATGTGGACAAGGAACATGCGTCCAAATGGATAAGTGCCTGAAAGGTTATCTGACACTTTTTGCCTCGGGTGTAGTGAAATCAGTAGGTATGGTGGAAAACGTGTCCTCGCAGAAAGAGACCTGCCACCCCACTGTTGAGAACTGTTCTGCCTCAAAGACCTGTGGCCGTGGGTGACTTCTCTGTAAGTGGGCAGCCAAAGTCAAAGTACGTTAATGTCTGCGCTCTTGCAGGTGGCTGTTTTGAAGGTGGGCTGGAGGAATCAGTGGCAATAGTTGGTATCTGGTCAGAATACAGAAGCTCTTGCTCCTCCCTAGAATGATTTTTTTCATGGAATTGATTACCTGCAGCACAAAAGTATTACGAGCTGCTGAGTTTCCCAAGGCAATTAGACTTGTACTGACTTTCAAGTTTCCTTGTGTTCTTTTGGCTTTTTTCTTGCATTGTGGAAAAAAAGAAGTCCAGTCTGTGGTGGTCAACACACCAGTTGCTGTGTTTTCAGCTGCTGCTAGCAGTTGACATCCAAACACACAAAACTAGGTGCCTGCTGTGCAAGGAAACGTACAGCCATGAACAGGGACGTTCCCCAGTGAATAACAAGGGAGATGCTTTGGGGAGTGCAGAGGATGGGGATGAGTCTGGGATGAAAATCTGTTCTGTGTCTCTGACTATGACATCACCACCATGAAGGAGCAGCAAAAAATGCTAGAAGCAGATATGGTCTGCCAATTTCTGCTGCCAGGTGGACATGGGGTGAACTTGTTCCCATGGGGTCTGGAAGACTTGAGCCAGAAACAATGGATGGCCATGCATTGGCAGGGAATGGCCTCCAGCAAAACCAGAGTAGGATCCTCTAGCGGCAAAGTCTGAGCTTGTGAACTGGGCCATCTTTTCAGCAGGTACCAAATTTCAGCACGTGCACACGCAATTCTGATACTTTCTTGCTCATCTCTAAATGGTTTGTGAGCTCATGTTGCTGTCAGAGGCTTTGGCTCTTAGAGCACCCCAATGTGACTTATCTTCTCGAGCAAAGCAATATGCCTACTTCCCTCCATCGCTGAATCTCATCCACATGAGTCCCTGCTTTTCTTCAGTGCCTGCTACTCCTTCCTCTCCTAGAGCATACAAACCCTGCACTTCTTAAGTGCATGCAGAAGGAAGTTGCATGCAGAACATCCCTGTTTCTGGGGAACGTTCCTACAATGCAGTTACTCAGAAGGGAAAAGCGAGGTTCCTCTTCCCAACAATGTCCTATTCTTCTCTGGAGCTTGGGGAGAGAAGAAGGGTCCTGTGAGAAGGATCACCATCAGAAAATCCTAGCGAAAACTACATGGGCTTGCAACCTACCAGCAGTTATGAGTGAAAGTATGCCGAGAGAGTTCCTCTGAAAACAGCACTGCTATGGTTTGTTCCTAGTAAGTCTTGGACTCAGAGTTTAGAAGCTCGTTCACATGTTTTTAAGGTGCTTGCATGAAGGAGAGGTACAGCAGATGCACCTCAAGGCTTGGGTCCCATCGCAGCCGCTAACGATGGCACGGATGCAGCTGGCTTGAGACACTTGACTGTGGAAGGTGAGTCTGACCTCAAGCAGTGCAGTTAAACACAGCCAAGATGACAGGCTGCACCTGAAGCTGCTAAATGTTGCTGTGAAGCTGGGAAGTCAATATAAGGCTCCTATGGCCACTTTTCCCCAAGCCTTCAGCCAAACCACGTGCCACTGTGCCCGCAGTATCACTGCTTTTAGTATCACCACTGCCAGTACTGATGCCTTGCTGAGGAGGTACAGGCCTGTGCATTTATTGTGCTACAAATGAGGTGACATTTGTCAACAAAGCACATCAAATATTGGTCAGCTTAGCTGAGACCCTGCACCTTGGAAGCTGGAAACTGAGACACAGAAGTGAAAATTGCATGCAGTTTTGATTTTTGGAGGAAAAGTCTATGGGATTTGGGTCCTTTGATCCTCTCTTTTCTGAGGGAGGAAGACTCTGGGGAGTTCTTACCAAAAATGAACTTGTGGGATCACCGAAATTAAACGAAAGCAAATCAACCTACTTCAGCTGGCAGTGGAGGAATGGACACTTCTCAGTCTGCCTCAGTGCTGGCCTTGGATGATCACCAATGACACTGCAGGTGCAGCTTGTTAGTCCATGGGCAGCCTGCTATTAATCCAATCAAACAGTATATTATGCTGGGAACAACTCCAAAGAAAAACAACCATTTTACAGATTGGGTTTGCTTTCAAACAAGTTGGCCATCCTCTGTCTCCTCTTCAGTACTGACTCCTATTTGTGCAAACTTGGATGCCTGTGTGGGGATCCCTGAAAAACTTGTCCTTGGAGACGTCCACAAATACTCTCAGCCATGAACTGCCATTAGTTTCCTGACTATATGTTGCTGGCTGGATTGTTGAGGGGTCCAAGGTGCATTTTTAGCTGGCACCTATGGAGGTCCTTCAGTGCTGTGCTGCTGCAGGGCACCTTTGCCGGGCTGGAGGATGCCCCTGGGCATGTGGCAGTGTGTTCCAGGGCCCTTTATGAACCACCATGATATGGGTGCTGGCAGTTAACGCGGCCACCCTACAGTGCCCAGAGGACATGATGGGACAGGACAGAGTGGGGCTGTGAGGAGACCCTGTGCAGCCACGTTGTTCTGTGCTAACCTGCATCTGCAGTTCTTTTTCCAAAGTGTCTCCTATCCCTGCAAGGGGAGCCATCGAGGCCAGGCCTTGACAGGTCAGTGGTGGGGAGACCCCCCAGCATGCCCAGGCTGGACTGGCTGTGGTGGGAGGAGGAGAAAGTGCCCCAGTGTGGCAGCCTGATGAGGTAGAGGAGGTCCAGCTGGTGCAGGTGGGTGAGTGGCTGAGCTAGGCCACAGGGCTAGTGGCTGCAGCTGGCTCAGCCCCATCCCATCCCCTCTGGGCATCCCCAGGGAAAGATGGGACAGGGCTGTTCCCCATGGCTGGGCTCCAGCCATGCTCCATCCACTGGGCACCCCAAGCCCCAAGCTGTGTCCAGGGAGACAGGGGTCAGTGTCCCCTGGGGAGCACAAGGTTTGGCTGTGTTCTCCAGCCTCTCCTGCAGCCCCTCAGCCCTGCCTGCACTTGGTCTTTGCCAGATCCAGACTGGGACCTGGCAGAAGAGCCGGAACACACCCATGTCCTCTTCCACAGCAGAGCACATGTACCCGCAGCCATCCTCGCCTGGGCTGGGCCTGCTCTCACTGCTCAACTGAGCACCATCATCGGGCACTCAGTGTGACATCCTGCTCTTCCCTGCCCTTCCTTCTCTTGCATATATTTTGAGAATCCCTCAAGCCCACTGAGCATGAAGACACCACCATCATGGCCATCGAGGGCACGGCAGACTCTGACTGCTGTAATGTGGAGGCTTGTACTGCCACATTGGATGTGCTTGTGGAAAGTGACATCTCCAAGTTGGAGCATGTAAGTAGACTGTGGCGAGGGCTTGAGCCCCCAGGGATCATGTGCCCCCTGAAGCCAGGTCTGCTGGGCACCCAACAGCCTTTTAGGACAGCACTCTGTGGTGGAAAGGGAAGTGCACCTCAAGGGAAGCTGGAGAAATGGTGCTCTCTGGCAGCACTCCAACTCTCAGCTGTGTCTCCTCCAGGTGCTCAGGGTTGTGAGGTGCATCTACTGCTGGCTTACGTGCAACAGGGATGTGTCTGCTGAGCACAGGCTGAACGACATCCTTCTGGACCTGACCCACGCGCACCCCCATGATGTGGTGGTGACCCTCCTGCACTGTGTCCCATCGTGCAACAGGTACAGGGCATGCCTGCCTCGAGGGCTCAGGGCTCACCAGCCTTTAGAGCCCATCAGCCTGTAGAGCCCATCTCATGTGGGCTGCCAGACAGACAGAGATTTTCAGGATCCTCCATCCCCTCTGTTTCCCAGCCCTGGCAATGTCAGCCCCAGAGCCCGCTGCCTTACTCCCTCCCTGCCCCTCAAGGCACCATTGCTCGGCCACCTGCTGCCCACGGGGGCAGGCCCGCTGGGTGCTGCCAGCAAGGGGCAGTGGGAAGAGGCAGGCCTAGTGGCCAGCCCGGGCCCCCAGGGTTGCCCAGACCATGGTGCTGTGGCCGAGACCCTGCTGACAGAGAGCTCTGGGCCTGCAGAGCTGCTGTGACCTGCTGACTGCAGGGAAGGTGCTGGCAAAGCTGCTCTGTGTGCAGGAGGACTGGCCACTGCACAGAGTGTCCACCTTTGATGGGGACAAGACAGAAGTCTTTGCCTTGGCTGTGAGTTTCTGGACCAGGCCTTTGCTCACCTCTAGTGTTGCCTCTCCGGGTGGCTCTCCATCCTCCCCCACCACTGCATCTCCCTGCCTCACGCGGTGAGCTGAAAAACTGGATTAGGGGCAACCGGGCCAGGTGCTCCCCCTGCACCTCCCGTGGCCCAGGGCAGCACCTGAGCCTCACCCTCTCATGCTCGGACCCTGCACTGGCCACTGTCTCTGTGTGGTTTGTTTTCTGCAGGCAACCAGGGCGATCCTCCAAGCTGCCCAGGCGCCCACAGAGGCTGAAGGTGCATTTTCCCCACCTATTCCTGCCTCTGCTCTTACAAGTTTTCTTCAGCACAGAACAGATGCCAGAGGAGGTTAAGACCTTCTAGAGGGGATGCTGGTAGGAAGGCTGCCTTCCCACAAGTTCCAACAAGTGCTCCATCCCAGACCTCCCATCCTTCCCATGGCCCCGGAGCTGGGGCCAGAGCTCCCAGCATGACCTGAGCTTTGCTCTGCACACAGATTTGCAGTGCTGACTGTGAAAGCACTGCTCTGCCATTTTGGGTTAAAGCGCATGGTATTTGAAGTCACAGAATCACAGAATGATAGGGGCTGGAAGGGACCTCTGGAGATCATCTAGTCCAACTGCCCTGCCAGAGGGTCACCTAGAGCAGGTTGCACAGGAACACGTCCAGGCAGGGTTTGAATGTCTCCAGAGATGGAGACTCCACCACTTTTCTGGGCAGCTTGTTCCAGTGCTCTGCCACCCTCAAAGTAAAGAAGTTCCTCCTCATGTTTAGGTGGAACTTCTATGTTCAAGTTTGTGCCTGTTACCTCTTGTCCTGTGGCTGGGCACCACTGAAAAGAGCCTGGCCCCATCCTCCTGACACCCACCCTTTAAGTATTTATAAGCATTGATAAGATCCTCAAGTCAATTTTAAGCGTGGCTGGGACACACTGCTCAACGCTGAGATGCACCACTGTACGAGGGGTCTGCTGGCCAGGTCCCCCCTCCCTCTGCCATTTCTCCCCTGCAGACGGGGTGCCACATACCCTTGGTTGTGGGCGAGAGGGACTTGTTACCGAGGGATGGCCCAGCAGACTGGAAAAGCCTGGGAGAGGTGGGTGCACAGGAGCAGCTACTGCCCAAAGCACCAGCATCCCCTCCTGAGCAGCTGTCTATCTGTGGGCAGGGTGCACTGAGGGCCAGGGCAGAGCCTGGGGAACATGAGTTCCCCTGTGGGCAGGAAAGGAGTCTCCTCAGGACAGAAGGCTTTGGGGCAGAAAGGGTGTTCTTCTAGTCTCCTCCCCAAAAGAAGCCTGCTGGTGTTGGGCACTGCCTTTTTCCTGGCAAGGGGTGGTGGGGAAGTCAGTCCCAAGAGAGGCCTGCCCCTGCTCAGCACTGACTGTGTCTTCTTCCCCCTGCCAGAGAGATGCATGGTATCCCGAGGGGCTTGCGTTACTGGATCGCATGATACCTGGTCAAGCAGCTTAGGGGTCAGGAGCCATGCTGGGAGGTCCCTGCCATGGTGTTCCTTGTTGAGGTAAGTCTGATGGCGAGCACTGCCTTGCTGGGCTGCTTCCCACCACTCTGCCCCCTTGTAGCTGCAGCTGCGGGGGGAGCCCAGTTGGTGGAACTGGGGCAGAGGGTGAGCCGCTGTGTGCCCTTGGCCCCTTGCTGCTGGGATGACACTTGTCCCCACCTGTGTTTCGTGTCCCCCTTGTGCCACCTCTCCCTCTCCAATCATGGTGCCTTGAAGGCTGAGGAATCAGAGGCTGCTGAGGGTTGCGAGCCACAGCAGAACAGAGGAGCCACCTCCACCGTGACCCAGGGCAAGGAGCCCAGGGGGTCTCCGCAGCCGCCTCTGCCTTTGGGCTCGGCTGCCTGGGGCAGTGCCTGCGCCTTGTGCTGCTGGCTGGACCCAGCCCTGTGCGGTGCTGGGGTCCTGCTGGTTGGGCACACCTGTCACTGTTCTATGTGTTTCAGCTCCTGGCCTGCCCTGGCATGAGCGTGTGGGCTGACTGCATCCTGCAGCTCACCCCAAGGTACCTGCGGAGTGAGTGCAGCATGATGCATAGCCTGGTGCTCAGAGGTCTCATCATGCTCTGTGAGAGACCTGCAATGGTGAGAAGCAGGCAGCCAGCTGAAGCTGTGCTGGCAGTGTGGTGCTGGATAAGGGGTGCTAGGACTTGGCTGGGCTTTGGGAGCTGTGGCAGCTGCTCCCAGCTCTCCTGCATCCCCGTTGATCTACCCAAGTCCTTTGGGGCAGGCCTTTGGATTCTGGGCCCCGAGGCAGCAGCATGGGGTCAAAACCCTGGAGCATTTTTGGCAGTACAGCCTTTTATGGCTTCACAACACAGCATTGTGTTCCATGCAGGTCAAAAGAATGCAGTTCCTGCTGCAAAAGCTTATAGAGCTACTGCAGGATGCAGACAGAGAGGTGGTTGGGATGACCCTCTGTGCTCAGCAAGGTGCTCCTGGCCAAAGACATCCAAATTGCCAGCCCCATGGCTCTGCATCTGACTGGGATGCTCCATACGCTCTTTGACAATGTAAGGCTTTGTGCTCCCCACCACAGGCTCTGGGTGCTGCTAGGAAACTTTGTGCCCTGTGGATTTTCAGACCCATGCCCATGTCGGCCTGGAGCAGACAGTGCTGCAATCTTTCTCTCTTCCTTTCCACCAGGAGTCCAGCTATGTGCAACTGCTCTCCATTCACCTCTTTCGAGATGTGATGGAGTTTGTAGCAAAAGTGGGAAAAAAGACGCTGTAGAGGCACATGCACCAGAGCCTGCTACCACTACTCTGCCATTTGCATGATGACAACCAGCATGCGGCAGAGGTGAGGATTTCTGACCTGTTGGGGTCTCATAGAAGTTGGCTCACCTGCCTTCTGCCCTGGCACCTCGCAGACTGCACGTCTTCAGCCTTCTCCTGGCCTTGGCTACAGAGCAGCAGCTCTGGGGGACCTCTGTCCTGCTGCCCTAGCAGCATTATGTGCCTGAGATAGGGGTTGCCCCACTCCTCTGCCCAGGCACCCAACCTGCTGACAGACACGTTCCCCAGCTGCTGCATCTTCCCACCAGGGGCCAGGATAGGCCCTGAGCCTTGCCCAGATGCAGGGGATGCAGGTCCTGTGCCCAGGGCAGCAGTGCCATCTCCCAGCCTCTGCTTCTTTGCAAGCCTCTTGGGAAACCCTGCTTCAAGCTACCAAATTCCTGAAGAAGAGGAAGCTCAGGCAGCTGCTGAAGAGGGAGCAATCAATCACTGGGCAATTGGTGAGTGCCTGGTAAGGATGGCCTTGAAGCCCCAGACCCAGCCTGGATAAGCCCTATGCCCCCAATGCCCATTGTGTGGGACTGGCAGCTGTGCTATGCCCGCTGCTGCAGCCCATCGCTGCCAGCCTGCACCCCACACATGCTCCCGTCCCTCGGGCGTGTGGCCGTGCAGGCTCTTCTCCAGACTCCTCTCCCTCCCCAAGCCCGGGGGTGCCAATGGAGCCCCAGCTCAGCTGGGCTTTGGCAGCAGGGTGTCACCGCAACTTCCCGGGGAGCACCCAGCCCTCTGCTCCCTCCAAATCCCGGCACCAGCCAGCTGCTGGCTGGGTGTTGTGGGTGTCTTGGTAGGGGAGGCCAGTCCTGGGTGCAGGGACTGCCCAGCCAAGGGGACAGTCTGTGCCAACCCTTCCCTCCATCCCCTTGCACTCTCTTCTGCTGGCAGAGAACAAAAGTCAAATTGAACAGAGCAGATGAGTACCTGAACCAGTCCCTGCTGTACCTGCAGATCCCACAGGAGTCCATGTGAGAGGCGGCCATCAGGTTCATTGTTGAGCCACAACCCCCGGGGGTCCCTCCCAGCACCACTGCAGCTTGGCCCCAGCTGCAGCTGTGGCACCAGCAGCAGGATTTGGCCCAGTGGCTGTGGATCCCTGACTACCCAATGTGGGCCCAGAGCACTCATGGGGCTCCCTGTTGCCCTCTCCCGCCCCTGCCTGTGGCTGTGACACTCGGGGAATGCACCGAGCTCAGCCCTGTCAAAGGGAGGAGGGTGTGTGAGGCATGTTGGCAGGGCCGGTGTGGCAGAGCTGTGCTGCTGGGACCAGCGGGATTTGTGACGGGCTCTGTGTTCCTAGGACTTGCTGGGCGGCACATGAGGGGACAGCAGAAGAAGCTCCAGGTCATCTATGAGGGTGAGTGAGGGTAGTGGGATGTCAGCGGGGACTGGCGGGGAGGAGGAAAGACGCTGGGCAGGGAGCTGCATTTCCCGCCTCGGCTGGGGAGGGCTCTGCTCCCTGGACAGACGAGGGGCGGCGTGGGCAGAGCAAAGAGATATTTTGGGGGCACGTGGAGTATTCATGGCCAGCACCTTCCGTCTGACCCTGTTGGCCCCTGCTCCTTCCTGGCCATGGGAAGAGCTGGGTGGGGTGGCCTTGGCAGGAGGGGTTCCTGGGGTCCCCACCGACCCAGGCTCTGACCTTGACTCTGTTCCAGCCCTTCAAGGCATGACATATTACATCAGCCTCTGTCTCAAACCTGGCAGCTCAAACCCTATTCCTGCTAAGAGCTGCAGAGAGGAATCCCTCCCCGAGCTTTGGGCTGCCGGTGCTGCAAGATCAGCTCTGCAGGGCATGGAGGAGGCAGCCTTGTCTCTGGGACAATGGCTAGCTGTGCTGCTGGAGCTCTGTGCAGAGCTGATTCCAGGAGCTCTGCCGTGTGCTGGGACCACCTGAGCCTGCAGGGAAGGCTGCGTAGCTCCTGCCCTCTCCCTGCCCACCGGACAGCTCTTCTTTAAGAGTGCTTTCTTTCACCCCAACATGGGAATATGAAATCCATGTTATTATACACAGAGACCCAGGAGCATGAAGGGGAGAAAACAATTAATGGCTTTTAGACCTGCGTAGTTTCATACTTCTTAAGGTGAGTTGAACCTAATAGCTGCAGCTGCCAACACTGCGTACAGATGCAGAGACAAACCTCTGGAGGAAAAAAAAAGGGAAGGGAAACAAGCAAAGAAATGATGAGATTTCTAGGTATTACAGAGGCTTTATTTCTGTAGCTTGTCACACATTACATGCTTTCCTAGTGCAGGACTTGGCCATCCTCTGTTGGTTGCAAGACGCACATTAATGTCTGTACCTGCAAATCTTGAGCTACTTCTCTTCTGCCTATCTTTCTCCAACCAGTGGGTCTTGCTTTGGTCCCTAGGGTCCCCAGGGCATTGGGGAAGAGAAGAAAAAGGGTACTTGTGCTCTGCCACAGTTGCTCGGGTGTGCAGTGTGGTAGGAAAAGTGGCCAGCAACCCCTTTGCCCTTTGGTTCTTCTGCTGAAGCCTTAATGCTTCTGACAAAGCTCATAGGCAGAGCCCAGAGCTGTGGGGATCCCTGAAAAACTTGTCCTTGGAAATGTCCACAAATACTATCCCAGCTGTGAACCACCATTTTTTTCCTGCCAGTGTGTTGCTGGCTGGATTGTTGAGAAGTCTGAGGTGCCTTTTTAGCTGGGTCCTATGGAGGTCCTTCAGTGCTCCGCCTCTGTGGGCTGGGAGACCCTGAGGGGATGGACTGGTGGAAGACCCTGAGGGGCCAGGGTGGTGGGGCATCTTCAGGTGTGTTAGGGCAGCTGGAGGCCCTGAGGGGATGGGGTGGCTGGAGGCCGTGAGGGGACAGCGTGCTGGGATGTCTTCAGGTGCATCAGGGCAGCAGAAGGCCCTGAGCGGACAGGGTGGTGGGAAGGCCCTGAAGTGATGGGGCAGCAGGAGGCCCTGAGGAGCTGCGGTGTCAGGAGGCCATGAGGGGAAGAGGCTGTAGGGAGGCCCTGAGAGGACAGGGTGGCAGGAGGCCTTGAGGAGCCCCCACAAAGCCACCTTTTTCTTTGTCCCCCTGCTTCCATGGTGCTTCCCTGAGGCGTCTCCCATGCCTGTGGCAGAAGCCCTTGAGGCCAGGCCTCTGCAGGGTGGTGGGGATACCCTGCAACAGGCCTAGCCTGACCTGTCTGGAGGAGAAGGGGCCCCCACAGGGGCACGTCCACTGGATGCTGCCAGCAGTGGCAGTGGGCAGAGGCAGGGCTGGCGGCCAGCCTGGGCCTCCAGGATTCCCAGGCCACAGCACTGTGGTCAAGACCCCGCTGACACAGAGCTCTGGGCCCGCAGAGCTGCTGTGACCATGTGGAGGGTGATGGTCTCTGGGCATGGGACTGCGGAGGCCGTACCGCCTTCTGCACATCTTTCCTTTGTGGAAACAAAACAGGGGAAAACCCAGACCCTGAAGCAACCAGGACCCTCAGCAGAGAGTTACCAGCCATGTCCGCTTTCCAGCAGCCGTCAGCAGCACCGGACATACCCACACCCCATGGCCTGGCCACAGGCACCAGCTGCTCTGCTGGCCTGTGAGAGCAAGAGGAAAGGTGAGGAAAAGCTTTTGCCCCCTGGGCGCCTGCTCTCCAGTGCTCATGTCTAATGTGGCAAGGGGTGGATGTGGTAAGGCCTGCAGTACCAGGCCATTTCTGTCCCCGTGGCCTCTGGCACACAAGCATTGGAGCTGCAAGAGCAGCTGCAAGAGTCTTTTGGCACAAGTGCTGTGGTGAACGAGGGCAGATCATGGCAAAAGGTCCTCCAGTGGAGTCAGTCCCCATTCTGAAGGTCTCGTCACCTTTGACAACCCAAGAGGATCTTCCTCCATCTGGCCTGGGTCTCAACACTGCAGAGGTGGCAGAATTTAGGAGAATGAACCTCAGGTTAGCTTCGTTCTCTTTGAGCACCCTCAGTGCATGTCTTTTCCCACCTCGCAGGATCAGAGCAGCTCTGGTCCATGCCATGGGAACGTTTATCCCCCCACTTCCCTCTCTGCATGCTCATGCTCCCTCCATGCTGATTCATCGCCACGCCTGTCTGACTCCTGCACATACCTCCCAGTGCCCATGGGGCAGCTGAAGGGAGTCAAAAAGTGCCAGCCCTTTGAGCCCCAGCACCCTACGAGATCAAAGCTCCTCTGACCTCCTCAAGTTATGACTTGCCCTGTCCATTCATGGCTGATGCATTCCTCATGGGACTGCTTTCCCCAGAGAAGGGGCAGCATGTGCCTCTTCCACACACAGATGGCAAGCCAGGATGGTGAAGCATCCCCAGCAGCAGGGCTGGAGCAGGCGGTGCTAGAGGGGGAAGGTGATGCCAGTAAGGGGAGCACAGCTCCTTGTCCATCCTTCCTGGACCCCTGTGCCAGGGCAGATGGAGGACCTCAGCCCTCATTAGGCAGGCACCGTATCAGAGATGTTATGCACAGCCTCAGGCTCTTATGTTTGTGTAGCAGAGCAGGGCGCATGTCTTCACATTGGGATGTTGGCTCTCAGAGCACGGCTCTCCCAGCTGGTCTTTCCTATCCTGGACAGCTGGCCTGAGTGACTCCCAAAGCACTGCAGGGGCCCACAGCCTCACTGCTCACCCACTGGGTAATTGCCCTGTGGAGCCATTTTGTCCCAGGAGGTCTTGAGAAAATGCCTCACCATACTTGGAAGCTGGCAGGACCCAGCCCTGCTGCCCTGCAGTCTGTGTGGTGCTGCTGGGAGAGGTAACGGCTCCCATCCAGGTCACCCCCAAAGCCTCCTGCACCTCCTTGTGAGGCAGAGTGCACCCCGAGGCAGTCATTGCCAGCCCAGCTACAACAGCAGCAACCCATCTCATTGGAGTAGCAGGTTAAGCATCTCTGTTGCTGGTCAGGGTCTGTTGCTGTTTGCTTCCCTGAGCTTGCTTCCAGTAAGGCAGCAAGCACCCAGGAAAAAGGAGTCCCTTGCTGCAGAGGCCTGCTTTTACCCTGTAGAGCACGTGCAAGACACGTGAGCAGCTGAGAGTGCATCTTGCTTGCTTTCTTCCAGAATATTTACCCCCCACGCATCTGTAGAGGTTTTCACCCCTGCATTCATTGTCTGGGAGCCCAGCTAGGCTGCTGGCTGACGGCCCGTTCCTCAGCTCCCGTCTTGCTGCTGCAAAGATCGGCAGAGGGCAGGGCAATCCCACTAAAGAGTGACTGAGGGCAATTCCCAAGAGCCAGGGCATCCCACTACAGCACCATAGATGGCAGTTGCGATGAAAAGAAGGCCAGACTGCGCAGCAGACCTCCTCCCCAAGAAGGGTACAGCCAGCTGGGCAGGGTCCCTGCCAGAAAATAGGCAGGGTGCCAATGGAATTGCTCTCGGAGGTGACAGAGATCCTACTCTCAGCTTAAAACCTGCATCCTTTGGGGGACGGGAAACAAGCCCACCCTGGGTATGAGACAGGCAGCACAGCCCTGCTCTGGCAGATGGTCCAGTCCGTTGCAAAGGCTCCCCAGAATGAGTGCAGGAGAGCCAGTGTCTCTCATGCTCCAGCCCTGACCTGCTTTGCAGGAACTTACTCTCTGCTGTGCTATGTGTGAGTAACAGGGTCTGTCAGCAGCCACAGCAAGAGGATGGATCAGGGCTGAGGTCCAGACAGGAGCAGCAGGAGAGGGGGCTGGAGGAAATAGCAGGAGCAAGGCCACAGTATGGACCTGAGAGCTCCATCCAGGAGATGGGGCCAGACACAAAGACCAGCTACCTGCAATGTCTGTCTGAGGGCCATCCAGCCAATGAGGTGAACACAAGCTGTAGACCACACAAGTATGAGGCCCACACAGGAAACAGCACATGAGGTAAGCTACCTGTTACACAGTTCCAAGGTCCACCTGGAGACAGAGACATCAATAAACACACCCTCAGAGAGCTCAGGCCAGGACTAGGTGCTCAGGGCTGAGCTGAAGTGAGCACAGGGCCCATGGCTGGAGGATGTGTGGGTGAGGGTCCCAGGTGAGGCTGTTCAGGGTCATCAAGACCCATTAGAGCCCTCAGGGGCCCAACACTTGGAGCAACCCAAGGTTTGAGCACAAGGCGTGGGTCAGCCCTGTGCCTCAAGGGTTCAGCTCTGCTCGGGGCTACTCTTCAAGATGGGAGTTGATGGGAACTGCATGGTGACAGTGCCCGTCCCCTGTGCGTGGTTGTGATCAACTACCTGTAACCTGTTTCCTTGCACCTCTCTTCCAAAAGTGGAGTTGTAGATGTTTTCTGGGGGTGATCTGCTGGTTCAGGGAGGGAGGGAGGAAGAGCCGGGTATCATGTTTGTAGAGGTGCTTCGTCAGAGCCCAGAGTAGCTCCAACACTTGGTATCTTTGCTTCTGTGAAATCCTAGATGCATCTGTGTCACAAAGCTTTGGAAAACATCATTGGGTCACCAAGGCTGACTTGCTCATTTGCTCTCCTAGGTGCTTGGCTTTCAAGGGTCCTTGTCACTCTCCTAGTGAATGCACAGAGTGGGTCACATCCCCTAGAGATGCTCCTTCACCTTCCCAGCAGACAGGCAGGAGAAAAAAGCCAACCTCCCTGCTCATGAAGTGTAGCCAGAGAAATGAAGCAGATGAGTGTCCAGTTGTGCCACCAGAGTGATGTGCCAAAAAGCCAATTTCAGGTGCTGGGGGCCAGGCAGGGAAGGCTGCACCTTCTCCAGGGGCCTTGGGGAGGCTGGGGGGTGGAAGGCAGAGAGGTCGTGAACCCACAGTACAACACAGATAAGCAGCCTTCTTTCTGCAGTGAGCAGCCATGCCCATAAATAGCAGGAAGTTTCAGATATCTGGATAAGCAATTTCAACTGCAGTTGGTTTTGCCAGATGCAGGGGGTGGTTTGGTATCCATGCCTGGAGGGTGTGCTTCTTCTCCAGCTTGCCAAGTGTGTCTATCTGCTTGGCCAGGGCACTCGGTGTGCTTTGCAGGGCTCTGTGCCTTGCTGGCAAAAACTCTGCAGGACGCACTGAGCAGGAGCAAGTGGAAAGCATGCCTGTGGGGGCACATCTGCAAGAGTCTCTACATGCCAGGAGGCCTGCGAATGGGCTTTTATGGGAAAGCCTAGTGTCTCACCTGAGCACATGAGCCCAACAGCTGGAGCTTTGAGAAGCAATTTGAAATTCCCCAGCCCCATGCAGCCTGCACATCAGAAGCCTCCTCTTGCCCACTACCCACAGCCCAGCAGTGCCAAACCCCTCTTGAGAGTAGAAAGGGGAGCCCAGAAAGATGCAAACCCACACTTGTGTCTTCTAGCTGCTCCATTTGGGGGGAGCTGTGACACCTAAAGTTTTCCCTGGGAAAGACAGGGCAGGACCAGTCCTTTCCCTGGTGCAGCTAAGCCAGGCATGGGAGGGGAGTGGAGAGGACCCCTTCTTCCCCAGCTCTAGCAGACAGAAGGGCAGAAGTGGAAGTGCACATTAAGTCTTCAGGGTCCAAGCTTGCACCTTGTTTCTCTGCTGGGGGCTGGGGGGGTGGGAATTTGGCAGCTCACCCTCTTTGGAAAGGGTCCAGCTGCCTTAGGAGAAATTCCTCGCATAGCTTTGCTGTGAAGAAAGTGCTGACCTGTTCGGGGGTGTTTGCTGAGCAAGTGAAGACGAGCCAAAGGCAACTCCTAAGTGCTGGGAGGAAATGGCCCATTTTCTCATCATTGGGGTTTGACAGCAGGTCAGGCTTTTTGGGGAAAGTGGTGCCTGGTGGCACTTTGTATGCTCTAAGCAACTCCACCAGGATGCCCCCATGCTCGCTGCCTTCACACACTGCTAGGGAGATGCTCTGACTACAGCAGAGAAGCGGATGGTGCCATGCTGTGTGGTAGGTGAGTATTGGAGGGTGAGCTGGCAGCTACATCCAGGCTGCTTGGCCAGACACTGGTGCCCAGGACCTGCCTGTGGTGCTCTCTGAAACCCTGCCAGTCCCAGGGGTGAGATGCAGAGACCTGGAGTCTCAGGGTGGAGATGAGACGTGGGTCAGAGAGGGGCGTTTAGCTATGGTAGGACTTGGAGTGCCTCTTGGGATGCTAGGGAAATGCAGAGGACAGAGATACTGTTCCTTCATCGTAACAGAAGCAGGCTGCTGGCACTGGTAACTGCAGTGCCAGAGAGTATTTAAACCAGAAGCGGGTGGCTGGGGGAGAGCACTTGGTCTGGCCTGATGGGACTAACGTGGGGAACACAGCTAATGTTCAGTACGCTTCTGAAAATGCCAGCAGGAGAATAAATAGCATAACTGCAATAAATAGGGAAGGCAAATCAGATCCTCTGGAGTGCCAGGAGAACAGCCAGCACATCTGGGCAACAGAGCAAGGGCAAACCTACAAATGCCCCCACACCAACACCAGATACCTAAAGCCAGATACTTAGGGATTTCAGGGGAGGCTGTAATAAAGGGACACTTCAACTACCCACTTGTGGACTGAATCAAAGTGTCAAGGGACAAGATGTAAGGATAAAACCTTTGAATGCGGTACATGGTGCCATCCCCTCAGAAGCAGTCTGAGAACCACCAGGAGAAGATGCTTTTCTGGATCTGCTCTTGCACAGCAGATGGGACTTAGCTTGGGAGAGTCTAGGCCCGCTGTGGTACCACTTGGTTTTATTTTTAGGGTGAGGAAGAACAAGCTGAATAAATCCAGCACGTGATTATTTGATGTCAAGACAAGAGACCATGTAAAAATGAGGAAATGTGTCAAAAAAGAAAAAAACAGGCCAATCCCAAACCTCTCAACAGTGTGGTCCAGAAAGCCAGAAGCCTCCAAGCTGCCTGGAGGCTGCAGAAAAACACCTTATTAAGAGCCTCAGTAAAACGTGGAGCAAAGAGTAAATGGGGCAATCCTGTAAAACCCCTGCACAGCTGATAGGAAAGAACTGGGGCCACAGGAAAAAGGTTGATGCTGAAGAGCAGGTCTGACGAAAGAACAGGAAAGCTGAAAAAACGCAGCAAGTCAGATACAAATGGTGAAGCAAGAGGGCTAGGAGCAGGCTCGAGGATTGTCCTGCCAAATGTGCTCAAACTAGTGGTGAACAGCTCAGCAAATCTACTGCAGGGACCAGGAGGTAAGCAGGGTGCACAGGGACCGGACAGCCACAGTGGACAGGTCTTTGCCCTAAGGGTATTTCCACCCCCACCCATCCCAGCTCATTTTTTTTCCCAGACAGGTGGAAGGGGCTCATAAATTGGAATAGAAATCCTGGTGGAGTCATCCTGGAGAGACAAGCTAAATGTCGGTCACTCCTGGGCAGCCCGGGGGGGGCCAGCACCAGCTGGCCAGAAAGGGATGGGGCACATTTACTGTCAGCAGGCACGTGGTTGGGTCCTAGTGCTACCCTCTGCAAGGTGGCTTGAGGATCCTCGAGCGTGGGGATCCTCACAGGAGCAATCCTTCCTGGTGGCCAGACCCTCTCCCAGGCTGCTCAGTGCATTCTGGCATGGGGAACTGAGACAGAACCTCAGGGCATCCAGCTGCTGAGCAGCCTGGGACGGTCTGGTCCCCCGCAGAGCCAGCCAGCACAAGCTCCTCTGTGGGGAGCTGGGAATTTCCTCTTCTCAGGGAGGAAACAGCTCCTATTTTGAGTCTTGCTGGAGCAAAGGACTTTGATTTTTTTTATTTTCTTTTTTTCCAACTCAGTCAAAGTTGACAGTTACTCTCCGGGGGAGATGCTGAGTGGAATCAGGGAGAGAGGAGGTGACAGCCTCAGGGCTGCTGGGAGACTCCCCAAGGAAGCAGCACTGCCACATGGCAGGACCTTCAGTTTTTGGGGCGTTACCTCCACACAGGGAAAATGCAGGCATGCTTCACGACCAACACAACAGCATCCCCAGGGCCCCGCTGTTCCCTCCTCCAGCCACCACCCTGTACTGTGACCTGTGTCCTCCTGCCTGCATCCCACTCCCCATGCCTGAGCCACAGACAGCCATGACTTACAGCCCATCGGCATTGTGCCTGGCAAGCCGATCACGATGCTTACAGGGCTCTCCACCAAATGGCAGCATGGGTTCAGCCCCATTACTGTGCCAGATCTGGTGTTCTCCTGGAGACCTTGTCTGGCCTGGCCCAATTTCAAGGCTCTCCCTTGAGCAAGCACCTGTCTGTCAATACGGGAAGGAGGAGGAACACGCTCTTTTTCTCATGTTAAAAATAAAGTACTTTTGAAGAGGTCTCTCTGAAAGGGCTAGGGAAGAGAAGTAGGAATCCGGATGAGTTTGCTGGTTCTGTGGCTTCTGGCCCTGGGTCACACCCAGCAGGGCAGGCGGACATTGACTTGAACTGAACTGCACTTTCTGGGGAAAATGTGGAGGTGGGTGTGTGAGCAGAGCTTGCTGGGGCACCATGTCCATGGGCGAGAGGAGGGAGAGCCCAGGGAATCCATTCCAGCCAGGAGCTGGAGGCTGCAGGTGGCCCCCACCAGCTGCAGAAGGGACATGGAGGGGCTGGAGCTGGCAACCAGGATGTCCCAGTGTGGGAGGACTCCTCCCTTGCATGAGCAATTCAGGCATCACAGCCGATCAGGGCATTTGGGGAAAGGCTTTGGGAGCTCTCCCAGCCTTGCTGGGTTTGGCAGAGCTGCAGTCAGCCAAAGCTCCCAGTGAGCTCCAGTCCTGCAGAAGGATGGGGGTTTTGGGCAGGGCACACAGTGGGAAGGGACAGAGGGGGACATGGTGTCCCCCCCTGGGTGAGCGATGGGAGCACAGGCTGGCATACATCTCCACAGGCAGTGAGAAGAGATGCTGCTGGGGAATGCTGTGAGCCTGGCCACTCTCTGTGGGCTGGTCCCCTGGTACTCTCATAGTGCTTGTAGTCATTGCATCAGGGATATTGGCAGGGCCTTTAAGAGTCTTTGGGACCTGTTCATGACTACAAATTTCTCTCCTTTGTTTCTAGCTGGTCCTATCCACCTCCCCATCCTACCCTGGCAGCAAGCACCATGGCTGGGGACAGAAACACCTGCTGGCATCTGCTCTCAGCCTCTCTCTGCTGAGCCTCAGAGAGTGCCCCCAAATCTGGTGTTGCAGGCTGCGGTGATTAGCAGCTCGGCATCCAGCTTGCCCACCAGCTCTGTGAGCATGTAGCCCTCCATCATCCCCCGCTTCCACCCCCTCCTCCCCTCCCAGAGCCCCTGCTGGGTGGTCTCGCCCTCTCACGCAGCTGCTCCATCCCCTTCATCGTTGCAGGTGTTCCTCACACCAGTTCCACCAAGTCCCTCTTAAGCTACAGGGGACCAGATCTGCACCTTGTACCTGGCATATGGATGCACCAAGGTTTCACACAGCTCCAGAGCTCTACCCTTCTTATCTTTCACTTGCTGTGTATGAGTATGACTGCGCAGTGAGAAGGGAAACAAGTGCCATTTCCCACAGCCAGCTAAGAGGCAGAGACCCAAGGGTGAGCCGCCAGGATGAGGCATGCGAGAAGCATCTGCCTTGTCCCCTTTCCCATGAAATGCTTCTCTTGGTCCTTTGTCTAATGTGTGCTGAAGTATTCATTTTCCCGTGGAGTGAATGAGTCATGGAGAAGCTGGGAGGGAGCAGAGGCTGCCGGGACACCCCAGGTGCCTGTGTCTGGTGAGGAGGCTGCACAGGAGAGAGCAAGCACTGCCCAGGGGTGCAGGGAGAGAGCAGGAAGGATGCATGTGGTCTGGGGGTCTGGGGCTAGCTCTCTCCCTGCTGACACTGCGTGGGGCTCCCCAGCCCTAGGATAGGAAGGGGGATCCCTCCTCCGGTCCCCTGCCTCCTTCCCCTGTGTGGAAGTTACTGTGCGTACCAGTGCTATCTCTGATGAATTAGCGGCTGTGTATCTGCCAGCTCCAGAGCAAATACTCTTGCTTGCCCTTCTCTCTCATGTGTCGCTCGGATATTTTATTGCCGATATCCAGCTTGGTGATGGGCCAGGCCATCTCCATTATATTGCATCTCTAACAGACGAGAGCTCTCCACAGCACATGGCCCAGGGAGAGAGGCAGTAGCTCTGGGATGTGGCCATAGCTGGGGTCTCCTGCCCACCCAGCTCTATGTGAAGGGCTCTGGTCTCCGCGGTGGTGGGGGGTCTATGACATGTGATGTGGGGGCCTGGAGACAGGAGTCTGTTCTGTCCCTGCTGAGGTAGGAGGTGATGGCACGGTGGTCTCCTGGCCCTGGCTCACCTCCCTGCTGAGCCACAGCAATCTGCACTGTCCCATCTTCCTTGCGTCTGTGGGAGGGATGCAGGTGAGCTCCAGATCCTAGAGGATTTCTGCTACTGGCTAGGCCCCTGGCCGCCCCCATAACACCTCCTTCTGCCCTCTGCAGCCCCTTGCTAATGCATTTGCCAGACCTGGCTGCTGGGGCCAGACGCAGTGCTGATACGCTCCCAGCCTCCCGGCACCCCATCCTGGCTTAGCTAATTGCCTGCCTATGTGGGCGGGTAACGTGCTCCCCACTAGGCCCAGCTCTTGTGCTTGCCAGCTTTCCTTGTTGAGGGAATATCTGGATTTCCAATTATTCCCACTCCTTGCCTGTGCTCCTTGGGTCCTTCCCAAACGCCCACCTTCATGGCCTGTGTGTGCTTCACCTCTGGAAAGGAGGGATGCCTTTCACAGATCAAGATGCTGTTGCATCATCCCTTGCCATATCCTCACTGAAGGGAGGGCATGGTGCTGCCCTTTGCAGCGGACATCCCTCCTGGATCACCTCCTTCACTGCTGCCCTGGCGGGTTGAGGCCATCAGTGGACACGGGCTTCTGAGCCAGAGCAATGAATGTGGCAGAGAGATGCAAAACCGACTGGTACTAGGGGTCCTGAGCACTCACAGCCAGGGGCTGCAGCTGGGAGAAGGTAGCTTTAACACAAACAAAATAGTACATCAAAATGGCAGGACTGGCGACAGCCACTGCTTGGGGATTGTCACAGTTAGGATAGCCCTGCCTGTCGGTGGTTTTCTGCTCCCTCCCCTTGCTGCAGCCTTTGTTTTTCTGCTCAGACACTTGCCAAATATTGTCCTTCACCTTCTTGTCCCTTATTGCCCCCTTGGCCCCTGTCCTATGGCTCCTGCTGCTCCCCAGCCTCCTCACTAAGACCCCTGTGGAAAAGTATGGTGGCAGAAGGACTAAGCCCCCTGCCCACATCCCAGCTGCAAGTCACAGGAGCATCGCAAGGCAACCGTGCATAAGCAACTGTTTTTCAGCAGTGGCAACAGTTCATGGTGTCTGCTGGTACCCCCACTGCTCCCACAGCACATGGGTCACATCTCCTCAGGCCACCCAGCAGCCTGGAGACACACTGCCCTTCACAGAGCATGGACAGCCATCATGGCGAAGCCACTTTGGGAGAGGGATGTAGATGCAGGCCATGCGTTCTAGCCCTGGAGCCACTGCCAGAGATGTGCCTGGGCCACAAGGCCAGCATTTCCAACCACTCCCTCTGCCCAAAGGAGGGAAAACCAGGCCAGTCATCCTGCAGGATTGCCAGGATGACATTTTTTTGGCCGCTGCACTGTCCCAGCCACTGAGCTGCCAGGGGCTGTGTGCTGGGAGCTGGGGCAGCCCCTCTGTCCCCACACTGAGGTGCCCCTGCCCAGGACCACTCAGCAGCATGGGACAAGCAGCCGCAGGATGCAGCCAGTAGGGAGCAGGTGGGAGCCAGGCACAGGGGTGGGGGACAGCAAGACCCTGGAGGAGCCGTGCAGAGATGAAAAATGCCAAAGCTTTGCTGGAACTTGAAGCCTGCGGGGCAGGAGGGCCTTTTTGGCTGGGGTTTGGGAAGTCATGGCTGTGAGCGGCTGAGCCACCATCAGAGCACTGCTGTTTTCCATTTGGTCGGCTTTCGAAAGAGCTGCCTCCCTGGCAGCATGTCTCCCCCGCTGTGGGCAGTGTCTGTTTGCTTGGGAAAAGATGATCCTCATTATCTGTCCTTCGTAGCTCTCGAACTTGAAAGCACAGCGGGAAGAAATTTTACGATGGGAAATTGCCCTGGTGTCAGCCAGGCACTTTGCACGGAGGTCTGCTGGGGGGAGACGGCTCTGCAGTGGTGGGGCGGCACTGGGGTAGAGACCTGCTGGCAGGCACAGGAAAGGCAGGAGTGTGGGCAAAAGGTGATGTGCTGTGTCCCTCCCGGGCAAACAAGCCCAGTGGGAGCTGGGGGAGCATGGCCAGGCCAGGCAGAGCCCAGAGGTGCAGAGAGGAGGAAGTCGGGGCTGTAAAGCAGCTCCATGTTCACCTGCACCTTGGCACTCGCAGCGCCCAGTGGTAACATCTCTGCTCTCAGTGAAGCACCAGCTGTGTCAGTATGTGGGAAGGTCTGGGCAGGCGGTCAGGGGAGCTCCGACCAGGTTTGCACCTCCTGGCCTGTGTGGTACAGATAACAATAGGAAGGGCCAGTGCCATGTTTCCCTGCTGAGCTAAAGCAATGCCCTGAGCAGGCGGCTGGAGCTGCCCATGTCCTCTCCCACCTTGTGGGAGCATTTACCCACCCGCTCTCATCAAGCCCATTAAAAGTCAGCTGGCTTTGAAGATACCACCACTATCAGGGAGGATCATTTTCTGTTTTCAAGGAGATTTTTCCAAGCTCTGTCCTTGCCCTAGGACTCTCCTCACACTTGCTCCACGGTCTCCAGGCCCAGTGCCATTATGACTCCTCCTGCAGCCCATCCACCCCTCTGAAAACCCTGCACAAAATGGCAGCCCGGTGACTCAGGGCTGCCACGTGTTGCCTTTTGTGCAGCTCAGGTACTCCGGCAACGCACATCAGCGTCTACCTGGAGGAAAGGAATCCAGCTGCGGGAGAAGAAAGGGGCGGTAAATCAGTCAGCATCCAGCTGGGAAAGTGTAAATTTAACAGTCACGACTGCATGAAATCATTCTACACCCAAACAAAAGGCAGCTTCGGTGTCTATTCATTGCCCCCAGACTGGGGTCGTGCTGAGGGGATGCCTGCCTTTGGCTCCTTGGTGCAAAGCGCGGTTAAAAGATTTATAGCTAAAAGACGGATAGCGATAGCGTGCACCTCTGCAAGCATGCAGCCGAGCAGCTGGATGTCATGGTTTATTCTGCTAGATCCAAACTGTGGCTTAGACTAAACACTGACTCTGCCATCAGTGAATCACTTCTAGATCCCCTGGAAGTTTCCAGGGCTTGGATTTCAGAAGCTTGCTGCCGCGGGGCACTAAAATGCTGCAGAAGAC
>VWZL01006365.1:200352-224849 GCA_013396915.1 Stercorarius parasiticus | reverse complement strand
GTGCAGGGGGGTTCACAGGGGTGTGCATTTGGGAGTGCAGGGTGTGCACGGGGGTGTGCATTTGGGGGATAGAGAGGGGTTGCACAGGGGTGTGCATGTGGGGGTGCTGGGTGTGCATATGGGAGTACAAGAGGGGTGCATAGAGGGGTGCAGGGGGGTTCATGGGGGTGTGCATATGGGGGTACAGTGGGGTGCATAGAGGGGTGCACGAGGGGTGCGCAGGGACCCCACAGGGCTGTTGCCCAGGGCCACCGCCAGCATGCTGCGTGTTGGCCCAGCCTCCAAGACATGAGTCCACCGCAGGCTCCGGCCGCACAGATTGGGGTGCAGTACACCGCCTGTGCCACCCAGGAGCTGCACCCCAGCACCGTGCAGACGCGGTGCACTGCAGGAAAAGCAGCCATCACCTTCCCTCTAGCATTTTTCCTGAGCACAGTGGGGCAGCAAGAGCCAGACTCATGCTGGGGTTCAAGTATATAAGGGACTGTCACCCTCAGAGCCTGGGGACAATGGCTAGAGCAGTCCCTTGGTGGTGTCACCCAGGTCTGCGGTGCATCCCAAGGGTACCGCACCGGGAGCAGAGCAACCAAACAGCCTTTTGCAGGAGGTTGCTTTTAATCAAAGGAGAATATAACAAAGCTGAACCCTTGAGCGCTGCAGACACGGGTGAGAAGCAGGAGAGCCCAGGAGGCAGCAGTGATGTTCCCCGCCACGCAATGTCATGTTTGGCTGGGCGTGAATTAAAAAAACCCTGATCAGACATGCTTTTTTTTTTAATGTTATTTATTTTTTTCCCCCTAGTACTTAGGTTGCTTGGCTTAGCTTATTAGATCTGCTGCAATGAAATCTTGGAAATATTAAAATGCATTTGGATGTTTCCTTTAAGCAAATTACCAGGGCAGTTTGCAGAGTGTAAGGCAATTCTCATAATTGCATTTTCCCAAGTGCTCCAGCGTTGCTGCTGCTCCAGCGCCGGCTCCTTTATTATTGATGAACTGCTTTACTCCAGCTCCCAGAAAATGACCCCTCGCCTTTAAAGATGCTTTAACCATCTTTTAACACTTTTAAAAAAAAAAACCAAAAAACTAAAATGCAACTTGAATTCTCCTTTCTCCTCCAGCTATTAGTTTATTTAGTGCTGCTAATTAGTCTAACCCGTTCTCCCCGGGAAACCTTCTCTAAATGATTACTGAGATGTAGTGCATCAATGGATGCTGTGAAAATAAGTTGTATCTCTCTGAACTGCACGACCTGCAGACCCTGAAGGTGTTTGTGAAGACCATGCCCCATGCCCAGTAGCAAGTTTAAGTGCATCTAATGTGTCTCCTACACACCAAAGAATAGTGGAGAAAGTGCTTTGGGAAGACAGAAGCATTGAGTTGAATCGTTATTTGATATATCTATTGCAGTTCCTCCACGCGGTTTGGCCGGGATGAGCAAATGCAATGGGATGCGCTCCAAGGGAAATGCAGAGGATGCTTCCTTCAAGAGGGAAGGTGGAAAAATGGGTTGGAAAAAAGCGTTTTGCCGGGCTAAGAAAAATGAGGTGGTGCTCTGGAATTGTAGAATCATGGAATTGGCCAGGTTTGGAAGGGACCTTTCAGATCATCTAGTCCAACCATCAATCCAACACTGACAAAGCCACCACTAACCCATGGCACTCAGCACCACGTCTGCCCGGCTTTTAAATCCCTCCAGGGATGGTGACTCCACCACTGCCCTGGGCAGCCTCTTCCAATGCTTGATAATCCTTTCGGGGAAGAACTTTCTCCTAATATGCATCCTAAACCTCCCCTGGCGCAACTTGAGGCTGTTTCCTCTTGTCCTATGGCCTGTTCCTTGGGAGAAGAGACTGACCCCCCCTGGCTACCCCCTCCTTTCAGGGAGTTGTAGAGAGCGAGAAGGTCTCCCCTCAGCCTCCTCTTCTCCAGGCTGAACACCCCCAGCTCCCTCAGCCGCTCCTCACAAGGCTTGTGCTCCAGACCCCTCACCACCTCCGTCGCCCTTCTCTGGACACGCTCCAGCACCTCAATGTCTTTTTTGTGGTGAGGGGCCCAAAACTGGACACAGCACTTGAGGTGGGGCCTCACCAGTGCCAGAGCCAGGGCTTGCAGGGGGAGCGGGTTTTTGCAGATAAACTCTTAAGTCAATGGTGCAATGTGCAACTATTTGCTTCCCCAGCAATAAAATCATTGTGCTGACCCATTGTGAGATGCAGCCTCAGCCGAGCTCCTGCTGTTTGAACTCGTTGCCCCAAAAATGACTCATCCTGCAAAAGTTTTGCATCTCACGCTTCGTTCCTCTAGCCAACCCGAAGGACTTTCCTCCTGAAATATCTCCAGGTAGCACCTGTGCATGGAACCCTTTGAGCGCGCAGGCATAAATCATCCAGGGGCTTTTGCACACAGGGCTGAGAAGCGGTTTAGGTACCACGGCTGCAAATACATGCGTGATCCTCCCCTATCATGCCCAGCAGTAGGTTTTCCACCATTTGGTTGTATTCTCCCATGATTATATATTTGATCGCAGATTCCCTGAAGCCTGGCTCATGGGGTGCTGCAGGTTCAACATGGGCCCCAGGGGAGTTTGCGTCTTTAGTGATAAATCATGATGGAGCTGCCTCTTGTAGCTGCCCATGACATTCACACGTCGTTATAACACTGATAATAATCACAATTGGGGGAAAAAAAGACATGAAATAAAGAAGATGATCAAAACGTATATAGTATAAATGTCTAAGTGAAGTATGTTTTATAAAAAATACTTGTTTTCACAGCATAAATTGAGTTCAAGCTGCATATTCTGAGCCTTTACCCCTTGATTTTTTCTTCTTGATCACACAGATCCATATCTTTGGGTCTTGCCGAAAACATAAGCTGGACTTGAAGGCAGCCGAGTATCCTGCAAACCCCAATGAGTACAGACAAGCCCAGCTGAACCTGAACATCACAACTGATGCTAGCATGGGGTTTTTTTCTTCTTTAAGTTATATATGCCAAGAAAGTTCCTGGCCAGATGTTGCAGATATAATAATTAATCCTCTACCGGGCTGGCTTGGTGGCCCGCATCCCAATCAACCTCCATCTGCTGCATCCACCCGCTGATACAGCTGTGCCAGATGTTGTTCGCATGTGTTCCAGCCTTCCTCGCTGCCAGAAAATAAACCTCTGGGTTGCAGCAGCTCGACCGCCAACAGACCCATAAGAGCAAAAGGGAGTTTCTGCTGCCTTTTTGGGGCATCACACGAAGGTTTGCACCCAGCTAACGGGAGCTCAGTGCTTCTCTGCCCTCCAAAAAGATGGATCCACTGATGGGTTTCTAGAGGTTGGAGCAATTATTTGGGTTAATAGTCATGCAGGGCCTATTCAGAAGCCATCTCATTGACGTGCTGGGTCTAAATCTGAGCTAAATTTTAATTTTGGTGGAATTTATTTGCTTTGCGTTGATAGGAGGTAGTTAAGGCCGTGTAGCTCAAAGGGGTTTAGCCCCTAATATTTGCCAAGATACGCAGAACAGTCAGCGCAGGAGGTTTATTAAGGGCTTCATTCTCCAGGCTCTCCGCAAGCAGCAAGCGTCCTCACAATTAAAAAACTAAACAATAAAATAAATGCATCCACTGCTACAGAAATAGAGTTATTAATGGCAGGGGGTGGGCTGGATTAGTTAAATAATCATTGAAAAGAGAGATGCAGCATCAATGAAGAGGGACATGCAGCATCATTTAAGAGAGAGATGCAGCCAAAGGACTTTTATAGTTTTCTAAATAGTCAATTGTCTTATTTTTTCTCAAAACAAGAAGCACAGGAAACATTTTGAAGGAACCCTGACATTTCCATGAAGCTGGGCCAAGCTTTGAGCAGAGATTTACAGCTCCAGGAAAGCACTGGCGGTGGGTTGCAGTCGCCAAATGGGACCGTTTCAAATGGGGTTTGCTTCTCCTTCATTTGGGGATGCTCAAAGTGTGACTGAGGATGTTCATGGCATGCATCAAAAGAACTGTGGCCAGTAGATCAAGAGAGGTGATTCTCCCCCTCTACTCTGCTCTCATGAGACCCCACCTGGAGTACTGTGTCCAGTTCTGGAGCCCTCAGCAAAAGAAGGGCATGGAGCTGTTGGAGCGGGTCCAGAGGAGGCCATGGAGATGATCGAAGGGCTGGAGCACCTCTCCTATGAAGACAGGCTGAGAGAGTTGGGGTTGTTCAGCCTGGAGAAGAGAAGGCTCCGGGGAGACCTTGGAGCCCCTTCCAGTACCTGAAGGGGGCCTACAAGAAAGCTGGGGAGGGGCTGTTTGCAAGGGCATGGAGCGACAGGACGAGGGGCAATGGTTTTAAACTGGAGCAGAGCAGGTTTAGATGAGACATTAGGAAGAAGTTCTTTACACTGAGGGTGGTGAGACACTGGCCCAGGTTGCCCAGAGAGGTGGTGGAGGCCCCATCCCTGGAGACATTCAAGGCCAGGCTTGATGAGGCTCTGAGCAACCTGATCTAGTTGAAGATGTCCCTGCTTACTGCAGGGGGGTTGGACCAGATGGCCTTTAAAGGTCCCTTCCAACCCAACACATTCTATGATTCTACAACTATGGTGAACACCATGACACGCAGACATTGTTTTGCATGCTCAGGTCCCTTCAGAAGCTTTTCCATGGGGAAATGGAAGATTCCAATCGGCTGGTGGCACCCATTGCAGCTGTCTGGCTCCTCATGAGTTAATCTGCTCTGCCAGCTAACGAGCTAGAGGTGTCCCAGAGGAGGTACGAGCAATTCCTCCTCCATCCGGGACTGATCCTGGCCCAGCAGCCTGGAACTGGTTCCCAGTCCCCAGCTTAGAGCAGCTCCCCAACTAACTGGGACCCAGTTCATTTCCATCGCTGGGAAACTGGGAGCTGGATGCACGAGGAACTGTCTGCGTATTAGCAAGAACAAGGAAATTTATGAATTGGGCAGTGAGATAAAAACCTCCCAGTGATGGGCATGAGCAAATACTCCCCCGGCATTCCTCGGAACAGTCACGCATCCCTAATTCCCTGAGCAATGCACAGCGCAGCAAGTGAATAAGCAGGGAAACAACCCAAATTATGTGCTGGTAGAAGTAAGATTAGCTGGTTTGGCTCAAAAATAGGAAAAATAAATCATGATCCTCATTGAGATAAGTAAGTCCTGGGGTACGAGCATCTGTGCTAGTGGGGAAGAGCTTTTCCAGTTCACGGGTTGTCCTGGGCGGTGATGGAGTGGCTCCAGCTGAGCTGGCTGGCGGCTTTCCCATCAAATCCTGTTGCAGAAGTGAGATCCCAAAGGATCTGCCTTCCCTCAGGGATCTGCCTGTGCTGCCAGGTCATGCCTGCACAGGCAGCTCTTCCTGAACATCCCTGAGCACGCCTTGTCTGCTTTCATGAAGAAAGTGGCTCCCAAAATCCACCAACAAGGTGGGATCCATGATGTGATCCTACCTGGTGGGCAAAAAGGTGTTGTGTGTGTCAGTGGCAGGGAGTCGGGAAAGACCTAAGGAATGATGGAACAAGGGATTTGGGGACCTATGCTCCATTTGGGGACCTGTCTTCTGTATAAGCCAAGGGGAGGGTGAGTGCTTCTTCATCCCCATGTCTCTTGGCCATGCAACCCTCCTGCTTATAGAACCATAGAATCATTTATGTTGAAAAAGACCCTTAAGATCATTGAGTCCAACCTAACACTGCCAAGTCCACCACTAAACCATAGAGTCATAGAATCATAGAATGGTTAGGTTGGAAGGGACCTTAAAGATCATCCAGTTCCACCTCCCTGGTGCAACTTGAGGCCGTTTCCTCTTGTCCTATGGCCTGTTCCTTGGGAGAAGAGACCGACCCCCCCTGGCTACACCCTCCTTTCAGGGAGTTGTAGAGAGCGAGAAGGTCTCCCCTCAGCCTCCTTTTCTCCAGGCTGAACACCCCCAGCTCGCTCAGCTGCTCCTCATAGGACTTGTTCTCTAGACCCTTCACCAGGTTCGTTGGTCTTCTTTGGATGCGCTCCAGCACCCTGATGCCTCTCTTGTAGTGGCTCCATTTTCTGTCACATCGTGTCACGTCATGTCCTTACATCCATGACAGTCCTTCATCTCAAAGGTGATAAATCCCATCCCCAACCTGTTTTATGTCCCCAGCCATGGTGCAAGGTCTGGCGCCTGGGCTGGCTCTGGCAATACCTCTGCCCAGAGAGGTGGGAGATGCCCCATCCCTGGAAACATCCCAGGCCAGGTTGGACGGGGCTCTGAGCAACCTGGTCTAGTTGAAGATGTCCCTGCTCATGGCAGGGGGTTGGACTAGATGGCCTTTAAAGGTCCCTTCCAACCCAAACCCTTCTGTGATTCTGTAATATAAGGGGAATGCACTGCAATGGTGGGAAACCCCGAGGAGACCAAGCTGTGGGTGTTCCCCAAGATCTTCACCCCAAGCCTGTCCTTGCTCCATGTCACCTCGCCAAGGGGACAACGTTGAAACAGCCTCAGGAGTCACGTGGGGTTTCCTGGCGGGCACATCCCATGGAGGGAGATAAATAAAACACAGCCGTGCCCTGAGCGGTTAAGAAAATAATTTGTCAGCCTTGTTGATTTTAATCTTCCGGGTCTTAGTCTTCTGGAATGTAAATCTGGCTGTTTGCAAAGATTCATCCCCTCCCCACAGCCCATCCAGGAGGGACCGAGTCCTCGTGAGGATATTCAGGGCATTAATACTCCAGTTTCCCCTTGGATATGCTGGTGGGAACGGGGATTTGCTTCCCTGGGGTCCACACTGAAGCGAGGAGGGGGATGAGATTTTGGGGGAGAGCAGCACTGAATTAGTTGAGAAAGGCAGGAGCTCAATGTGGCATCACTAAGCCAGGCAGAATAAACAACTTTTTTTAAAATTAAATTTAATTGGTTTGGTTTGGTTTGGTTTATTATTTTTTCATTTCATTTGGTTTCATTATTTTTTCATTTAATTTAATTTAATTTAGTTTCTTTTTATTTTATTTTATTTTATTTTATTTTATTTTATTTTACTTCATTTCATTTCATTTCATTTCATATGACAGAGGGTACAGGGTCCCAAAGAGATACATAATGCTCAGGGAACCCCAACAAAGATGAGACATAAAGGTTGGAAACCCCAAGAGCCAAACACCGCCTGATGGCGACAACACGCAGCTGAAAATATCATCTAAAAAAAAAGAAGAATCTGGCCATAAAAGCAAAATTTGGAGATGGATCCCAAGAAATGGAGGTTCACTTGATTCCCATCCTCACGCCGCTCTCTCATTGTAGAAGCCATCACTTTGGAGTGGGGCTCCCGAGCAGCCGCTTCCCCATGTGCCTCTGTATTCTTCACATCTGAATTTAATCCCTGAAGGAGTTTAAGCCTTTTTAAGTCCAAAAAACTCATGGCGAGCGAGGACAACGCTTTGCATTTAAGGACTCTTGGATGGAAGGATGCGCTTCAGAGCAAAACCCGGCATGTTTTAACCCACGCTATGGGCAGGGTGATTAATGGACGAGGCAGCTCCATCTGCGAAAGCCTCGGAGAAGAAGCATTTCCACCAGCAAATCCGAGCAGCTGCTGATGAAGCAGATTTGGCCTGCTGAACTGGCAGGAGTTTTCCTGGCAGAAGGATTTGCTTGCCAAGAGAAACGGCGGCGGGAGGGGAATGCTGACGCAGCAGCTGCCAGTCTGCGAGGTGCCCCCCCATCCTGCCGAGACAATACGGGAACCGCTTCCTCCAGGGAAATCAGCTTTCTGTATTAAATAGGAATACCTAGGAATAGATAGCAGTCCTGTGAGGGGCAGGGAGTTGGACTCGATGACCCTTATGGGTCCCTTCCAACTTGAGATATTCTATGATTCTATGATATATTTTTATATTAAATATGAATATATAGGAAATAAAAAGCTTAATGGCTATGAGAGGTAGATGATAGATAGATAGATAGATAGATAGATAGATAGATAGATAGATAGACAGATAGATACAGACAGACAGACACATCAACAGATAGACAAATAGATCAAATAGATAAGAAAAAAAGAATGAAAAAAAAGAAAATGGAAAAATGAATTAAAGTATATTAAAAAAAAAAAGAGGACTAAAAGAAGAAAATTATCCTTAACAATTAACAGTAATCTCCTGGGGGGTGGCACAGCTGGTCCCTTCCCTGCCTGTGTTTTTGCCCGCATGGGAGGTGATCTCTCCCAGGAGCAGGTAAAGCCAGAAATTGAGTTTGGGATTATCTGACGCCCGCGGTTTTGTTCTGAGTGTTTCTCCCAGGGCTTCAAAGACCTCAATGGCACCGCACCAGATGTTTCCAGCCTCCAGATGTTGTGCCTCCAGGTGTTTCCAGCTCCTCCTTTCTCCTCCAGCCCTTGCTACTGCTGCGTTAAGATGGGGATAGGTTTTGGGGGGGCCATGGAGACGCCATACCATGTGCACATCTCAGGTTGGGGATATCCCAGCATCAGTTGTGAGGGCTCCTCGCATCCCTCTGCTTCCCGGGATGCAGTGAAAGATCAGGGATGATGAGTCCTGGTCCCACCTTGGTTGCTCAAAGCAACCCATGCACTCAAGCAATGATGCTGGTACTCACCTTGCTCTGCCCCACCAGCACTTACCCAGCACAGCCACTGTTTCCCCTGGATTTCCCCTAATTAATTATTTAATCTTTATTTCCACCTCTTCATACTTTCCCCCAGGAAGCTCCACACGTCCATCAGATGGAAAACGTCAGGCTGACGATGGAGCCTCCGGGCTTTCCCCACGTGGGGGTGCCATGCGGATGCGAATGGGACTGTTGCGCATGTCCTACAGCCGCCGCAAGGCAAAAGGTGACACCTAAGCAACTGAGAACACTCGATTTTTTTTGGCCATAAAAGAAGAAAATACATGGATTGGGAAAAAATACGATTCACAAAGCATGCAAAAAGCCAGAAATTATACGGATGGGGAAAAAGAAGATTCATAGAGCTTAAAGCACGCTCTGCGAATCTTCTTTTTCCCCATCCGTATAATTTCTGTCTTTTTGCATGCTTTGGCATTCCCCAGCAGAAGAAAAAAATCCCTCTTTGGAGTTTGTTGCAACCTGGTGCGAGTTGAGGAAACCTTGAAGTGGCTCTTCAGGAGCCCAGGGGATGAATCAGCCTCCTCCAGGTTAAACCGGGGCGGAACGACTCGTCCTGCAGCCGAGATGGCCGCGGGGGAATAGAGGTCCGGCCGAGCTGGAAAACAGCCCATATGGCCCTGCTATGTCCTGCTTGGGCCTGTTCCACCACATTTCGGTGAAGGCTGGTACACCCAAGCAGCTTTGTTCCCCGTACTCTGCTGTCCTAGCCTCTCCCCATTCCTCACTCATAATGTTTACCATACCTGGAGGGGTGAGACTGGGATTAATTTCCATGAGAACACGTCGAAAGAGTAAATATCTCTGAGCAGGGACGCTTGGCGGGTTTATGGGGTTTGTTTTCCTCCAAGAATTGGCAGCTTTCCTGCCCTTTTTCTGGTTGCTCGTGGCCAGACGTGAACACCAGGAGGCAGGAGGCCATGCCCATCTGGAGCAGGACTCAGTCTTGGCCCTTTTTCCCGTCTCGGCGTGGGACCGTAAGAGCTTCCAAGTCTATCCAGGAGGGAATTCTTGGTGCTTTCAGATGGATGTGACCTCTCTGCTGGTGTAAATCAGGTAAGTCCTAGTGCAGCCTCCTCCTTACACCATCCTGCAAGCTGGGAGCAGATAGGGGGAGGCGAAGAGAAGAGATGAGGGTCGTGTCCAGTGATGGGTTTTAGCCCTTGGGTGGGAGTGAATCTATGGGGCTGCTATGGTCTGGTGTAGGGGTGGGACACATCAAAAACCCATTGGTTGCTTTTCTGATGCAGAGCTGTGCTACACCAGCATCACATCAGGAACAGGAGGTGGGAGGTCACCAGTACTACTGGAGTAGAGGAAACACAAGAAGAGTCTCTGAGAGCCATCCAACAATGCTCCCGAGGTTTGGGAGTATTTAGACAGCAGGCATGGCTTCATGGGATCACATTGTGGGATCACATTGCCCCTAGCTTGTGGGCACGCAGAGACAGGTGGAGGGCTTCCTGCCAAGAGCCAACCCTGCACATTCACCATCACTGGATGTAACTCCAGGAATCCGCATCTGTGTTCAACCAGGAGGTGTCACCATCATTTCTGTGGAGCTGGGATGGTATCTGAGGTGTTGCTGTGACTTGCCTTCATCCTGAGGGTCATCTACCAGGTCCAGGGATGGGAGGCATCAACAAGCCTCCAGCAGCCTCTTTCCTCCAAACTCTTCCACATGACACAGACATGGACATAGACATGGACATGGACATCCCAGTGAGCAGCAAGATTACCTGAAGACCTGTTCAGGGTCCTCAAGGTTGGGATACACCTGATGGAGCTGCTCCTGAGTTGTTCAGTTTTTCTTCAAGAAGGTGGCCTTCACCTTCCTAAAGGTGACCTTGAAAGGGTTGACATAACCATCTGGAAATTATGGCAGTAAGGAAAGGTGGGACAGTAAGAGAAAAGGGATGAAAGAAAAGACAAAAGCTCTGATGGGACAAAAGACAAGAGGAGACAGCAAGAAGAGGCTTAGACTAGGGAAGAAGAGAAAGGACATCAAGGCAGGAGAGAGGTTGTAAAGACAAGGGAGGAACTCTGAGGTTGCAAAGCGTTGAGGTGTGTGACAGCAAGTATGATGGTGATGATGCCACTTGTCCCTTTATAAAGCACCAGAAGGACCCTGGGGTGTTGTGGACACTTTCCACATTGCAAGAGCCTTCCATGCTTGCTTGGTACGTGAGGGCAAGGACATGAGGAGGACAAGGTTGAGGGGACACTCACTGAGTCAGACCAATGAATCCCCAGGAGGTATTGCTGTGTGTTCAGGGCTCTCCCAGAGCATATTGGTCCCAGTTTGGTTTCATCTGGGAAGAACCAAGGTTGCATGCTCTGGGGCTGTGTTTCCAGAGCAAACGAACGTGGAGTAGATGGGGCAATCAGGGCAGTCACCGCAAAACTTCTTGTTGCTCTGAATTAAAATATTCCCTTTGAGTCCTCTGTGCTCAGCAGCGCAGACCTCCTCCGTGCTGCTTCACCGCATGGTCCATAGCACAAAATACACCTTCAACGGTGGAGGAGGCAGCACTCCCTCTCCATTCTGTGGAGGTTACCATGTCTGTGCCTGAACATCCTTCAGGATGTTCTTTTAGCAGAGGGTGATCTGGGGAGAAGGATGGTTTTATGCACAATGGTCATAGAGAGAAGAAGTCTGATGGACATATGGGAGACCCCTTCCCCATGGTGGAGCCCGGAGCCAAGCTCATGTCCCTGGCTGTCTCCAGGTGGTGTGTTCACAAGTCAAGGAGGTGTGGATTGCTCCCAGTTGCCCGGCTTTGTCGTGAGAAAAGATAGGAAGGGATGAGGGTGGTTGCAATGTAGTAAGGCAGACTTGCAGGCGTGCTCAGCAATGGTGAAACTGGCCCCCTGAAGCTGCTCAGAGGGTGACCATGAGATCCCGCTCTGAGATAAGGCTGAGCTGAGGGCCTCAGCAGGCTCCAAAAATGGAGATGCTGCTCATGGGTGGCACATCTCCAGCTGGCTTTTATATCTTTAGCAACCAGTGCCTGTGTTAAGGTGTAAGGTCAGAGCTGGAAGAGCATCTTCTCAGCTTTATGAGAACTTCTCCATATTTGGGGAGTTTCCTACGCCTTCCTTGGAAGTACAAGCTGTTGTCAGACTGACAAACTCCCACTCTGAATCGACTCTGGCCTGATGGACATGGATCTGATCCCAAAAAAGCAGTGTTTACCCTGCTGCCCTGGCCACACACTGAGTGTCTCCAGTTCACGAAGACCTGCTGCTGCCAGCCCTGACTTGTGCAGGAGCACGTTGGGTTGGGGCTGTCCCCTCCGCTGTCCCCTCTGCGTGAGCTGAGCAACACGTGCATTCCTGCTGTAAATTCCCCTGCCCATTCGTGCGTCACTGCTGCTCTCCCCCATTTCTTGTTAATGTGTAACTTGAAACTCGCCAGGGCACATTTCTGTGATGGCAACATTATCTGTTCCCAGCTGTGCGCATCCCTGCCTGCTCACACCACAGGTATTTTTATTTGTGGGTAGATGGTATCACATGAAGGGCAGTGGATGAGGAGGGTTAAACACATTGGAAGGGTTTCCTGGATCTCTCCAGGGCAGCTGAGGAAATGTCATAGAATCATAGAATCATAGAATTGTCCAGGTTGGAAGGGATCTTTCACATCATCGAGTCCAACCATCAACCCAACACTGACAAAACCACCACTAACCCATGTCCCTCAGCACCACGTCTGTAGGCTTTTAAATCCCTCCAGGGATGGCGACTCCACCACTGCCCTGGGCAGCCTGGTACAATGCTTGATAACCCTTTCGGGGAAGAGATTTCTCCTAATATCCATCCTAAACCTCCCCTGGCGCAACTTGAGGTTGTTTCCTCTTGTCCTATCACCTGTTCCTTGGGAGAAGAGCCCGACCCCTGGTGGCTAATCCCTCCTTTCAGGGAGTTGTAGAGAGCGAGAAGGTCTCCCCTCAGCCTCCTTTTCTCCAGGCTGAACACCCCCAGCTCCCTCAGCTGCTCCTCACAAGATTTGTGCTCCAGACCCCTCACCAGCTCCGCTGCCCTCGTCCTTCTTGGAGAGAGGGTGAATAACCACCTGAAGAGAGGTTTTACAAAAATGTGTCTGAGAGCAGTTTTGGGGACCAGGAGCTCAACAGGGCTCAAGGCTGCTGTGTGGCTGGGGGAAGAGGTGGGAAGCCCTTGTCCTCCTTATTTACCAGCTGCAGAGGGAAAGGGCATGTTGGGTTGCTTTCTGTGTCCGTGGTGGATGTTGGGGAAGGCCATGGCACCTCCAGCCATTGTTTTTAGAGCAGACACGTGTTGATCGGGAGTGGTGTGGGTAGAGCTGGTTGACCCACAGAACGGGGGGATGGTGGAGATGCTGGTGGCACCTCGCTGCACCCTCCCATTATCAGAGCACTACTCTGCACCAAGGGCTTGGCTACACAGGGACCCTATCACTCTGCAGCTGCCTGGGCTGGATGGAGATGGCCCATTTCCAGTGTTCCTCACTTGGTCATGTCCCATTGCAGCCCTGGTTATCAACACTGGCCATCCCCACCACCCTGGCACTGATGTTTCTCTTGGTGCTTTTGCATGCAGATATCTCCATTCACCCTGACCAGCCATAATATCTCTGTTTCACCTCTCTGTTTCTCTTCCTACAGCCAGAGACAACTGAAGGGAGGAAGAAGCAGTGTCCTGCTAGGAGATAGGCCCCTTCCAGGCCCAGACACTCCCACCTTTGAAGCCCAGGAGAACAGCCGTTGTTCAGCCAAGGGGAATTGTGTGCCTTAGGGTAGCCTCAGATCCTGCAAGGACCTTTTTCCAGCACCTTCTCCAAACAAATGACTCTGGCAAGTCTCCTCCCGACATTGTGGCCACAAGTCTAATCCTACTTTTTCTTATGCTTCATCCATCTCAATCACTGAAGCGATGGCTGGACCAGGGTCATTTCTTCTTTATAAATTTTCCTACTGCTTCTGACCACAGCACTTCTGTAGCGTAACTCAGCAACATTCACATCCCTTCCTCTCTCATTTCTTGGAAACACCACTTTCTGATCCTTCTTCCTCTATTTCAGTCTCCCACAAAGTGGGTGAGACCCCAACACCAAATATTACCTCCAGTGGCACACAAAAGAAGCCACGCTGAGGTTTTGCTGGCTTGGACAAGAGGCTGTTGGAGCCAAGGGCATCCTTACAGGGAGGGATCCCATCACTGCCAATTCCTTCAAGGAAGGGCCTGTCCCTGGGTGCCAGTCGGGGAAAGAAAACAGAGATGAAGCTCCTAAAAAAACCCCATGGGGAACTGTGACCTTTGTGGTTGTTGACTGGACCCTGCTCCAAAGAGAGCACCTGGAAGGAGACAGGAGAGGGAGGCATCAGGAGATGGATGAGCGGCCTTGGAGGTGCCCATCCATGGATGGGTGGAGATCTTGGAGTTACCCATCCTCTGCCAAGGCTAGGAAGCAGGTGAAACTAGGTTTGAAGCTGAAAGTGTAGCATGAGCAAAGCTCAGCACTTTTTTCCCCGTTTCGTAGAAGGGCCTGGCATGGTCCTTCAAGAGGGTACGGGGGAGACGTGGGCTTAGAGCTGGGCCTTGGCATGCAAGAAGGGAACTGAAACTTCCCCTGCGAAGGGGGAATGGTGGGAGCAATGTGCTGATGTGTCTCTAGCTGCTTGGAGTCAATTCCTCTGAAACTCTTCTCTACGAAGAGCTGCGTCTGTTTCATGGAGATGATGCTCCATGGTCAAGCATCGTGCTCGCTAAAACAAAGTGACGGCAAAGCACCAGCCTGAGAGAAAAAGTGGTTTATTCCTGTTGTAAATGAGCAAAGGCACAGAGATCAGCCCCACTCCTGCCTGCTTTTCTTTTCTGCCGCTTGGTTTTGCCAGTGAAACAGTCTTATTTGGAGGGTGAGGCTTTGAGACGCACAGAGAGATGAAAATCCCAACACGTGAAAGAAAATAAACCAAATGGCCCCAGAGATTTTTATTCTCCTGGAGCAGAGCATGCACTGAGAAAAGAGATTGTGGCTGTAATTATCAGATGTAATCAAAGCATTTTAACAATAAGGAATCCCCTAATTTAACTTCCAAATGTAAAAATACAGATATATTGAGTGGTTTGGGTTTTCTGTGAACACGGTTGTCTCGCTGCTTTTAGCCTGAGCGTCAGAAAGCAGCAATAAAATCCATACAACTACTAATTTCAGTGCTGATTTCTCATCGGTACAAAAGGCGGAACAGGCTCCCATTTCTCTCCCAAAGCTGAGTTCATTCAACGTGAGCAGATTATCAGCAGCTTCCCGGCAGCACTAAATAAACCCAGGCTCAGGTGTGCTGGCTGAAGGGCTGCTGGGTTTATACATCACCTGCGTAAAACCAACCCCTCTACACCGGAAAGACCTGCCGCTTTCCTGAGCAAATTGCTTTTGCTGCTTCAAGTGCGTTGCTTATGCTCTGCGAAAGGTTTTTCTTCTCCGGGAACGGTTGATAAGTTACAGAGGCAAACAGTAAAATCCACTTACCGAGCCCACTCTTACACAATAGCTGCTGCAGAGAGTGAGTTTTCATCTCTGAGTCATAGGGGAAATGAAACAAGAATTTATTTTGGTGGTTTTAACTCCATGAAGTATTTAATCCATTTACTTTGCCTGTTCACAAATGGGGATCGTACATCCAGAAGGTTCCCAGCATTCAGAAGCAGAAACATGAGCTTAGCTAAGCCTTATCCCATCCCATCAGCGTGGAGAGAGAAGACGTGCATCTGTCAGTCCACGACTTAAAACTCTGAAGAAGGGCTTGATCTGGCCGGCGTTTGCATGAGCAAAATTGTGCCACGAAGCCCAAGATGTCACAGGTGTGTCCATGGCATGGGTGCATCTAAAACATGCAAGATGAGGTTTTTCCACCCTTGCTTGCTCCTGATGCCTTCGCGGATGTGTTTTGCTGCTTTGGTGTTCGCTTTTCTACATGCCCGGACTCCCCAAAAAAACATCGTGCAGGGGTGGCGGCGTTGTGGAGAATGTCTGACTCATCCGCTGTGCCCTGCTCAGTTGCTGATCGTGGCAGGTCCCAACTCGGGCTGGGACACGATGGGGAGCTCAGCAACGCGGGAACGCCCTGAGCAGCCCCATGCCATTAACGCCTCCAGCTCCTGGCTCTGGGATAGCATCTGGGATATCTATTAGTGGTTGTAGGACACGAGTGGCCTCCACGGTTGCACAAGCTGAGATGAACTTTGGAGTGTCCCTGTGCCCCGGGTGAGATGGATTCACCAGATGAGGCTGGGAAGGAAACTCTGCCGGGGGGTGAAAGTTGCCCTTGCCAGGACGTGGGAGCATTTTTCCTCTCCTGAACATCCCTTTTCCCGTTGCAAAAGGCATTGCCTGGGGCTGGGCAGTCCCTTGGACCAACCTACTTCTGATCTCACTGAACCCTAAATGTAGTCCTTTGTCTTGCCCATGTTTTTGTCAGCCCTCCGTGGCCTCCTCTTGTCCCATTCCTCCCCAAAGGTCCACTCATTCGTCACTGAGCTGTTGGAGACACCTGGCTACAGCCCATGCGTGGGGACCCCAAATGAGGGTGTCAGTGGGTGGCACAGGGACATGACTTGGATGCTGTCCTCTAAGAGCAGGACTAAATCTGGCCATGCAGATGCTGCCATCTCTTGAGATGATGCCCACAAGAACTGGATTTGAAGGAAGCCCCCTATTTGTGTTTATAGGGATGGTCAAGGCTGGGGGAATCAGGACAGGGCAACTCCAAAAGCCGTGTGGGTGTGAGGGGCAGTGGCCATCCCCTATCCAAGTAATGCATCTATGTGGGATCTCCATGAAATGCTGGAAAAGCAGGGGACAGGGAGTATCGCCTAACCCCAACCCCAACCTTCACCCCAGCCCTAAATCCCAACGCTGAGGAGCGTCTGCGGGTGAATCCATGCTTGTGTCAGAGAAGAGCTGTTTCCAACCAAGGAGCATCCCTCGGCATGTTCGTGGGCATTGAACCAAAGCAGGACAAGATGTCACCTCAACCAAAAGGGCAATTGGGTGGTGCTTGGGACGGGTGTGGGCAGAGAATGTCCAGCACATAAGGTGGCAGGAGGGAGGGAGTGTTTCCATGCTGTTGGGACAGGATTCAGGGCCACCATCCTGTGAAGAGGACCCTCTAAGATAAGGAGCTGGCAGCAATGAGGCAGCCCCAAGTGCCAAGCAGTGTTGAGCTGTCCTCACAAGACCTCGGCACACATGCATAAGGAGCACGAAACTCTTCTTAAACCCAAGTGTAAACTCCCGATGACTTTTCCCCTCTCTTGCTTGATGATGAAATGCCATGAACTCTTCGGGAAGTGAATTGGACAGCCACGAGGAGAAGGGATGTGAAGAGTTAACCCAGTTTCTGGCTGTGGGAGTCAATCCGACAGACGCAATGTCCCACTGCAGCTGAACTTCTGATACCCTCTCGTGCATGCTCCAAGGAGGGCTGGAGGACCAGGGCACACTCAAGTGCTCTTTTAAGAACCTCCATCACTCTCATAACCGCCTGCATGATGGGATGGAGGATGCTCAGGGAGTTTGGGAACAACCTGAGGTTGAGGACCACGGCTGACTTGCCAGAGGCAGGGCCACTGGAGGGACCTTGAAGAGGTTCAACAAAGACAAGTGCAGGGTCCTGCCCCTGGACACACTGGTCTTCTGCAATCGACCAGGCTGGGGTGGCCAGCTGGAAGCAGCTAGTGGCCACAAGTTGCCCCCAGATCAGAAATGTGCATTTGCAGCAGCCAAGATCAACCATTCCCTGGGTGGTATTTGCGAGATTGCAGCCAGCAGGGCCAGGGCAGTGATTCCTGCTCTCACTTTGGCGCTGGTGAGACATGGTGAGACCCAGTTTGGTTCTCCCCAGTACCAGGCAGAGGGTGACAGATGGGCCCCGAGGGGCCACCAAGCTGGAGCTCGGGACATGGAAGGAGAGGCTGAGAGATGGGTGTGCAGTGGGAGAGGAAAAGGCCAAGGGAGATTTTATTGTTGCCTGCAGCTCCCTGCTGGGATGGTGCGGAGGAAATGGAGAAGGAGGTGCTCAGTGATGGGACAAGAAGCAACATCACAATTTTCAAAACAGAAAACTTCATTAGATACTAGAAAAAAATCCCATAGGAGTAGTCAAATGTTGGAAGACAGCCCAGAGAGCAGGAAAATCTCCATCCTTGGAGACAGTCAAGCCTGTCCTCGACACAGCCTGACCTTGGTGAAGGTCAGACTTGCAGTAGACTTGGAGCAGAGGTCTAGAAGGTCAGACTTGGAGCAGACACCCGAGATGATCCCCCAGCATGAGTTACTCTGGGAGTCCTATGCTGTGCTGAAGCTTGGGATCCCATGGACAAGTTCTCCTGGCAATAAGTTCCCAACAGTGAGGCAGAAAGCCATCCAGGACCTGCTAACAGGGGAGCAGAGATGGAGGACACAGGCATGCCCCCACCCAGAACAGCAGGGGACCTCCTGCTCCATCGATGCCATGGCTCCCCAGCATACACTGGGCTTTTTGTTTTCTCCACCAAAAGCCAAGTGATGTCTCCTTTCCTCCACCTGGCATCAAGCTGACTTTCTCTGTAGTCAACACGCTCTGAAGCCAAAAAATTTCTCATTTGACATATCCCTTAGTGGTCTTTTGGAGACCTGCACCCACCTCCACTGGGAAACCCCTCCATCTGCTCCAAGGGGCACCATCTCTTGGGGCCTCACCAGCTCTTGGTGGAGTGGGACAGGGACATGCAGTCAACAGCAGCTCCATCCTCCATGTGGAGCATCTCCTGGAGCTCACAGGAGTAATGACGGTGGTACCCGGACCTGACCAGTGCCTCGGTCCTGCTGCTGTCACCCCATTTCTTAGGCTGGTCCTCAAAAGTGGGGAGGAACACCCAGAGCTGAAACTGAGACAGCAAAATGTGGTAACATGCAAAATGATTCCCTGGTTGTTATAAACAATGGGAAAATAGTGTGGAAATATAATTAGCTAAAACAATTAAATCATTCTGCTTCATTCCACTGGCATGGTTTTGGTTTAGGCTCTTAAGGAGGTGTGGAGGTGTAATACTTGCTCCATAGTCACCCTTGACAGATGGGGAAACTGAAGCACAGGCTTTCCCTGCTGGTGAGCAACCAGTGTGGCCAACGAGCACGCATAGACATGATGACAGTACCGAGGATATTGCTGGCTGCCCCAGCCCTGAGTCCCAGAGCAAAGACACCTTCCTCCTGAGCAATCCTTCCACCCATGGTGCTGCTCCCCATCCATGACAGACCTGATGGGCATCTTGGAGGAGGTCAAAGCCTGGTGCAGAGCTCATTTCCTAATTGCTGTGGAGGCCGATCCCACACTCCTGCCCTTTTCACCCCTGTCACACTGCCCAGCTAGGTTTTAAGGTTACTTTGGGAGCTGAATTTTGGAGCAGAGGACACCCATCAGCCTGGCAGTTCCCCCAGATGCCCTAAAACCACGTTGGCGTGAGATTACCATGTCCTACCTCCTCATGGCCCATGGAAGATGACGACAGATCCTTCACCCCAGTCTTTGTGGGACACTCAGAGGTTGCCCTGGGCTCCAGGGCTCTGCTGAGCTGGTTAGGACGAGCAGTGAGCCTTTCCCGGAGTTGCTCATCAGCTTTTCCCACTGGTCCAAGCTGTTGCCATCACCCCACAGCCATGGTGGGACACGGAGCATGGAGCCAAAGTGGTATGGAGGATCACCGCTGTGCCGGGGATTCCCCAGCCCACTCTGTTGGCCCCGGGGGACATGGGAAGAAACAGGGCATTGTATCCCAAAATAGCTGCCTTGTTACAAAGGAAAAGTCAGTGGAGAGCCAATCTGCAGGGCTCCATGAGAACGGGAGGGTTTCCTTCTGCCACAGGAAGGTGAGTGACTCACTCCTATGGAAACTGGAGGGACAGGGCAGAGGCAATCCCTCTCCCTGGTGGCTACCTATCTGGAGATAAATCTCCATCCACTTCCCTTGCAAATATCTGCTGCTGAAAATATCTGTTCCTGGGGTTTTCTTATCAGATGGTCTATTTATTTTGAAAATCACAGAGCCCCGAGGGTCCTTGATATGGCTCCAAGCACATCTTAATGTTTTGCCATGGCCATCCCATGAATGACATATTGAAAAGGAGAACCTGGTCAGTCCCCACGCCTGGAAACACCAGGAAACACCTGCAAACACTTAGCTAAGGGAAGGTTCTTCCTCATGGTGTTTTCTAACTAGTAAGAGGGAAATGCCAGTGACGATGAGAAGGTCTGTTGTTTCTACATGAGTCCGCAGTTCAGTTTTAATGACAGCTACCAGCTTGAGGGTGATGGTGTGTTCATGGTCCAGACCATGCCCAGGGTGTCCTTCAACCTGCTAATGTGTGAACTGTGCACTGCACCCCAGTCCCTGTCCAGGCTACACCACGATGGTGTCCCATCTTGAAAGGGAGCAAAGCCATCATCTATTTTCCATGGGTACCTTCTGCAGGGTCCATCTCTCACTGTAAACCTAGGGCTTTCCTCGAGACTTGAAACAGGCTGGGAAGTACCTGCTGGTGATCACCCTCCACCCATTCACTTTACAGCCCAGAAGAGGACAGCTCAGCTTCTCCTTTCCAAAAAGACCTGCCCAAATTGCTAAAAGGAAGATCAAAACCTGGCTTGCACAGCATGAGGCCCTATGTTGTGTGTCGAAGGGCACTTTGGTCACTAGATGTCTAAGCCAGACACATGCCGATATTAAATAAGGCACAAAATGTTAATACATAGGGCAGAAACTATGGGGAAGAAGCAGCATTAAACGAAAGGACCATCTTGTCAAGAGGCAGTGGTGTCTCCCCATGGATGTCTCTAATGCAAGATGAGATGCCTTTCTAACAGAGATCAACCCAAGCCCTAGCTACTGGCTTTCGTGAGAGGTTGCAGGGTGAAATTCAGGTGGCGGCTAAAAAAACTGCACCTGGTTATCTACTGGTCTCAGCAGAACTCCCTGGCACTCACCCAGTTTGGGACGGGGACTTAGGGCTCAGTGCAGTGGAGCCACGACAGACAGGCCATGGTGTTGCTCCACCACTGGCATGTGTTAGCACCTTCAGCCTGACCCCATTCTGCTGGGATCCCCTGATCAGAAGATGACATGATAACTCAGACTGGAAGGGACCTCAGGAGGTCTCCAGTCCAACCTCCTGGTCATGGCAGAGACAGTTCTGGGGTCAGACCAGGATATGCAGGACTTTCTTTTTAGTTGGTTCTTGAAAACCTCCAAGGATGGAGGTTGCACAACCTGCACATGGTGGAACAATTTTCATTTATCCTCAACCTGAAATATCAGTGGTGGCGATGTCGGTGGTGTTGCCGTGATAATCAATACTTACCCAAGCAGGTCTCCTTGGACCTCATCATGGGAAGAGAACAAAGGCAGCAATCCCAAGGAGCACCACCATCATCACCTCTCCTGGGAAAGCCCCATTGGCACCAGGAGCAGCTTCAGGGGACATGGGGAAGGAGCCCTTCTTCTTAAGGTGTGTCCCAGGCTGCTTCTTGCAAATTTGGATGCCACAGGTTTGGTCCCTCCAGATGAAAAAATGCTGCTGTTATAAAAGTTTGTGTCTCTTTGCAGAGGATATGTTACAGGTCCTTCTATCCTTCTTCCTCCATCTTCTGCATCACAGACTATCAACTGTCTCTCTCCTCCCCTGGGAATAACGGCATTATCATTTCTCTCCCCCTTCTCTCTCTCCTTGCCTACACGTCCTCTGCTCCTTAGGCACGATTTATCTTTTCGCTTAGAGATGGCCTGGCTCATACCCACTTCATTAAGCACTCAATTGCTCTCCACTTGTATTTAGCTTGGAAATCCATTCCTTTGATTGCAGGACTTGTCTGGGCAAAAATCAAGCACAGGACCAAGTGTACCAGTCGGTCAAATAAACACTGTTCCCTATAAAGCTTGTTTTGCAAATCTGGACTTCCCAGGACTGCTTGGCCGAGGGCTAGAAGCAGATTTACAAGGAAATAACCATTTAACCTGGAGGAATTGGCTTCTGCTTAGCTAAGTCTTGCTGATCACCCTCAGCTCACCAAGGACATTGAACCTGGTGCTGGTGGCACTCCCGGCCAGGGGATGTCCAGCACTGGGAGCGCAGAACTGGCACTGTGATGCTTTTGCTCCATGTTGGTCCCATCAGCGATACGAAGCCAAGGAGCTGGCCTGAGAGATTCCGGATTAATCCCTGGAACGTGACCTTTAAATGCTGGGAGGGGTGGGAGAGTTATTTTAGCTGCGGTGGCACAGAGCCAAATAAGAAACACCAGCCAGGCCCTAGATAACAATATTGGCCTCCTGACAAGGACACCAGTTGGGAGCAAGCCTTTGGGCTGGTCTCCCTCCTGGGGGGTTGGGTTATCATGGGGTGGACACAGGAAAGCCAGGGCCTCCTATCTTGCCCGGTTGGAGGTTAAAAAAAATACGCATCTGTGATGGAGCACCCAACCATAAGCCTGCATTTCCCCTGAAGGAATCCACAGGGACACTATTTCCCATCTCTTCAATTGCTCTGACCCCACTCCAGCCATGGCCGAGGAAAAAGTTGTGGGTCGCAGAGCTCTGGGCCTTGTGAGCCCAGATTGGTTTTAATAGGTGTTTTAAATGAGAAAATATGGAAAAATGCAAGAAAATTAATCTTGATGATAGGAGGGGGTTTAAAATGGAGTAGCTGAATTGCATCCATCCTCTGCAGGGTTTTTTTAATTGAGAATTGAAGTAGACCTGATGTCGGTCTGCTTCAAACAGGGTTTGTACCCATGGGGAAGCTGCTAAGGGATGAGATGGATGCAGGAGGCTGCCACCAACCATCTTCCAAAGGGCAGGAAGCAGGATGGGTCACTGAGGAGGGTGGTTGGAGCATTGTGAAGGTGTAATGCCGCACTACCCATCTTCACCCACTCATCAAACAGGGATGCGTTCGGTTTGGGGTCTATAGAGGGACTCGGTGTGGTTTTTTCACGCATTTGAAATGTTGATTTAGATGGACACCCCCCAAGGGGCCATGCATCGGCTGGACTCATCCTGGCATGGCTTACATACATGGTCTTCCAGCCCTGCCTGGGAAGCCTGGGCCTGAGCAAATATATTGTTTTCTGGGCTGAGCTGGATACGGAGCATCCCCCACCGCATGGCATCCACAGGGAGCGGTCCACGTGTCCATCTGCCCCCCCCAGTGCCATACCCTGGGTCCTCTCAGCGCAAATCTCCCTGAGGACGCAAAGGTTATTTTGGAGCAGGAGGGGAAGGAAGTGAATTCAAAAGCCCCATACTGAGAACAAGTATTTTGTTGGAAACAAAGGGATTCCAAGGTGGAACACTGTGCTGGTCCTGTGGTCTCGCTGCTGTGAGCTGAAAGCAAGAACGATGGGGGAAAACTACTGTAAAATGCCTTTTCCCCTGCCACCAACAGGGACTTGCTCCTGAGCATCTCTGTGGCTCTTGTCTGATGGATCCTCCATGAGGAATAGATAAAAAATGGGAGACATGGGATGCTATGGACGTCCTGACGCCCCATCCCATAAACCAACCTCCGGCTGGAGGAGCCAGAGCAAAATCCACCGTAGTGCCAGGCTGGGCTTCTGCCTTCAGGCTGAGCCGCTGGTGGGTCAGTCGAGCAGTGATCCCATAGCTTTTGGGGGGCAACTGGATCCCACAATCCAGCTGCCCATGCCCACTGTGTCCCACCATGCTGCTGCAAGGGGTCCACGCGTGGTTAGACCCACAGAGCCGGTTCTTCACCAGCTCTGCAAATAGAGAAAAGAGCCTTTTTCAGGGCAGCCTCTCCCCAAGCACTATTTTAGGCTTGGACCATGATGTGGATGGGTCACCGCTGCTGTTTTTAGGAAGACTTGATTTCAGGACATGCACTTCCCTGCTCTCTCGGACACCAGGATTACTGCACAAATCCTTCCAGGATCACCAGGCATGCCCAGGGCAACATCTCTCCCCCCGGCCACCTCTTCCAGCACCTCCTGTTGTTGCAACTCACTCAAAACCCCCAAAACTCAGCTCTTGAATAAGACCATGCTCATTTTTTTAAAAAAAAACCTCAGTCTTGTTTACTATTTTCTGGGCAGACTCAGAGGAAGATGCAGAAGAGGAAGTGGCAAAGAGCATCGTGAGATTTGATAGAAAATAGCATCCCTGCTTCTCAGAAAGCCATCGGTGGGGTCAGCAGCAGCAGAGCTGAGGATGGAAGGCATCATTGTGACTCCCCCCCATCCCTCCCATCCACTGGCTGCGGTGCAGAACCACGTCCACCGCTGCCACACGCCTGCTGGGAACCAGCCTGCGCTGCCCGCAGCACACGTAGCCCAAGCCGATGGGTTAATTTTAACATGCCTGCCTGGTGCGTTCTGTTTGTTTAAGGTCTTTATAGAAGCAACGCTCTTGGCCACAACGGGACCCTTGTGCTTCGGGGCCTGGCAACCAGCTCCTGCCGCCTGGGAGGTCATGGCAGCATCTGAATTGCTCTCTGCGAGCATCCTCCTGAGGGAGGGGGATGCGCTTGCAGTTTGCAAACCCCTCCAAAAAAAGATGAGTTGTGTAGGAGCTTGGAGGAAAAACTAGCAGCTCGAAGCCTGGCACCTCCATCACCCTCCTGCTCTGAAGACCCGCGGTCGCTGGAGGAGGAGAGCTGGGGCATGACATGCACTTGGTGGGGAGGAAACGAAAGCTGGGCTAAAAAAAATCCCCAACCGCTGCGGGAGAATAAAAAATAGACACCCAGATGGCTAAGGCTGCAGAGCGAAGCCCTCTCTGCACTGAAACAATGTGGAGAAGATCAAGTCTTGCTGCTTCCAGCTGCTTTCTCCAGCAAGCATCAC
>VWZL01006365.1:156022-194289 GCA_013396915.1 Stercorarius parasiticus | reverse complement strand
GGGGGACACCGACGGACCCCTGTGCACACACACACGCACACGGAGAGGGGACACACACACAGACCCCTGTGCACACATGCATATGGGTGGGGGGGGACACACTCACGGACCCCTGTGCGTACACACACACACACGCGCGTGGGTGGGGGGGGACACTCCTGGACCCCTCCACGCATGCACACACACACACGCACACAGGTGGGGTGGCACTTGCTGCTGGGCGGGTGACATGGGTGACGCAGGCTCCCCATGCACCCAAAGTAGGGAGCGGGGCGCTGCAAGGGCAGAGCCGACCCGCAGTTCTCCTCCTGGCTGTGGGGGCAGCTCACACCCCACATACTGCCCCAAAACCCCCGCACTGACCCAAAGACGGGGTGGCCAGGGCAGCGGCGGGCAGCGAGCCGCTGGCATGGGCTGATGCTGGCATGAACGGTTGAAGCCGGGCACTCGAGGAAGCCTTCTGGGCTCCCTTTGCTCCTCTTTGCCTGAATTATTTGATTGTTTGTGCATTAATTCCCAATAATCTCTTTTGCCGCTCGGTTTCTTCCTTCCCAGGGGAATTTGCTGGCTGTTTATCAGGGGTTTCCTGTACACACCTCTGGTAAAAGCCGTGGAGCTGCCTCCTTGGTTTACTCCAGCTTGTGTTTTTCCACCTCTTTGCATGCTGCAGTCCCCGTGTCATTTATTTTGGGATGTTTTAATTTGCACCGGGATCAGTGAGACTCTGCTTTCAAACCCTTGGACTCCTCCTAACCCCAAAACCCCCTTCCTCCCTGGAGCTGGGCATGGGATAGCATCGCCGTGGGAGCAACTTTAAGGGTGAAACGTCTTATTTCTCTTTCTGCTCCACTTTTCTTATCGGCTTATTGCAAAACCCATTTGGCAACCCACTCTGCCTTCCTGTGCGGGAGGCGGGGGAGCAGCAAACCCCGCTCCCAGGGGGCTGCCGGCACTGGGGGACGGCCATTTCGTTACCGCCGGGCACGTGCCCCGAATTCCTCTTCCTCATTTACACCCAATCAAAGGGAACTTTGGCCTTCGGCCTCGGTGGCCGATGGGCTAAGGAGCTCCGGAGTCAAGGGGGAGACCCCTAAAATACTGCTGAGTCCTGGAGCGCAGCCGCGTCCCGGGGCTTAGTGGATTATAAAACCCCGAGAAATATTTTTGACTTATCCTGGCACTGAGTGGCTTTACCCCGTCTCCGCCCGATGTGATTTTTATCTCCGCTTATTGACATAAAGCCAAAGCCATGAATAGTTTGCTGGCAGCGGAGCGTGCTGCCGGCCACACCGTCGTCCCTCCGCAACGCTGATCATCACCCATTAAAGCCTTAATGGGAACCGGTCCATGAAGCAAAGAGCCTTTTGCTCCCACGGGATGCAAATTATTCCCCAAAGTCCACCCTGCATGGGTTTTGGTGCTGCTTTGGCTTTGCTGTAACTACCGGTGTCGTGGTGGAGCCCGATAACTGTGTTATCCCCGCTCTCGGAAGCTGGTTATCTCCCGGACAGGCAGCGTGCATTTAGTTTTGCCGGGGGTTGTTGTGGCGGTGGTGGCTGATTCCCTTGATTTGGGCAGGAGGCTGTTGGGGCTCTGTGGAAACATCATTTTTTTCCCAGATACGGGGCTTGTAGGGTAAAATGGAGTTCCCAGAAGCAGGTGATCAGCCAGAAACTGATCCCACATTCCCCCTCCGACCATCGTGTCCTCCGGTGAGCACCACAAAATCTTGGAGGGCAGAACCAAAGTCAAATTCCTGGTGTAAAAACCAGCACCGGGGTCCGCTGTATCCCCAGGAAGCCTAAAGGATGCGAGCACCCCGTTTTCCCCCTGCAATAAATAAAACTCAAGGTTTAGAGGCTCAAATAGGGTGTCATCTGCCCTCAACGCCTCCGGGATGCTGCAGGGTCTCCCGGAGAGGAGGTGATGTTGGGATGCAGGGGGAAAATACACAGGGAGCATCACTTTTGCAGTAGGAGGAAGGGAAATGTTAGATCTGGCAATGAAGGGATTAAATATTGGCCAGGGTGATATTTGTTTCCAGCAGGATCCATCCCCGGAGACCTGCCGTGCTGGGAACTCAGTCCGGTTCAACGGAACGAAGGCGGCTTTAATTACTCAGGAGCGCCAGCACCGATGGATTTAGTGCTTTTATCTAATTCACCCTAAAGCCACAGCTTTGCTTGATCCGGATTGACTTCCCATGGTGTGGACAAAAGCAGGAGGTTTTGGTAGCGCCTGGGAAGCGGAGGCTCAAAGGGAGACTGATTCAGGGAGGAATTCAGGGAGTTTCTTGGGGAAATCCAGAAATTCCCAGAAAAAGTCATTTGTAAGTCATTATATCTTTTATCCAAACTCATACTCCCCTTCTCAGCTTGGGTCAAGTGGCTGAAAAGCCCTCTAGGAAACTGAAACTCCCCCCCAAAAATACTTTTCATGGAGAAAACAAATTTAACTCTGCTGCTTCTCAGCCTGGGGGGGGGGACAAGGGGAAACTGAGGCACAGGGACGCTTTGGTGGAGCAGCTTCATTTTTGCCAGCCGGAGTGGAGCTACCGATGCCCTCTAATGTGCATTTTTGGGGAAAAAAAAGTAGAAACATGGATTCTTTGCAAGCTCATTTTTGGGAGGAATGAGAGTTTCTGGCTATTTTGGGGATGGGGGAAGGGGTAGGTCAGATCTGTGGGGGATAAAAGAGGGGGCATTGCCTGGGGCTCCGGGCAGGGGGGTGGATAAAGCCCTTTAAGCGGTTTAAACGTTGCTTTTGAATATCTTGGAAATATATATTGGAGGTGTCTTGCCTTTGGATCTCTGGAGAGAAGCGCCGGGGAGCGATACGGATGGTGGGACCGAGACAGCTGGGGATGTCCTCAGCCCATACTGGTGGATGGAGCCAGCCCGGAGGAGAAAGGCACTGAAGGTCACGGCAGCAGAAAGGAGCCAAATGAAAAGGGCAGATGAAAACCAGGGAGTTTGACCAGGCTCGAATTTCAGCCTGGTCCCATCTCACGTCTCCCAACCAGATGATGGGCTTGGGAGCATCCGAATGCTCCGCCTGTTTGCTTTTGGTGGCAGCGGGTTTCAACCACAGTCCCAATGGGGAGAAAAACGATGCCAGGTCGTTCGCTTCCCAGCGTCTCAAGTAGTTCCTGATCCGGAGTGAGGATTTTGATGAGTCCGCTAAATGCCTATAAATTAGGGCAGGGAAAACACCCACGCTCTCCTTGTGTCTCTTGCAAAGGAGATGGTGGGGAAGATGCAGTAAATGGATCGTGGTTTCGACCTCTGGCGTAAAACGACGGGAGCTGCGGTTGCAGTCCGTGTGTCTGCGCCGCCTGGGTTTGATTTCCCAGGGCTTCACACCAGCAGAACGAAGGGCTGCGCCTGTGAGGTCCTGCCAGTAAATTAACCCACATTAATTATTTGGGAAGGTCAATTAAATCTCATCAACCGCCCCCCCCCCAGCCCCACCCCGTGAAACGCATTCATCGCAGCCGTGATTTGGTCGCGCTTTGTTTGCTTGCGTGACTCGGCTTCTGCTGGCAGGTTCCCAAGTGCGAAACACGGCGGGATGGATGATGAGCGCTGGGATGGCACTGGGAATGCTGAAAAGTGGGGCAGAAAACAGGATTAAAGCCCTTTATTTGGTGATTCAATGTCCGAGCCGCCGTCCCTGGCTGCTGCATGTCCTTCAGCTGCCCATGACCTTCTCCGATGACAGCCCCCTCCATCCCTGTATTGACTCATCTCAATATCCCCAGCCTGGCCGTGGTAGATACCGTTACGGGAGCGTTTTGGGATGCTGACATCACATGCACATGCCTGTGGGTATATATTTTGGAGGGCACGTGGCTGACAGGATTGCAACACTGATCTGCCTGGCCTCCTCTCCTCACAGGGCTCCTCTCCTGTGCTGCCTTCATCCGCTACAGCCGATGGTACCTGTTTTCTGGGGAAAAAAAACCCCATGTCCCATGGGACAAACAGGACCAAGGCCACGCTGCAAAGAGAGAGGTGGTCCAGCCATTGCAATCAGGTTCATCCAGACCCAACACGTGGTCTAGCATGGAGGAAGCTGGTCAGAGCAATGCCCTTGCTGTGTACCAGTGGCTGGAGGGCACCTAAAAAGCTGTGCATGGTCACCTGCATTCAACACCAGGAAAATGGTGGACGAGAAGCTCAACATGAGCCGGCAATGTGCGCCGGCAGCCCAGAAAGCCAACCGCATCCTGGGCTGCATCAAAAGAAGCATGGCCAGCAGGGCGAGGGAGGGGATTCTGTCCCTCTACTCTGGTGAGACCCCACCTGGAGTACTGCGTACAGCTCTGGAGCCCTCAGCACAAGAAGGACATGGACCTGTTGGAGCGGGTCCAGCCGAGGGCCACAAGGATGATCTGAGGGCTGGAGCCCCTCTGCTGTGAGGACAGGCTGAGAGAGTTGGGGGGGTTCAGCCTGGAGAAGAGAAGGCTCCGGGGAGACCTTGGAGCCCCTTCCAGTCCCTCAAGGGGCTCCAGGAAAGCTGGGGAGGGACTCTGGAGCAGGGAGTGTTATGATAGGACACGGGGTAACGGCTTTAAACTGAAAGAGGGGAGATTCAGATTAGATATCAGGAAGAAATTCTTTACTGTAAGGGTGGTGAGACACTGGAACAGGTTGCCCAGAGAAGCTGTGGCTGCCCCATCCCTGGAGGGGATCAAGGCCAGGCTGGATGAGGCTTTGAACAACCTGGTCTGGTGGGAGGTGTCCCTGCCCAGGGCAGGGGGGTGGTACTGGATGATCTTTAAGGTCTGTTCCAAGCCAAAGCATTCTGTGATTCTATGAAAAAAACCTCCTGCTGTGACCCCGAGAAGGGCCAGGACAGCCGTTGAAACAGACGCAGGTGGTTGTCACCAAAGCATTGTGGTGGGTTTGCTTTTGGTAGTCATAGAAGTATTTATCCTGTTCGGCATCCTCAGGGATTGCCGTTGCTTTCTCCCTCCCAGTTGTCCCCGCCGGGGGCTCGATGCGTCACTGTGAGAGCTGGCATTCGTGCCATCTGGCCCGTAGGCAGAGGAAAGGGCAGCTGCCAGCTTTTGTGCCTTCGCACGCCTCAGCTGGCTGTGTCCTCTTCGTCTGGCTCCCTGCGGATGCAGCGCGGACGGGGGTGAGGGAGTGGACCACGGCCATGGCCCCAACAGACACAGCAGGTTTTGTCCTCGGGATTCTGGGCCAAAGTAGGGAAAAAAAGAAAAAAAAGAAAGTCTTTTGCATTTCCAGAAGGAAAAGGAGGGAGAGCACGACGACAAGGACAAGGCTGCCTTGTGAGCGGGGTTTTGTCTCTGTGATTACCCTGTTCAAGCCAACCAGAGAGCCCTGTTTGCTCCTTGTCCTGGAGACGGAGATGTGCGACTTGGCACATCCGTGGTTGCAGAATGGCCTGGGGCAGCCCTTGCTGCTCCGCATGCTGGAGGACATTCCCCTCCTTGTCTTATGGATGGGTTTCAAATGCCTTGTTAGGTTTTCTAGCTGGGGTCGCAGGAGCCTGCAGGGAGGTGGGCTGGAAGATGGGGTGATCCTGCCCCCATCGGTGCTCCAGAGCTGGGTGACAGGTTGTCCGCAGGGGACAGAGGGGATGCAGATGTAGAGGCGTGGAGAAACCACATGCAAGGCTGAAGTCTCTGGAGCTCTGTAACCCTTCCCCATTCCTTTTAGGGCACCTTGTGTGGCTTCTCTTGGTCGCGGTGGCCTGTCCGACCCGTTTAATCGGCTGCCAGGTCTGCGGGCAACCTCTGTCTCATTGACCACAGATCTGCAAAGCTCAGACGGAAGGCAGAAGTTGAGGAGAAGCGCAGCTGGGAAGTGTTTTACCATCTGCCCAAGCACTGTCAACCCTCTCCTTCTGCAGGGACAAACCCTATTGCCAAGGGCTTGAGGGAAGCAGAATGAAGGGTGATGGGACCAAAGCTGGACTGGGTGCAGGAAAAGCAAAACCCCCGGGGCAAGGACAGAGTGAGATGGGTCCTGGTTCCTCATGTTCATCGCAGAGCAGTTCCCAAAATTATATTTGGGGTTTTGCAGATGTTGCAGATTAGTCAGGGCGTGAGCATCTGTGTGGTTTCTGCCCACGTCCTTGGGAAGTGTAAGCCTCGGCCAGCGTTGCTTGTGGTCTGCTCTGAGAGCAAAAGCAGTGAAATGGGGCGAACATGAGGGGAACATCAGTGTGGATCGTGTCCATGCCACATCTGGTCAGGTTGTTTGATCCAGTCCCTGGAGCAAGGGCTGCAATTATCCCCATGTGATGGGCTGGAGGCATCACTTCACCCCTTCTCCATTGATTGTGAGTTGTCAAGGTGCTTTTTAATGCCATAGACCTTCAGTTTGGTGAGAGATCATCCAGGTTGACAGCTTCTAGGAGACCTTCATTGCCTCCTTCCCTGCAGGAGCTGGAATGGAGGTAGGGGCAGGATAGCTGTGGGTCAGAATGGTGCTTGTTAGCAAGAAAGGGCACATCCATGCCATCCCATAGCATGGTGGCACCAGGTTAGTGCTGAACCATTTAGCCGAGAAGGCTGGTATTGCACTTTTCCACCCAAAATCATGATGAGATTTGGGTCAGGGCACATCCCACATGCTCATTCAAAGGGCACCTTTACCCAAACCCTTTCTCCTGCAGTAGCTCCTGGTCTCTGAGCTCCTGCACTGGATTCATCTCCCTATAGCCCTGTTTCTGTGGGCTCCCCGTGACAGGGAAGAGCAGCACCGGGCTCAACACGTTCCATCCCGAGATCAAACTGGCTTGTTTTACGGGAAGGGAGGCAAATGCATTTTTATTTGATTCCTGGCTGATGGGCTTGCTGAGCGATCATGTGTCGGCTGGGTCGTGGGCTGTCCCCGACGCACAAAAGGGCCCTTGTCTCTCCTGATACAGAGAGTGCCAGACTCGGCGTGTCTGCAGAGACTCTTTCGAGTCCATTTTTCTCGTGTCAGCTGGTCATTCCCATGCAAAAACCAGCTTTGCACAAGCGCGGGCAGACTTTCTGGTGGGGGTGATGCTGGAGGAGCAGGTCTCAAGGCCAGGAAGCAGGACCAGCGAGGTGGCCACCATCAGCCCAACCCAAGAAAAACCCTTGGCATTAAAAACCCAGCAGCAGCACTAAACCCAGGCAGAGTCCCCTGTGGTGGAGAACATGCTCTCTTTGGCAAGGTTTGGTTACCTTGGGGTAATCAAAGGGGCCTCCTGATATTGTGGCGATGCTTGCTCTACAAGAAGGAGCTGAGGACCTCTGAAATCAGAGCCTTGCCAGTGATGGGGATTGCTTGCAGAAGGGCACAGTTCCCTTTTCTTGCCCTTTCTGCCTGGGGTTTGGTAGGACCCACCTTTCACGGTGCTCAGCTGAGTCACTTCTCGTGGATGGTTAAGCACAGAGTGGAGCATCTTTGCTGTTCTGTAGCACAGGAGACCAAATTTCTGCATGAACCTGGTGGGAAGTGTGGATTGGGGCATTGAGCTGGGCTGCAGGAAGCCTGAGCTGGACTCACAGGTTTGGGACCTGAGGTTTGTTGGTGACTTTAGAGCAGCTTGGTTCCTCCTGTGTGCTCCAGCTGCAAAATGAGGATAAATAAAACTCCCTTTATCTGCTTGACCGTGAGCCCTCCATGCTAGGGACTACCTCGCTTGTGTTAATGCCCAACGCAATGAAGCCATGGTCATCATGGGGTTGCCATGTGCTGGCAGGAGGCACGCACTGACACTTTTCGAGTCATTGTCACCCGCACTGAGATGGCACTGCCTGCCAGACAGCACACCGTGCTTCCAAGTGGCTTTTGGATAGACACAGATAAGCGTTGATGGCAACCTTGACAGGAGGAGAAGAGAAGGGTGCAAATATAGTAGTGATGACAGCGTGGACCATGCAACATAGAATCATAGAGCATGTTGGGTAGGAAGGGACCTTTAAAGGTCATCTAGTCCAACCCCTCTGCAGTAAGCAGGGACATCTTCAACTAGACCAGGTTGCTCAGAGCCTCATCAAGCCTGGCCTTGAATGTCTCCAGGGATGGGGCCTCCACCACCTCTCTGGGCAACCTGGGCCAGTGTCTCACCACCCTCAGTGTAAAGAACTTCTTTCTAATGTCTCATCTAAACCTGCCCTGCTCTAGTGTAAACCATTGGCCCTCATCCTATTGCTCCATGCCCTTGCAAACAGCCCCTCCCCAGCTTTCTTGTAGGCCCCCTTCAGGTACTGGAAGGCCACTATAAGGTCTTCCCAGAGCCTTCTCTTCTCCAGGCTGAACCCCCCCAACTCTCTCAGCCTGTCTTCATAGGAGAAGTGCTCCAGCCCTTTGATTATCTTCGTGGCCCTCCTCTGGACCCGACTCTGGACATGTCATAGCACTGTGCCACTGGGGTTTTTCCATCTAACCCACCTCTTCCAGGGACTCCTCATCTCCATGTCCTTACAGCCTCTTTGCTTTCCCCCCAGGGCGATGGCAAACCTAACGACTACTCCAGCCTGGACCAGAGTCATCAACAGTTCCTTGAACCCAGACGGCACAGGAGACAATGCCTACAAGTGCATATTTGATGAGGACTTTAAGTACGTCCTACTGCCCATCTCCTATGGCATTGTGTGTGTGGTGGGGCTCTTTCTCAACCTGTTGGCCCTCTACGCCTTCATCTTCAGGATCAAGACCTGGAATGCCTCCACCACGTACATGTTCAACCTGGCCGTGTCTGACACACTCTACGTGGTCTCCCTGCCCCTCCTGGTGTATTATTATGCCATGGGGGACAACTGGCCCTTCAGCGTGGGCTTGTGTAAGATAGTTCGCTTCTTGTTTTACACCAACCTCTACTGCAGCATCCTGTTCCTCCTCTGCATCAGCATCCATCGATTCCTGGGCATCTGCTTCCCACTGAAGTCACTGCAGTGGGGACACGTTCGGTACGCCCGAAGGGTGTCAGTCATCGTGTGGGTGGTGACTGTTGTGTGCCAGTCGCCTGTGCTGTTCTTCGTCACCACCAGCATGAAGCGTGACACCATAACCTGCCACGACACGTCCAGCAAGGACCTCTTTGGCGAGTTTGTCATTTACAGTTCAGTGATGCTGGTGCTGCTCTTCTGCATCCCTTTCCTCATCATCATCATCTGCTACTGCCTAATGGCCCGGAGGCTGCTGCAGCCAACACGGGGGATCTCCCGGCTGTCCCGATCCAAAAAGAAGTCAGTCAAGATGATAATCATCGTCTTGGTGGTCTTCATCGTTTGTTTTCTTCCTTTCCATGTCACTCGTACTTTGTACTACTCCTTCCGGAGCTGGGACTTCAACTGTCAGACCCTCAATGCCATCAATTTAGCCTATAAGGTGACCCGTCCCCTAGCTAGCACCAACAGCTGCTTGGATCCCATTTTGTATTTCTTAGCAGGACAACGATTTATGAAGTTTGCAGGCAACAAAATGCCAGGGATGCCTCAAAATGAAGTGGCGCTGGGAATCGTGCCCAACAGTCACCTGGGAACCAGTAACGACACAAGCTCGTTATCCAAGGACATGAAATCCTAGCTCTGCTCCAGCACGGCCAGCACCGTCTCCGGGATGGAAGGGTTTATCCCAGGTGTGAAAGGAGGTCAGGATGCTTCAGGGTCTGAGGATTTTGGTGTTTGCAGTGCCTTGGCTTGCACCCACTTCAGCATGGTCCGTGTTAAATGCACTCCTCTGCTTGTTGCTTTCAAACATATTTCTTCAGGAAGATGCTGCTGTGGTTGTACACACAAAGCCCATATCTCTGCCTCTTCATCCAAGCCTGCCTCTCTGTTTGACGCTGAATGGCATCTCTCCACCAGGGAGGCTGGGTGACCTCTATCACGGTGGCCAAATCTGCTAAAAACAACAATTGTGCCCTGAATGTCTTCAATCATTTTCTAAAGCAGAAACGTTGCGTGCAAAAGGTCCTCCCTGAAGAAATCCATCTGCCTTCCTCCAGATTCCCTGGCACAGAGGTAGTGAGGGTTTCTCTGGGCCTTGGCAGGGGAGGAAAGGCTTTCGGTCGATGAGGAGGGTCAGCTGAGGCTCTGATAAACAAGTCAATGAAAATGTCAAGCGCAAATATCACCCGTAGTGGTTAAGAGTCTCCCACAGCTTTGCATGCCTGAAGAAATGCTCTCCCAGCTTCAAGCCCTGGTCTCTGCTGGCAGAGATGGGAGGGGACTCCCAGGTCCTGTCCAAGGGCTGGCTTCCCACGAAAAAGGGTGCTGGTGGACCCTCCATCCCACTGGAGTACACTGGTACCATCCCACTGGAGTTTAGTGGTACCATCAAGCAGGTCCCCTGTAGGTTTCTGCAGTGGGGTCATCATCTTCCAAAAGACCCGTTAGTGCTTCCCAACAGCAACGTTCACCTCTGAAAAGCTTTTAGGAACCCATAGCTTTCCCTCAGCTGTTGATTTTAATGATGATCCCCATCTTATTAAAATTCAGGGTTAGCTCTCCATGTCTTGTTTTTAACCCCCTTACTAGTGACTCAAGTTTCCAGCAAAGAAGCGAAGACTGTTCCTCATCCCCTTGGCTTAGAGCTGACACATCCTCGTTGCTGCTCAGAGGTGACAGCCCTCTGTGACCTTTAGCAGCTTGCTGTGACCCAAAATGCTGCCCAGATGCTGCTGCCTGGTCTCCTCATAATCCCAGTAATCCCAGTGCTCCACTGGAGCCAGTCAGCGTAACCCTTACTGACAGTGCGGACCTTTCCTGGGAAATTTGGCCACGCTAAACCCGGGGGTTAGGAGCCATACCAGTAAACGTGGTGCTAAGCTTAGCCCCGGTCCTGTCTGGTTTTGGCCTTCCATCCCACATCAACCAGGAGAGTTCAAAGTAAACTGGAGAAAATGCCCACAAAACACTCCACCAGAAGGTCCACTTGGTCTTTCTCTCTGTAATTGCTGGGTTAAACAGCTGAGAGCCCGGACCCATCGTTTCCTTGCCCAGTCTTGCCACAAGGATGCTGATTCCTCACCCCAAAAATGCGAATCGCTTGTGCTGCAACACTGGACGAGTCATATTTTGTAAAAGCAGCCCTGGCTCTATTTTAGGATTAGATAAACACTTTTGATCCTGGTTTAGACCAATTCCTCAGACGACTTCTTAGTTCCTCCCATCCCTCCTTCCTGTGAAGTGGCTTGGTGGAGATAAAGACATACCACGATGTAATCAGCCGAGTTCAGCCAAGGACAACCCGGACCATTCAGGGTCAATTGGGAGGTTCTTGTGGTCCTGGCTCAGTGGAGCCATGGTCCCATGGAGGGCTCTTGTACCAACCAACAATGTCATAGCCACAGGAGGCAGAGGAGGGGACTGTCTCAGCTCTGAGCACCATCGGCAAAGAAAAACAGGACATTTGTAGGGTGGTTCATCTCATCCTTGAGTGAACTTTTAGGATAAGGCTGAGTTAAGATAGGAGTTGCATCATGGCAGCACCTTTTTCTCCTTGTGCCTGGGAAGGAAACTTGGCTTTATGGGGAGGGTCATGGCATGATCACCGGGGCGAGACAAATAATTAGCAGAAATTAATTCAACTGAAGCACTGAACTGGTACAAACGTTACTCCAGGCCAGGTCTTGCCTAGTCTTCCACACTTGCCAAAAAGCAGTGTGAACACCAAGTTACGTGCTCTGAATAATTCAACAGAAGTGTGCTCAAAGTTCACTCCTGTGGTCCTGCTTGGTGATCCCACCTTTCTCTGAGCTGGCACCAGCTGGCTTCAAACAACCGCCTTGGACAACACTGCCAGTCCCATCGAGGGGGTCCCTCTGTGATCCTGATCCTGCACAAGCTAGCGACACTGTTTAGATTGAGAGTGGTTGGAGAGGTACCAACTGGAAATTTATCTTTTTTGTTTGTTTGTTTGTAAAAGCACTAACTTATACTAAAAAAAAAAGTGGGTTTTGTGACAATGACTGTACATTTTTATTTTTGTAACATGCAGACACCTGAGATTTCTTAGAGTAAATAAATTTATTTCTACTACAAGCACTCTTCTGCCATCTCCTCCAATGTGTACAAAGAAGAGGGGATACTGGGGATAGAAACTGGGTTGTTGAACCAGTCATAGACATGTTTCAAGCTCCAGATATAGCTGTCCGCACGTGGGCTCCACAGTAGATACCTCCAGCATCTAAACTGCTGTAGGAGTCTATGGAAAAGCTGGTCGCCCCAAGAGACAGGTCTTCTCATCCTTGGGCAAGGTGAGATGGAGCTGAGGTGGAGAGGACTGCAGCTCTTTGTGGAGGGTTTCACTTTATCTTGTTGCTGTCTCCTCTTCCATAAATCCCAGTAGTGCCAGTGCTAATCCTGCATCTTTACTTCTTAGAGACCGGAAGACCCCGAGGAGCAAGTCAATGGTATCAGAATTTGCTGTGGAGATAGGTTGGAGCATCCTAGTACACCCCAGGATGCTTCCTTATAGCTGGTCAGAGCAAACTCTGGACGTCAAAAGCCACCAAGCAGGTCTCCAGTCCTCCCTCCAACCCATCCGCAGTGGGGTGGTGCAGTTCCTTGCAGTGTGTCCATGGGCATTGCCCTGCAGACCCTTACAGCACTGCCCCATAAATGCAATGGGCTGACCTGAAACCTCTGATTTACCCCTTCAAGGTCTGGCAAAAATTCAGGTAGGGTAGAAAATGCCCCACAAGAGACCACAGCTCCTGGAATCCATCTGCCAAGCAAAACCTCCTCTGTGAATCTCCACCTAATGTGGCTTCAATTCAGGGGTTGCAGGGGGTGGGTACCATCCATTCTGGAAAAACCCAGGGGCAGAGAGAGCTGTATGGTCACAGCAGGGCTTTACAGGTGCCAAAAAACCCCTAGAAGCACGATGAATTCAATCACCAGTCTTTTTGGTTGTATCTCCATGGACTTGGTGGATAGCTTCTCCTAGGCCACTCCTGTTGAAGACCAGAAGAAGTTGCTAGATTAAGTATCTGGTTAATGAATCTCTAATTAATCTTCCATCCCATAGAGCGTGTTTTTTTCTGCTTCACCCAGCAATTCCTGGAGCCACCAAACCAGGAGCTTTCATTCCACGTGTTGGAGCGAAACCTCTTGTTCTCAAAGGCTTCTCACCTTCCTCTGCAGACACCAGGAGGAGGTTTCACAAATCTAACCACAGTCCCCGTGAAAAAGTACATATTTTGTTTTCCATTGCAATTTATCTGCTGCTTGCTTCCCTGCCTGGCTTTTGCTGTGCCTTTGTCTGCCAATATAACGAGTCTTTCGGGACACGCTCATCTCAGTTGATGAATTTATTACAAACTGTGATCAAGTTACTTTGAAATCTGCCTGGCGATAATCTGAGCAGCTCCAGTTCCTTCGCTCTCGTCCCGAGGCTGATTTCTCCAGCCTTCAAATTAGTTTTGTGCCTTTTTGCCGCACCTGATCTCCCAGCAATGTCTTTAAGATGCATTTGGTAAATGCCCATTGCCCTGCAGTGCGGGATAGAGAAGCATTTCATGATGTCCTGCGCCATGGGGGAAAGCTCCCCTTTGGTTTCTCTTTTAAAAAAACTTTCTAGCCCTTACAGTTGCCAACACATGAAGACTCAAAAGCATAATGCCAAAGAAATAGCTGCAAGCCCCAAAATTGCTGAATTATCATCCCAAAATACACTCTCTGAAAACCCCCTCTTGATTTTCAGACCAGGTTTTGGAGTCCCACCCCGGGATGAATGTCATGGGGACGAAGGGCTCACACACGAATAGCTTTAGCTCATGGGTTTTACAGCATCTCACCCAAGTTTTTCCTGCAGTGACTTCTCCGTAGCTCATGTGAGTCACTCAAACCCAAGAATGAGAATTAAGGAAGACTAATACCCATTGACGGGGAACACAGAGATCGCGCGCTTACTTCAGAGAAACAAAAGAAAAAACCAAACCCCAACCCCAAAACCACTTTTTCTAAATATCTCTCAGGAAGAGAAAGTTAAGAGCACTCAGAGTTTCCTGCCAAGCAAACAAATCTGCCACATGGGCTGGAGGGATGCAGACTTCTCCTAGACCTTCCCAGCATCCAAGTACTGAGCTTTTCTTTCCCAGTCATGTCTTTCTAGGAAGCAGAGCCTTAATCTGGCAGAGACGGGTCATGTTGTTACTGTAAGCCACTTGGTACGTCCACTTCTTTTTCAAGTAGTGAGTCCTGGCTTCATTTTTCTTCTGGTTTTCCTCCTTGGGGCTTGATTTTCTAAGGAACAAGACCATCTGCCCCTCCAAGTCATTTCTGATCTAATCAGCCAACTCAATACAGGGGCAAAGTCTCTGCGCCATTGAGATCCTATGAGTTTCATAGAAAGCAGCTTGCCATGTGCAAGAGAAAGAGCCAAGGAGCCCTCATCCAACAGCTCAACCTTTATATTAGACATCAGAGAATCCACACCTACTTCACCCACACTACAGGCTGCGGTGGCTTGGGAAGGTGTCCCTCACACCATCAACGATGAGCGAGGAAGGGTGACAGATGGTGCCGCAAAGCCATCCAGGAGGCTGGTGCTGGGTTCAAACAAAGGGAGGAGATTCCCAAATCCCACAAAATAATCATTGCAGAAATTCCCAAAAATGGATGGGCTAAGGCAGCATTTTCTTTGGAAGAAACCAAACCAGTGGGTGTTTGAAATAACACGCCAATCACCCAGCTCTGTGAGGAGTTTATTTTAAGGCTTTCTTGGGTTTAATACCAATATTTGCAGACTCCTCGGCAAATAAATGCTCAGGAAGGCCTGAAAGTTTAAAATATCCTTTTCTTTTTTTTTTCCTTTCTCCCCAAATACCTGCAATTTTAAGCGCTGGCCAAACGCCAACATCTCGGCACGTGTTTTGGGGAGCAGCTGGACTGTCACACTGCGAATGCACACGAGTACACATGGATACGCACGCATACACACGTATTTAAGCACATATATGCCCACAAATCATTCTTCCCACGCTCCAGGAGTGGAGAAGGGTTTGAGCCCTTGGGTCTGCCCTCCCAAAGGCACGGGAAAGTGTGCGAAACAGCCCTCTGTACCCCAAAACCTCTTAATTTATGCAAAAACGGTAACTCTTCATATCCTCCCAGCGAGCTGAAAGCTGCCTGGCTGTGGCTCATCACCCATGAGATGAGCTGCAAGGTCTCAGCTTGGCACTGGAGACTCCCACCTTTGCAGCAAAGGATGTGCTGAAGCACATCCCCCCAAAAAAACCCCATCCCTACTGGATGGGTTTTCCAGCTGCATTTGATGCTGCTGGTGGTAGAGCGGGAGATCCCCCTCCAGGTCCTGCTCCTCTGTTTTCACCACCCGCTGTGAAAAGGCATCATGTTACGAGTCCATTTCCAGCCCCCACCCCTAAATCCTGGGGGAGCCCTGCGATGCCCTCAAACCACCAAGCTCCCACCCTTGAACTTGCAAAGAAAGGGATGTGAGGCGGGTTCCAGGTGACATCCCAGCTGGTGGGATGATCAGTGAGAGACCTTGGAAGACGGTGGAAGATGCGTGGGAGACTGCAGTCCCCATAGTGCAAAAACTGATTTTCAGTAGGGGAACCCTTTAGCTGAATAAGCTGAACCCTGCTGCAGCAGAGTCCTCTGCTGGTGCTAAGGGGATGTGGCAGCAAGGAGCAAGGGGTCCCCACGTCCACCCCAGGGGAAAATGGTGTCCCCCATGGGACCGCTAACAATGCCCTAGGAATACCCTGGGACCACACCAAGGGATGGGACCATCAGGGTCCCAGTGGTGGGTCCCTGTCCCCATGCCAGGATTTCCACCCAGGCACCTACGACCACTCAAGGCATGGTCCTGGTTTTCATCCGTGGGACTTCCCATGGGATGGAGATGTTTCCTATTTGCTGTGAAGTTCCCCTTGCATGAGCTGAGCCACAGCCTCCAAGACGGCAGGGAATCAGCCTTTCCTTCTATGACCTGTGGTTTTAAGGTCACCATCTGCCTTTCATCCAGCTGCCCAACCACCGCTCCAGCTCCATCCCTGCCCATTACCATCCTTTCATCCTTTTCTCATCAAAACTGGGGCAAGCAGGTTGGAAACTGACTGGTCACCATTGGGAAAGGAGCCCAAGTGCAAGCCCAAGTGCACAGATGGAGATGGAGGCCGTTTGGGACCCACATTGGGAAGGACCTTGGTATGTGTCTATCACGATGGGGGTTTACCACCATCTCTGCATTTGGAAATGGGTTTATTTTGGAAGGATGTCCCTGATCAGCTGCTCACCTGAGCTATGAACCTCTCTGCACAACCTCATCCATGGCTGGACTGCTGGACCAGTCATCCTGGTCCCCTGAGCACTCCTGCCATGCCATTCGTGAAGCTGGGATGCGGGATACAAGCCAAGCCCTGGCAGGTGCCTGCAAACCTCCTCTGCTAGGATGCAAGAGGATGCGATGCCTCTCTTAAGACCTTTGTCAGGTGAACAGCTCCACCACCCCCAGCCGGATGCGGTTCTTCTCCTGCTCCTGCTTTGTGACTGAGCACATTTTTCAGCCTGGCAGCCGGACAAGATGCCACATGGGTGCCAGAGCAGCCTATTTGCAAATAGGGTGTGGGTGCAATGCCCCAGCACGGTGTCTGTTCCTCATGGCCTGTTGAATGAGTCCATCTAGTCCCGAATGAGCAAACTGGCCTCAGCACCTTGAGATGGGATTGCAAAACAGGTTCGTAACTCCTGGGGGGCAGCTGGCTCTTCAGTGTGATCCTGTCTCTGCACGCTGCAATTTGCAGGGCCAAGTAGAAATGTTGCAAGGAGGGGAAGGTGCTCAGGGGGGTGGCCACATTCGGTTAGCAGAGCTTCAAGTCCTCTGTGGGCAAAGGATTCACCGGCCTCAGCTTCTGCGCTAGGAGAGAGGGACATTGCTGTGGCTTTCGGGGAGCTGTTGGACACCCCAGAGCCTGCTGCATACCCTCATCCCTTGTTGCAGGACCCATGATCACAAGGGGAAGATGCGTTTCCCACGGTCCAGGTCCCCAGGGGAATGTATCCCACCTGAGTGGACTTCCAAGCATCAGTGGAGGGCACAGGAGATAGCCTGTCCCTTCACTAGCCTTATGGGAAACCAAGGGACCTACTCTGGCAGAGCCACCTGCGTTGGTGGCACCTCCATCCAGGTAGCTGCCTGGAGTCCATCAGGCTAGGATCAGACAGAATCTAGGAAAGGGACCATGAAGGTCTTAGGTCCAACCCCCTGCTCAGAACAGGGCTAGCTCCAAAATCAGAGCATCCTGGACATGACTCAATGCACCCCAGTGCTGCATCTCAAGGGGGTCCATGGGTGCATGACCCAGAAATGCCTTTTTCTCTCCACTGGGTATCAAGAAAGCCTGGGGTTGTTAAATTACACAAATTGCCACCAAAAGCCTCTGCAACCCTGCTGGGGCCGTGTGCTCAGCAAAATGCTGATACTCCGATGTCTTACCCCTCCAGCATCCTCCCAGGATTAGCTCGCAGAGCTGAGACTTAAAAATAACCCAATGGGGGCAGCGGGTGGGTGGGCATCGCTGTCACTGCACCGTCACTAACGTCAGCTTTCCCAAACCCATCTGCACGCCGATGCCAGCCGTGAACCCCGACCGGCACACCACGGCTGCGCGAAGGCATCCGAGAAACCACGGGGGTTTGCCAAGGAAGTATCAAAAGCCCTGGAGCAGCCTCCCTGCTGATGCCTCCCCATCTGCTCTTCATTAGGCAAATGAGCTGTGGGCTCCTGGCTGGGTGGTCTGGGCTCGGGGACCCTCCTGTGGTTGGCTCCTAGGGTGATGCTCTGGGGTTGGGAGTAACGACAGTGATGGGGGGGGTGAAATTTTTGGGATTGTGGGCTTGGATCAAGCAGCATCCATATGGATGATGCCTCCAGCCAGGGCTGTGGGCAGCAGCGAGTGCCCGTGTCCTGCGGCCCCAGTTCCAGCTGGTGATTAGTACCCCACTGGCCTGAGCCTCATCCAGACTTTCTGGGATCATTTCCTAGAAATTCATCATCTCTTCCCAGGCAATACTTCCCAGATGTTGCAACCCATCTCTGCGTTTCAGCATCTGGTTGGTGATGCGAGGCTCTCCTCTCCACAGCACGAAGCCTGGAGGAAGAGCAGCATTTTACGACTCCTTCTCGCATCGAAATCCTCCCCTCATCTCCAAAATATTTCCATTTTTAGTCCCAATTAGGAAATGACTCCTGAGTTAAGGTAACTCCTCAAGCGTTGCCAGAAGGCAGCTGGGTTGAAACGTGATGCAAATATTAATTTGTAGCAGCTGTTCTTCCTCCTGGTTGCCCGTAGATGGAGGAAGAGAGCTTCACCCCTTTGGGTTCACTCCTTCAGCGATCTGGTTGATGAGCGTCTGTGGTGTTTTGGGGCTCTCCTCCCTGCTTTGGCCTATCAGATTCTTGGTTTGGACAATTTAATGCCTGTCCTGGGAAAGATATTGGCCATGACCTGCATGTGACCCTGCTACCCAATGCCATACGAACCCACAAAGAAGACATGGTCCCTCCAGGAGCCCACATACCTTCTTGAGACACTAGAGATGCCGCATGAACCATGGCCCCAGGATAAGCAACGGTGTAAGGATAAGCAAACACAGCTCCTCCTGACTATGGCTGTGCTGGTCCATGAGACAATCCAGGACCCATCTTCTGGCTACACATCCCATAGTGTTACTCCCTCACCACCCTGATGCGGGTGGCCACATCCAACCCACAGGTGGGCACCTCAAAAAAGAGCTGCTTTGTAGGAGTCCAGGTCCAAACCATGCCAGTGATGGTGCAATGATTAATCTGGACAGTCGCAGCCTAGGGGCGTGGATCCAGCCAACGATGTCCAAGGAGGCTGAGTCATGCCAGGTGAGCACCATAGAGAATCAGGGTTTGACGGAGAGAAAGATTTCCCCTAAGAGTTGTTCTGCTGCTCAGAGACCAACATTAGTTGAGAATGAAGATATTGTAGGGGGAGTAACTCAACTCCCAGAACACATCATAATTTTTGGAGATTTTTATTTTTTTCTTCCAAAATGGAGTGGTTTTCCTGGGAGGCGTGGAAGTATTCCCCTTCCCTCTTTTCTGATGCAAAGCACCTGACTTTTCACTTCAAAAAGACACTTTTTCAATCAGAAAAAAAAGCTCATTTTTTTTTAAGCAAGCAAATGAAAATAGGCAAGGGTTAAAAAAAACCCAACAGAAACTATTTTCTTTGACCTTCCTTTGACCGGGATCGTGTTTTCCTCCCAAATTTTGGTTCAACCACCCAGTCGAAAAATGCCTCCTGCCCCAGCCTCGCCGCTTGGGCTGGCTTTGTGGGTTTTGTCCGGTTGCGAGTTAATGGGATTATTGTGAAACTGGTGGACGCATGCTTGACGTCGACCCTGTGTGGGAGGAGGAATACAGTTAGAAGACTGTAAGAAACCCGATTTAGTAGGAAAAGAGCAAGAGAAAGACTTTGTTGCTTCATTACCCCTCAGATAAAGCATTCACAAAAGCAGGGAAAGATAAAGCGATCCTTTTCCAGTAAGAGCAAATGTTTACCCTGCACGATGCAAACTGACCCCAGGTTTAACGACATGGTTTAATACCACCAAAAAGGGCCTCTTTTGTATTTCTCAGGCTGTCATCCGGACATGTCCTACCCACCAGGGGATTTCCTACGGGTACCTGAAGATATCCTGGTAACAGCAGTGACACTTTTTAAACATGTTGTGAAGCATGTGTTCTATATAAATATATATATATATTTCTTTTTTAAACGTGTTGTGCTTTTTTTTTATATATATATTTACATAAGCCCCAGAGCCCCATTGCTGGCAGAGGCCACTGGGAAGGGGACAGGGGTAAGGAATGAACAATGTGATACCTGCTCTGAATCACGCCCTGCTTTTGTGGCTGCAGGATTTTTGTCAGATGGAGGTGGGGTTAGTTTGTGTTCAATGATCTCCGGAAAACTTCCCTGTCTCAGAAACTTTCCCACTTTTATAACCTCCACACATCGCCCTGCCTCCTCCAGATAGGACACCGGGTGGGTGATGGGAGGATGAGCCACAGTGGCTGTCACCCCTGTGCTCCATCTCTTGGTGATGGCAACCTGGGTCTTGGACAGGTGTTTTACAACCATGAGGAGCTAAATAATTACTAGGGGAGATCTTAATACCCCCTTGGTGCTCCTTACAGCTCCATCCCATCTTCCTGTGGGACAGCAGGACAGGGACGGCTCATGGGAGATGCTGGCATCTCTTCACCACCATGCAATTCAGCGCAACATGTTTTATTCAACACCATGAAGCTCTGCAGCTCTTCACTGTGGGCTTTGGTTCCTGGTAACTCATTTTTCACCTTTTAGCGAGTCATTCCCTAAAATTTTCCATGCTCACTCAAGCGGGTTTTTGCATTTAGTTTGCCACGTTCGTGACCTCTTCCATGTCTCCCCCTTTGGACATGGCATGGACTCTCTGCAGATTTTCTTTCTTCGAAGGACATTTTTCACCGTGCTGTTTAGCTCTGGCTGTCCTGGGGAAGGTTTTTATGGCCTTTTTGAAACAGTGCTTTGCATTTGCATCCTCTGTCCACTTCCACTCTGCAAACATTTCATCCTTGTGTCCAGCCGCTTAATTCTGAGGAGCTTCCTCATTTCACTGTAATTTCCCTTTTTGCACTTAAACACTGCAGTAGTACCTTTTTTTTCACTGCAAATACTTTACAGTCACTGGACCTCTTCTGCTAAATCCATATGACTTGCTAACCATGGCCAGGCAGGGGTTTAGCCTGTGCCAACTCAAATTCATCAAGATAATGCCCAAGCATGGTCAACCCTGACCATACAGGTGTCCTCTCCAAGGATGGAGCACATGGTTGGGGTTAGATCAGGAGGGATTTCAGGACCTGAGAGCTTTAAAGGCTTTTACAGAGGTTGAACTGTTGTGGACCTCTGCAAGGAAAAGCCCAGAACATCTTGCAGCAGCCACATCCAGTGGACCAGCTCTACTTGGGATTGTCTCAATAAGAGAGAGGAAATTATATTGCCTTCAAAGTAAATGTTATTGCAGAAAATGCCTTTTTCAGATATATCATGGTCTAGGCCAAGGTCTGGGGGATCTCACCACCATCAACAATTTCCCAGGGCAAGGCTGGTAGCGATAGTGAGAGCCTGGAGCAACTGGTCATCCTGGGGGACCCTTCCTGACACACACAAGGTTCTGGGACAACCAGAGTTGGCGGGAACCAAAGGGTGCTTCAGACAGGAGCTCATTTCCATGGACGTTTCTAGTCTGGGGCTTGGGTTTTTGCCAAGTAGAGACAGTGTGGTCACCCTGCTTAGGGATGACGGTGCCCTCTGACCATGCCCCTCCAGGGACAACCTCTCTGGACCTCTGCTCCAGCCAGCAGACTCTGGGCGGGCAGTGACATTCCCAACACGTAGCCTCAGTCTAATTAGTCTAAGAGGAATATTTGTTCTGGCTTTGCCCAGAGGAGCTGGCCACGGGCCAGGACGTTTTAACTTCCCAGCCTGAGCCCTGGAGAGTCGCCGGTCAGACTGTCGCAGCACAACAAAGACCTTGCCCTGACTCTGTCCATCACAGCTTGGCTGCTCAGAGCTCGGTGGCAGCACCAGGAACTCGTGCATGGCTGCTACAGAAGAAGAGGAAAAGCTAAGGGGAAACATCCTCAACTTCTAGTCGTGCAGGACCTACAAAATGACTTGGCTTGATGGTGTATTTGCATCCTTAAGCCAAGTTATAGCCCTTTTTTCCATCTCAAAAAAGCTCGAAAGCTTGAAATCTGCAAATTTACACAAGAGTGTAAAAGCACTGTCTCATGCAGCTGCACCAAAGACCCTCTTCTTGGTGTAAAAATGTTATGGGGAACTGCAGATGTCCCTGATAGGCAACCAGCACCCCTTTTCCAGGGAGGATGGTGTATAACTCCTTGCACACGTCAAGAGATAAAAATCACATGTGGATGTCTTGGGGGTCTTCAGAGATGAACCCCTTTCCTCACCACTCGGCTTTCCAACTTCATGGAGAACAGAGGATGGGGACATCATCTTTCTCCCCTAAATACCATTCCCTGCCACCAGCTCGGCTCTTTGCTGCTGTTCCATGTGGCCTGAGGTTTTGAGTGTAATCCAGAGAGAAAGCAAAAAATGGAAATTCCCCAGGGCACAGAGGGAAGGACAGAGAGGCAATGGTTTCTGATCTCGTGGCAGCTGCGAGGTGGCTCTGGACCAGGCAGCCTGGGCTGTACTGGCTGGGAAGCCACAGGGACCACTGGGACACAAAGTCCAGGGCAGGTTGACCTGGCGGGTCACATCTCACCAGGCTTTGCTCCTCAAGTGAAGTCATCAGAATTGCAGAGGTGGAAAGGGGCTGAAGTGACATGCCTGAGGTCGTAGAGAGGCAGATTCAGGATGAGATCCTGGGCCCCTGATCCAACATCTTACAGTCAAGACCATGGGCAACCAGGAGAAGAAGGACAAGGACTGTGGGATCTCTGTTTGACCGTGCTGGCAGGGGGATGAGTGGACAGGTAGCCACATGCCTTACAGTAAAGCCCAGTTCATGTGCTCCCTGTGGAGCTGGAGAAGCTGGAGGCTTTACCACAGGTGGATTCGCTGAGGTCTAATAGGGGTTTCTTGTCCCCTATTAAGAGATGATTCAGGGTCTGTCTCCTTCCTCTCCCGCGTGCTCGTGGGAACATCAGCATCTCTGAGCTTTCCACCTTCCTCCAGGTGTGATCAAATGAACCAACAGGCTCAGAAGTAATTCATGGCACAGAAACACACTCCAGTGTGATGAGGAGCACCCATTTTCTTAGAAAAGCCACCATCAGGCCCTTCCAAAATCAAATACAGCTGCCTTCAACAACACAAGAGCTTTTAATACATGTTCTATTATTGGGTTCTCTCTATTTATCTTCTCTTCCCAGATTTTTTCCAGTATTTTCTAGCCATCCCTTGTCTTCACAGGGGCCAGAAAGATGAAACTTCAGGAACCAGCACTTCCCAGTCTGTGAACTGGGACAAGCCCACCAAAGCCAGCAGACCTGTTGTTAGAGATGCTAGTGAAGCATCGGATCTGCTTCTTTCCAAGCTCTTTGGTGGGCACAGTGGGGATTTCTGATCCATATTTCATCACCATTTCTTGCTGTTCTCTGGCATGGTGTCCCAAGCACAAATGCACTGAAAATGTCTCAACTAAATTGCTGCTGGATGCAGTGAGAGATGTGGCAGATGTCAGCCACGCAGGTTAACGCTTGGTTAAAGTAATCCATTAAAACTGGCAAGGAAGAAGACTCGGTGTCCTAGGAAACATCATGAAGAGGAGTTGAGTTCACTGCTCAGGATCTGGCTAAAACGCTGGTGCTGGGGTTTTTGCCCCTGTTATTATTTCCCAGCCAACCTGCTGCCCTCCAATCTCTCTTCCCCTCCACGTTTTCCCCTCCATCCCAGTTTAGGGCTGGGATAGCTCCACTTTCCACAGGAAAAACCTTCTTTGGGGGAGTGTGAAAGGACAAATACTTGGCTTTGCATGTGTTGTTTGCATGCTTGTGCTTGTGTGCACTATTTCTAAGGCACTGGTATTTCCCCAGTGCTCCCACCGTCGCCGATCGTGGGAGGTCACTGTAATTCAGTGGTAGGCAGCAAAGAGCTCTGCATAATCCCAAGCCTTGTCCCCAGATATTCAGAAATCGCTCGCCGATGCCCTTTGTGGCATTAAGTCCTTTGAAAACAAGCCTCAGAGTCGGGTGAATGAATAAACTAAGCAGGATTCTTCCGGAGCCGAAGGGAAAGGGAACCAGGAAAATCCTCAGGGATGCTCAAACCCGCTCAGCACACATTGATCAGGATGCAAAAGGTAACATTGGGATCAAAAGAGATGGAGAGGGAGGGAGGCGAGGAATGTTTGCAGGTTGGACCAAGACGAAGGACCTGGGGCAGCTGACCTCCAAGCATCAAAGGGAAGGCCAAGAGAAGGAAAACACCCAGTGCTGGGGTGAATTCCCAAGGGAAACAACCCTGAGCTTGACATTGCATCCAACCACAGTGCCACGGAGAACTGGAGAAGAGGCCAGAGCCTGGATCTCACTGCGGGGAGGGCAGAGCTGTATTGGTCTCTCTTGCCCACGTGGCATGTTTAAACACAGGGAGAGATTTTGCAGACAGCTCAAAAACATTGTAGGGACATGGAAAAATATGTCCCAGCAGGTCATGGAGACCTTCTGCATCACTGTATGGCGCAGTGACCACTTGCATCTCTGTCTTGATGAGGACAGGGGAGCTATTTGTGGTCCATGGATGAATTTCTGGCCAGCTGTGCTGCTGGGATAGCCTTGGGGCTCCCTCCAGAGGAGACCCCTTCCCTCCTGCAATGCAAAATTAGTACGACCCCTATGAGAGCTACAGTCCCCATGGCTAGGTGGTCAGTGCCACCACGCAGGGCATGGCAGGTCCCACATGTGCTGCTGACCTGCTTGGAAAAACAGCCAGCCCTGCTGAAGGGCCATTTTTACCCTTTCTGACCTCTTTCCACCACTTGATCCCAATTCCCACCAGCTCCTGAGCTCTGCCTGGAACAAGGTGCCGGTGACTGCTCAAATATAGTTATTTATAGCGGTGATTTTTAACCCCAGGCATGCAAAGGGCAGCAAAGCAAAGCAATCCAGTTTGAACCCACACGATTTTGGACCTGCTCCCAGAGGGGCAGGATGTGGCCGTGCCCCCAGGGCTGGCAGCGTGTGTCCCTCTCCTATCTCTGGGCACAGCCCAGGGTCGCTTGGCCCTGGATGAGGCTTCGCGGAGCTGAAACATTTCCATGCTTTGCAGCCCGGCGGGGCTTTGCCAATGGCTGTTCTCCTGCACGTTATCTCAGCCCAGCTCCCTGCGTCTGTGCCAGCCCTTATCTCCCCCCGAACACTCTCCCCATGCTTATAAACTGGGAGCATTTATAAACTGGGAGCACACCCCTTCCCTGCCAGCCGGTTTTGCAGGCTGGGTGAGTGTGGTGGCATAAAGGGGAGATTTGGGGCAGTAAATACATGGTTGCACACATTTTTCCTCTATTCTTTTGCTTTTTTCTCTTTACATTGTACTGGGAGCCCATTTGCCTCAGTCTGGATGCACTGGGAAGGATGGGAGAAGGGTGTCGGGAGGTATTGCTGGAGGAGAGAGACCTCCAGAGCCCATGCCTGGAGGGATGCAAGGCTCGGTGGCTCTCTCCTGTTCTCCGCGGTGGGTGAAAGGTGCAAGATGCCCCCAACGGCGCTGAGCCAAGTAGCCCCAGAGGGCAAGCACAGGCTGGAGCCAGCGACTGGTGGGAACAGGACTGTTTGGGCTAAGGGAGAGGCTGATTAGAGCTTCTCAAGGCCCTCGGAAAGCCGACCTCACTGCATCAGCGAGGGTAAAGAGCTGGAGCAGACGGCCCGGCTCAGACATCCCACCGCACATGGGACCCGCTCTGCCCCTGATTGCTGAGGCCAAGAAGCCCAGTGTCCGTTTTTAGAATCACAGAGTCATAGAATCATGTCCTAAGAAGGACATGGACCTGTTGGAATGGGTCCAGTGGAGGGCCACAAAGATGATCAGAGGGCTGGAGCCCCTCTGCTGTGAGGACAGGCTGAGAGAGTTCAGCCTGGAGAAGAGAAGGCTCCGGGGAGATCTTTGAGCCCCTTCCAGTCCCTCAAGGGGCTCCAGGAAAGCTGAGGAGGGACTCTTTACCAGGGAGTGGAGCGATAGGACAAGGGGTAACAGTTTTAAACTGAAAGAAGGGAGATTTAGATGAGANATCTCTAAGCACTATGTCTACCTGTCTTTTAAATACCTCCAGGGATGGTGCCTCAACCACTTCCCTGGGCAGCCTGTTACAATGCTTAATAACCCTTTCAGTGTAAAAAATTTTCTGAATATCTAATCTAAACCTCCCCTGGCACAACTTGAGGCCGTTTCTTCTCGTCCTATTGCCTGTTCCTTGAGAGAAGAGGCCAACTCCATTTTGTTGTCATTGCTGGAGACTTAGTGATTTGCGGGCATTTTTGGTTGCCTGAGACCCCCTCCAAGCCTTGGTCAGCAATGCTGTTTGGGAACCAGGTGACTGGTGGGCCTCTGCATCCCCCCAAAACTGCCCTAGGGCCCTCCAAAGCACCACTGCTCGAGCACCGGTGGCACTTTGTGCCTGGAGCCACATGGCTGACAACGACCACACCTCCTCTGGACACCTCCCAGGAAAGCATTGAGCTGCAGCCCCTTGACTCTCCAACCCATCCCTGCCCCGCTCCCTTCTTCACCCCAGTCCATGGCATCAGTGAAGTGTCAGATGCCCTTGTGGGACAGAAAGTAGATCCCTCTTCATGCCACAAATCCTTCTCCAACCTTGACTTAACCAAACAGTTTCTCATCAGCCCAGTATTTCACTCACTTTTTCCCAAAACCAGATTTGACCTTGTCTCTTTGTGCTCAGCCTTTCACTTAAGCCACCAACCTCCAAACTCAAAGGTTACCTTGGTCCAACCAAGAAGGATAATTGCCATCAATGGCAGCAGCCACAGAGGTGCCATAGCCTGGGGAGGAGATATCTAAAATGAAGCAGGCGTGAGAGGCATTTCTGTGCTGTGTACAGATCTGTGTACCTCACCCGTGCTTCCAGCTCCAACTCCATCCTCATCGTACTTTCTAAGATGTTCTGAGGAAAGGTTCTCCAGAACAGTGGCTACAGGAGTTTGGACTTAATTCCCTCAAAAGCCTCAAGGTTGATGTTTTGCACAGCTTGGAGAATATCTTTAAGGTGACTGAGATGGTGAACCTGGTTTGGCAGAGCACTTGGGTAAGTATGGATCCCTCTCCAGGGGAGGGGAGAGGGGGTCATCTGGCCTGATTTCAGCAGGTAAATGTCAACCATGGGAGCGTGAGAGGAGTCTCTAGCACCAGAGAGGAAGATACTTCCAAAGGACAGCTGATGCCATCTCCAGGGGTGCAAGGTGAATTGTCCTCTGGAGGTAGTTGGTTCTCCCCATGGTCTATAGAAGCAGCCTAGAGACTCAAACATGCACCTTTTAGAACACATCTGGACTCATCAAACCCAAAATAGGCATCTAGGCTGGATATCCACCCAGTGTAGGTACCCAGCCTCTCCGTTGGGAGGGATGTAGGTGCTTCCCAGTGGTGTTCACCTCCAGCTGTGCCTGTGCTGCCTCTCCAAACCAGTTGGAAAGGGGCCCATTTCCAAGCAGAGCAGGTTGAGCAGTCACCATGCCCAGATGTTTCTGCAGGAGCAGCCCCCTCCCTTGCCTCACAAGAGTGCTGACATCTCTGCCAGCTGTGCTAACATCTGGACTTTGCTGTCGTGCAGGAGCACTTGCTTCAGAGGACAGAAGTTCATCCGCTTCAGCCAGAGCTTTTATCACTGATCTAATGACAAACACATGGCGCTCGTGCTCCACAGCACATCTGGAGGTTGTCTGGGATTTACTGGGGAGGGAGGAGGAGGATGATGAGCTCAAGGTGTCCTTGCAAGGCCACTGCATGGGATAAAGCAGCCCTGCCTGCACTCTCAATGTGCACCATGGTGGGTGGGAGAAAGCTTGGAAGGGTTGGAAAGGGCTGGCACTAGCAGGCCTTCCACCTAGCAAAGAAGTTGACAGAGTCTGGGACAGACGCGTCCTTATTACATCAAACAGTGACTTCAAGGACTCCCAGGCACAGGAGAGACTCTCACCTTCCCATACAAGCGGACAGGGTTTATTCCCACGGATGTCCTCTCTTCCCTTCCCTTCCACAGAATGGCTGAGGCTGGCAGGGACCTCTGGAGACCATCTAGCCCAACCACATGCTCAAGCAGGGTCGCTGGGAGCGGGCTGCCCAAGGCCATGTTCAAGATGGGTTTTGAGCATCTCCAAGGATGGAGACTCCACAACCTCAAGTGGCAACTTGTGACAGTGCTTGATCGTCCTCACAGTAGCAAAATCATTTTCTTATGTTAAAATAGGATTTCTTTTGTTTCAGTTTGTGCCCATTACCTCCTGTCCTGTTACTGGGCACCAGTCAGAAGACCTTGGTTCCATTTTCTTTATTCCCACCCCATCAGGTATTTGATAAGATCCCCCCAAGTCTTCTCGTCTCCAGACTGAACAGTCCCAGCTCTCTCAGCCTTTCCTCATACAAAAGATGCTTCGGTCCCTTCTTCATCTTCATGGCCCTTCACTGTACTCAATCCAATACGTTCATGTCGTTCTCATGCTGGACACCCAAGTCCTGCTCTGCAGAACTTCTTTCCAGCTGCTCAGCACCCAGTCTGTGCTGGTATGTGGGGTTAGTCCTCCCCAGGGGCAGGACTTTCCATTTCCATTGATTGAACTCTATGAGGTTCCTCTCTGCCCCTTTCTCCGGCTTGGCCAGGTCCCTCTGGATGGCAGCACATCCATCGGGTGTATCAGCCACTCCTCCCAGTTTTGTATCACTTTTCTCATTTTCAGGACTTCCTAAAGGACAGGGAACCACAGGGCACCCCTGGGCTGGCAGGGCAGGGGACTTTCCAGCCAGGACCCAACTCACCATCCCCAAGAGAGGTCAGTAGGACAGACCTGGAGAGGGAACAGCCAGGGGAAGCTTCCAGCACGAGGCAAGTTCATGGTGATGAGACAGGTCTGAGGCCAAGCCAGAACATCACTCCATGGCCAGGCAGAGCTGGGCCATGGTGGGGCTGGAGACACCTACAGCGTCACTGGGGCAGGGACTGATGGCTCCAAGCTGAACTGAAAAGGGGGTCCTGGACCATGGGCAGGGTGGGGGGGAGGCCCCAGGGGAGGCTAAGCAGGGCATTTAAACCAAATTCGTGTCCTCAAACCCCCAGCACTCATTCCTTCTCTCCTAAGCGGACAGGACTGATCGCAAGGAACAGGGAGCAGACAGGATGGATGGTGTAGGATGGACATGGTGCAGGCCTCTTAAAGACTTGGCTAGTGAGCATTGGTCGTGTGCTTAGGATCATAATAGTTGAGAGGTTGGGGGGGGTCAAGAAGAGATGTTTCCCTACTGGTTTGGGCCATGAAACATTTCACGGAGGCTTTGGCTCAGGTTCTTCCCTCCCACAACACCAGCTCCAGCAGAAATGAGAGTGGCTCCATGCAAAAAGACACCATGGCCCAAGGTGGTGGAGGTCTTGTTTCTGCTAGGGATTTTCCATTTTCTTTAGGTCTTTGTCTTGCAAACACTTCCCCTCCTTGTTGCTTGATTGGCACCATCACAGCAAAGGACCCATCTTATCCAGGACCTTTGGGTGATCTCACCTTGTCTGATCTCCAGCCATGACACTCAGGAGGGCTCTGGGCAGGCTACAAGGGATGGAAGCAGTTTGGTTCCCCATTGTCCTTGTATGGGAATTTGGATGGAAACAAACGTGTAAGAAGCTCGCCAAAAGGAAATACTCTGCGAGAGATGTCAAAGCAGATTTTAATAACTGTATACAAACCGCCCAGCAGCCGAGAGCGGGAATAAAGAGGGAAATAACTATAGAAAAGGACAGTTTTACTATTTAAAACTTCCTGAATCATTCCTACCCAAAAGAACAATCAACTCTTACTCATTTTACTTGAAAATAGAGACCTCTGGGAGTCTGCAGGACAGGGCTGCATCATCCTGTGCCAGAGCAGGCGAGACGTGTGACGCGTCCCAAATCCGGGATGGGTCTGTGTCCCTGTGGTACCCATGTGCCTCTCAGGGACAAGGTTTTTCTTCTCAGTGGCATCCCTCCATAGCAAGGATGTCCTGCTGACTCCACTCTACTTGAGGAGCAGAGGTTATTGGCACCAGAGGTGGGGAGGAGAGAAGTTTCTTACCTTCTCCATCTGAATTTAGAGACGTTACCCATCCAGTGTCTGCTCCAGGACCGTGCGGATTTTAGCACCGAACAATTCCCAAAGCTCAGCTGAGACCTCTGCTTTTGTGCTTGCCTTGGCGCAGGGCCACCATGTGAGTCATAAACTGCTTGCTGTTTGTTTAATGTACCAATTCCGGCTCTATCGAATCTCTGAGAGGGAAGTTAATTCATAAGCCCAATCAATATTAACTGCCTAAGGAGGAGCAGGAGGAGGAAGAAGAGAAGGAGAAACCAACCAGTTCAGCATTCCCACCACACCAGCGAGCCGTTTCATGTTGCCTGCTGGTATGAACACGTCTTCCTCACTCCTCGGTCCTATGACAATGTGACAGTCGTAGGACCTATGTCACAGTCATAGGACCTATGTGAACATCGTTGTCCTCTCCACACCCTGTGTCATATCTACAAAGACTTTCTGGGGACGTAAGGGAGGAATACAACCCACTGGAGATACCTGCTTGGAAGATGCCCAAAGAAATCAGCCTGTTAGTACACAGGTCCCAACACCCTGAAGAGCAAGTTGGTGACGTCTCTGATACCTGGGAGCTCTCCTGTGTTAACACCTGGCAAGCGATAGGCATGCAGAGGAGGGAGGAGTGGGGCCAGTCTGCTGAAATACAGAGCAAGGAAGAAGGAGAAGAGCCAACAGAGGAACAGGTCCAGGAGCTGGCAGGGTGGGAGCCAAGCCCTTGAGCTGTCCTGGTTGTTTGCAGACATAAAAACCTTGTGCACACACGAACACTACGGAGGTAAGTGCTGTCTCCGGAGGTTGTGAACTACCGACCCGGGAATGGTCAAAACAGATCATTGCTGTGTCGACCCATGGGGCCATGTGGCAGCTCTAAAATACCAGAGATTAGGGCATTTGTACATTCACCCAGGAGGAGATCAACCACATGGAATGCAGCTCAGCTCTTACACTGGGACTGAGCAGAGAGGCACGTTCAGGCGTGCCAAGGTGAGATGAGACCGCAAGGTGTGTCATGCCCAAAGGTCTTGGTTAGCCAAGAGTTGTTTGCACCTGTTTTTGTCCCAGCGGAGAAAACCAGTGCTTCCTCTTATGTCTGTGTTAAAAACCAGATGTCAGGGTGCCCGGAAAAAAGAGATTTAATGACATGCTTAATTGCAGCTGCCTGGTCGCAGCCTGTCCCCTTGGCGTCTGGAAGACAAGGACCACTGATACTTTGTGCTCAGGGCCATGTGTCTCAGGGACGGAGTCCACCACAAAGCATTTTAGAGAAGATCCCATGATGGCTCTTTCTCCAACCACCCTGCTGAGATGATCCAGTTTGGACCGAACAGGTCCAAGCCCACTGGCTGCTGCAACTGCGGTTGGTCTTGAAGGCAACATAGCACCTTCATCTCCCCCTCCAACAGAGATTCGGAATGTGGCACAGTCACGCCCCTTTGTGGGAGGTTCTCTTCGAACTTTCCTGGAAGTCCAACCAGCTTCTTGTCCATCATTCCCATTATTTTTCTGGTTTTATTTTAATCCCATGTTTGTTATTGTTCAGTTTTCCTTTGAATAATTTTTTCTGAGTATCCAGGAATAGAGGATCATGTCAGATAATAACAGGAAGGAAGTGAGAATGCCTAGGATTACTGGATATATTAAATTAAACCTATTTCACAAGGGTTTTTTCTGTTTATGCTAAAGGCCTGTCTGCGCCTTTATGCCTACAGTTTATGTTAAAGCAACTGCCACCCTGCTGAGATCAGGGCTCTCGGTCTGACGTGCATAGAAAGAGAGGAACCCAGCCGCTGGCAGCTCCCAGCCTGAGTAAAGGGGTTTAAAATGCTGCACATCTGTCTTTCCCGGAGCCTGGCGCTGGCTCTAAGCTTTCCAGCCATGTCCACATACCCAAAACAATAAAATAAAATAGAATAAATTGGAAAAAAACAGAAAATAAGAGAGAATAGAATAGAATAGAATAGAATAGAATAGAATAGAATAGAATAGAATAGAATAGAATAGAATAGAATAGAATGGAATGGAATGGAATGGAATGGAATGGAATGGAATGGAATGGAATGGAATAGGATAGGATAGAAAAGAGAAAAGAAGAAAAAAGAAGAGAGGAAAAAAGAAAAGAAAAGAAAAGAAAAGAAAAGAAAAGAAAAGAAAAGAAAAGAAAAGAAAAGAAAAGAAAAGAAAAGAAAAGCTAAATTAAATGAAGTGAAAACCCCCTAAATAAAATAAAATAAAATAAAATAAAACAAAATAAAATAAAATAAAATAAAACCAAATCAAACCTCATTTTCAGGAAAAAAAGATAAAAAATATACACATTAGAGAGGTTGATACCCTGCAAAAAGGGCAATCACAGCACCCTGGAATGGTGGTGTGAGCTAAGTCCCCCGCTGCTGCCTGCGCAGGGTGCTGCCCGCGCTGCCCGCGCTGCCTGCCGGCACACGCAAGCACGAGGGGAACGAGCTCATCTCGTTTGGCACCAGCTTCCCCTCCTCCCTCGCCACCGATGCGCAGAACTTTGCTCTGCTGCCTCGGTTTTGCAACACATCCCCAACGGGACGGACCTGCTTGAACATTTTTGGCTTGGGCAGGTCTCGGGTGTCCCAGGTGGCGCAGGACGGGCAGGTTGAGGGCAGGAGGGCCCTGCCTGCTGATCCAGGAGGCTTCACCCATAGCAGACATGGGGTACAACCCTCCATTTGAGTGTCTTGGAGAGTTTTCTAGGTGTTAACTGGAAGCTAGGTATTCCCAGATTGGGGTCATCACAGCACAGGAGCTCCCTGGTCCACCCTCTCTCTCCCAGCAGTGATGAACACAGACCTCCTTGCTCAGAATGGTCTTAAAACCCCCAAGGATGGATCTGACCTCCACATCAGCATCTCCTGAGCATCCATGAGCATCTCCTGGCCACGGTCTTGTGCCGTACGGGCACCCAAATACCACCCTCCCTCCCCGCAGCACCCAAAACTCCAAACATGGTGTTGCAAGCCACCGCGTTGAAAGAGAAGGTGCAACAGCCATGCCCAGGTTTGCCCAAACCCAGACAGTTGATGGCCGGGACCCCCCGGGATTGTGTTTGTCTTGTTATAGTTTCACCCGGGTGTTTGTACAAAACGTCTGGGCACCGGCTCTGCTCCAAGGTTTGTTTAGAAAATGCTGCCAAGCGTAAGGCTTCTCCCAGCACTGCTGCATGAGGACCACATCCTTGCAAAAACTGAGTCCATCCTGGGAAACTATTCTTGTCTGGCTCCTTATCCCGGGCCACCGAGTTGGCCCCAGTCCCCTAATTCTTGCTGCTATGGGGGTTATGTTGTCCATAATCCAAAGCAAACCCTATAGCGAGCCTTGAGTGGGTTTGCTGGAGCTTCAAGGACTTCTCTGCTTGCAGAAAAAGGGATGCAAGGGGTTTCCTGATGGATTAGGTGGGGAGAAAAAGATGGGAATCATCCCCATTTGAGGATGGAGGCGATGAAATGGTCTCTCTACGGGGATGCTCCCCATAAAACCTCCAGCAAGTTGTGGTGCAGTCATCTCCCAGCAAGCAGCGCACAGTAACCTGTTATCTATAAATCAAGGAGTATTAATATCAGGGTTATCTCGAAAATCTTCCTATAAAATGTTACCATCACCTTTGGTTTAGCTGAGTAGAAACCTCAAGCACTGGTGGGGTTTGTGCCCATACGTAAGTGGCAGAAGAGAAAACTTGGGTCCAAATTTCACCTTGTTTCTGTAATTCTGCTCTTTTCCAGAGAAAAGCAGTGTGATTTTATAAGAAAGAGACAAATTCTTGGAATAAAAAAAAACCCACTTGGGATGTGGCTTCCCCTTTTGCCTTCTTCAAGGGCACAACATGATCTTCTGAGAAGCAGAACTGAAAGGGAGAAGCAAGGACATGTGAGTTGCCCCATGCAGAAAACTTCGCCGACAATGCCGGACATGAAACCGATGTTTTTTTCCCAAAATAAATGTTTGGTTTAGTCCCCTTTTCAATGGAAGGAACGGGACACTGTGGCTTAAATATTTTCTGTGGTGGTTGGGTGTGATGGACCCACCTGCAGGCAAAGGAGAACCAGCCCCAGAGTTGAGCAGGTCCCTGTGTGCTCCTGGAATGCAAATGGTCCATGCTCTGAGTTTTAATTCCTGGAAGNCTCCCAGCAGTGATGAACACAGACCTCCTTGCTCAGAATGGTCTTAAAACCCCCAAGGATGGATCTGACCTCCACATCAGCATCTCCTGAGCATCCATGAGCATCTCCTGGCCACGGTCTTGTGCCGTACGGGCACCCAAATACCACCCTCCCTCCCCGCAGCACCCAAAACTCCAAACATGGTGTTGCAAGCCACCGCGTTGAAAGAGAAGGTGCAACAGCCATGCCCAGGTTTGCCCAAACCCAGACAGTTGATGGCCGGGACCCCCCGGGATTGTGTTTGTCTTGTTATAGTTTCACCCGGGTGTTTGTACAAAATGTCTGGGCACCGGCTCTGCTCCAAGGTTTGTTTAGAAAATGCTGCCAAGCGTAAGGCTTCTCCCAGCACTGCTGCATGAGGACCACATCCTTGCAAAAACTGAGTCCATCCTGGGAAACTATTCTTGTCTGGCTCCTTATCCCGGGCCACCGAGTTGGCCCCAGTCCCCTAATTCTTGCTGCTATGGGGGTTATGTTGTCCATAATCCAAAGCAAACCCTATAGCGAGCCTTGAGTGGGTTTGCTGGAGCTTCAAGCACTTCTCTGCTTGCAGAAAAAGGGATGCAAGGGGTTTCCTGATGGATTAGGTGGGGAGAAAAAGATGGGAATCATCCCCATTTGAGGATGGAGGCGATGAAATGGTCTCTCTACGGGGATGCTCCCCATAAAACCTCCAGCGAGTTGTGGTGCAGTCATCTCCCAGCAAGCAGCGCACAGTAACCTGTTATCTATAAATCAAGGAGTATTAATATCAGGGTTATCTCGAAAATCTTCCTATAAAATGTTACCATCACCTTTGGTTTAGCTGAGTAGAAACCTCAAGCACTGGTGGGGTTTGTGCCCATACGTAAGTGGCAGAAGAGAAAACTTGGGTCCAAATTTCACCTTGTTTCTGTAATTCTGCTCTTTTCCAGAGAAAAGCAGTGTGATTTTATAAGAAAGAGACAAATTCTTGGAATAAAAAAAAACCCACTTGGGATGTGGCTTCCCCTTTTGCCTTCTTCAAGGGCACAACATGATCTTCTGAGAAGCAGAACTGAAAGGGAGAAGCAAGGACATGTGAGTTGCCCCATGCAGAAAACTTCGCCGACAATGCCGGACATGAAACCGATGTTTTTTTCCCAAAATAAATGTTTGGTTTAGTCCCCTTTTCAATGGAAGGAACGGGACACTGTGGCTTAAATATTTTCTGTGGTGGTTGGGTGTGATGGACCCACCTGCAGGCAAAGGAGAACCAGCCCCAGAGTTGAGCAGGTCCCTGTGTGCTCCTGGAATGCAAACGGTCCATGCTCTGAGTTTTAATTCCTGGAAGGTTTTGGTCCCTATGGGAGATGCCTCATGCATGGAGGTTATTTTGGTTGCTCAAGAGTCCCCAAGGGCCCCACTGCATCCTCACAGCCCTTGGCAAGGGGATGGACATCCTGAGTCAACAGCATTGCATTTAGTGCTAACAAGCAGAAAGAGCAGCAAAAGATTTAAAATTCCCATTACAGAAAGGCACAAACTATTGTCACAGACTAAAAATTGCACATCCATCCAGCTAGGAGATTTGAGCTGTGGCTTGGAAGTCCCAAGTGAACTCATCACATGCCAAATCCCTTCTCACTTGCTGCAGGAGCAACAGAACTGAGCGTGGGGCTCCTGGGGAAGCAACAAGTTGCACCAATGGGTAGCTTTTAATGCAAAGCATTAAATTGACAGTTCACAAAATTGCTGGGTTCTTGGTGACTCACATCCAGGCATGTGAGAAATTTGCCCATCTCACCCTCGTGCTGCCTCAAACCATCCATAAGACCCAAGTGTTGGGTGGCCACCAGGCAGGTGACAATCTGTGCTCCTGTGCGCATGGTGGCAAGTCGGGACACTTGTGTTTGGCCCTGGTTTAAAGTGATGGACCATGGTCATGGAGTCCCTCAGGTTGATCATACCTGAGATGCTGGTTTTCAACCTTGAAATAGGTATTTTCACCCTATAAATGCGCCTGGGTGTGTAGTCCTGCTGGGATGGTGGCACCCCAAAAGGAGGCATCTCCATCAGCATTTCTACCCTTCATCCCTGGTTGTAACTGGGGGCAATCGTTTACCAGAAAAAACTCTCCAGCTGGAGAATGGCCTCTGGTCCAAGAGCCAAAGAAAACAAGTTATCGAGGAAACAGCAACAAGTCGGTGTTAGTTATTTTAAATCTTTCCTGGATGGGAAACACCAAAGGTACCTGCAGGTCTCGTATGCTTTGACCTGCTTATTGCTCCCTGTGGATGTGATCTGGAAAGCGGAGGAGCCTGGAGGTGGTGAGCCAAAGGGACACGGCATGCTCCTCCACCACTCCCTACACAGCCGGCAGTGGGGCCGGATCACGCAGGTCCCCATGGGGAGCTGAGCCTGCTTTTGGACACTTTTTTATTATCACCTGATATCTGGATCCATCTCTGGGACTGCTGACAGAGCCCGGTTGTCCCAGCACAAGGATGGTGGAGCTCCATGCTGGGTTGCACCTCTGCTCCATAACATGGTCTCCCATCATGGGCGATGGGGATGATGGTTATTTATGAAGAGGTGTCTCGGTGAGAAGACTGAGATGGCCATCACTGTGCTGAGCTTCAGGAGCTCGGGGCTCTCCTAGGATGTGAAGAGGCACAGAGGGGTGAAAACCCAAAAGGGCTGGGTGATCTGCTGCCATGGGAAGGAGGAGAAAGAGCTGAAGGAGAGATTGTGGCCAACCTGGAGGCTTTTGATTTCCACTCAAGGATGCAAAGTTCAGAGATGTCCCCATCCCAGACCCCAGCTCTGTCCTCAAAGGTAGAAAGTACAATTTGTGAGGATGAGGCAGTGGGAGCCAATGACCTCCCTCTTTGCAGAGCCTCCTAGCAGTGGGAGTGCTGAAGACCTCTCAAAGGTGGCCACAAAGTGTGAAGACCCACCTCGGAAACCTCTGCCACAAGGACCCTGCATGCCCCAAGCCCTGGGATTTCCTGCCTGCAAAGACCCATAGATGTGAGTCCCAAAATCTCCCTTCCCAACCTGCTTCACCAGCAGGCAGATGAGGTCTCTTGCACCCAGACCACCTCCCAAACACCCCTCACTTTCCTTCTACTGAAGTCGCAGATGAAACTGGAGCCTAAGACACCACCCACGCCTGGATCCTCATGCTCTGCATTGCTTCTTGAGGATTCCCGAGCAAAGAAAAGTGATGAGCGGAAGAAACCCTGAGTCCCCGAGGCATATCAGGACGTGCCAGCAAGAGGAAAGGAAGCCTGCAAAGATCAAGGCATTAATCATCTATGTGCTGGGAGGAGGAGGAGAAGCTCACCAACCCCTTCCTCCTCTGCTGACGTCCGCGGGGCTCTAGGAAAGCAGGTTGGAGAGGAAAATGAGCTGAAGTACACTTCTTCAGAAACGCTGAGGCATAGGAATGGCGGGTCAGCTGCCACTTGGAGCAAAGCCAAGGCTTTTTTGTCTGAATTCCCATCAAAGCCAAGGTTTCCCCGGTGCTCCTGCAGAGCCCCGGCAGAATGGGTGCGTTGGGCTTGCAAGCTGTTTCTGGGTCCTTATCACCTCCAGAAGGAAATTTGGGGTGGATGACCAGAAACGTGGACCTGGGACCCATCACGAAAATGGGGACTGAAGATTAGAACAGTTTCTTCAAAACAGAGGTCCAGCAATGAGACTTGTCGTCTTCTCTCGAGGTTTTCATGCCAGGTAGCTGCACTCATTTGACTGTGGCGAACAGCAAGAAGAAAGAGAGGGCCATCACAGTGGACCTCAAGAGATGAGACTTTCTCCACCAAACGTCTTCTTTGCCAAAAATTTGGGAACTGAAAGGCATGTGTTGGGGGTAACAGATGTCTGCGGGTGAGCCTGGGGCGACCGTCTCCTCTGACCTGGTTAAAAAAGAGAAAGTTGCCATCACATGTCACCGCCTCATGAGCAAGCTCTACCAGGTCCACCACCCTGGCAGGCTGGTGTTGTCAAGAGAACATGAGAAATTAACTTCATTTCCATTATAAATAGCTTTTAGAAGTAATGAAATTTTTCATGCAAGACATCCCTGGTCTGGTGAGCTGGCGCGGAGCCCAAGGCAGGAGGGACCCAGCCGGTGCCCCTGGTACGTCTGGGTTGGGGGAGAACCTGAAAGCCCTGTAGGACCCTCCCCATGGGGACATCCAGAGTCTGGTGGTGGGGACATCCCTGCCCCGAGGCTTTCACAAAGCTTCAGCATTTGAAAAATGCTGCTTTTCACCTCCAACAAGAGTTTTGCATC
>VWZL01006365.1:119128-139462 GCA_013396915.1 Stercorarius parasiticus | reverse complement strand
CTCCTCCTCCTCCTCCTCCTCCTCCTTCTTCTTCTTCCCGGGTAGGAAAGTTTCAGCGTCGATCGCGGAGCAACAACCGGGCCGGGCTTTTGGCAGCCTGGCCCCTTCGGTACGGCAGCTTTCGCTTCGTTTTACCGAGCCGGAGCCAACGGGCCCGGTTCATGCCGGGGCTCAATCGCCGTCCCCGGCTCCACCGCCGCCACCGCCGCCGCCGTCGTCGCCGCCGGGCCCGGGGTTAAACGCGGAGCCGCCGCGTTGGCCCAGCGTCCCGGCGATGCGGAAACTCTTCGGGGAAAGCTGCCGGCAATCTACGGGGGGAAGCGGGAATGGGAACGGGAATGGGAGCGGGGTGAGGAACGGGAGCGGGGCTGGGAGCGGGAGTGGGACCGGGAGCAGTCGGGGAGCCCCCCCGCCGCCTCCACCCCGCAGCCGCGTCCCGCACCCGGCTCTCCGTTCTCCCCGCGGAGCTCCGCCGGAGCCCGGCCCGCATTCCTGGCATAACTCGACTCGACCGCAACCACCCTCCTCCTCCCCATCACCCCGCTCCAACGGGGAGGATGAAGCAGCCGCATCCCGTTCCCCCCGCGCTTCATCGGGCAGCGAAGGCGAAGGGCAAACCGGTGCCCACCGGCACCGCACCGCCCGGAAGAAGAAGAAGGAGAGCGGTGGTTGGGAGAGCCCAGCGGATGGCGGCGATGCCGACGCCGAAGGCTGTGGGAGGGTGGTCCCCCGTCATCCCTTGCCCGTGGTGGCCCGTGTCTCCAAAGTGAACATCCTGCCCTTCGGCAGCCCTGGCGGGTCGCAGAGCAGCAGTCGTTATTCCAGCACAGAGACGCTGAAGGAAGAGGAACAATTTGGGGTTTGTTGGCCCAACCAAGGACGGACTCTCCAGGCGGGTTACGGCATCTATCGATCACCCAGTTTCGGGACGAGCGATGGTCTGGCATGGGGACAGCCGTCTGTCCGTGTCCGTCCCAAGCTGCCGCAGGGCACGGCCAAGGTGAAACCGGACTTTGGGAGTGAAAGCCTGCACCAGCCGGGGCTGGAAGGGGAGCGGGCCAAGCACCGCAAGTCCTTGTCCAACCCTGACATCGCCACCGAGACCCTGACACTCCTCAGCTTCCTCAAATCAGACCTCTCGGAGCTGAAGGTGAAGAAGAAAGGGGTGAGGATTGGCCTTGATGCAGGTTCCGACGGCTACTCCAGCATCACCAACTCCTCCCTGGGCAGCCGCGGTGCCGCTCAGCCCCCCAACCGCTGGGCACCAGGCGAGCGGCCAACACTCAAGGACCTGACAGCCACTTTGCGTCGAGCCAAGTCCTTCACCTGCTCCGAAAAATCAGGGATGCGGAGGCTTTTCCTACAGAGCACCATGAAACAGAGCTCTTCTGAGCTCCTCCTGGCCACTGCTGACTGCCAGGACCAGGTGGCTTTGGATGGGGGACAGCGGGGGGACGAGGATGCTCTCCCCATGGTCATCCAGGACCAGTACATCCAGGAGGCGAGGCAGGTCTTTGAGAAGATCAGCAGAATGGGTTCCCAGCAGGACTACAGCTTCACGGCCGAGCAGAAGGACAGTGAAGGTGTGGAGGGCGCCGAGGTGGTGGCACCGACAGGGACAATGGACGAGGCCCTTCAGGGACGGATGGAGAGCACGCAGTGTTTGAAGGAAGTGGAGTTGGAGGAGAACCTCACTCACAGGAAATCTGTGGAGGAGCTGTCGGGTCATGAGTCAAGCGTGACAGACGAGGGCATCGTCACAGAGCCGGAGCCCATGGGGATGCCCTTCCAAGACTTGCACGAAGCCGTGGATGCCTGGACACTGCCCAACACTGGGCCAGCAGCCGGTGACACTGAAATGCCACTGCCCGCTCACCCGGCAGTGGTGGTTGAAGACCTTCCAGCTGGCAAATCCGAGACACCGAGCACCCCTGGCAGCTTGCGGCGCCGACGTAAGTTCCCCTCGGCGGGTGCCAATGGGATGGAGGGTGGCAGCGAGGGTGGCACTGAACCCTACCGCTCCCTGAGCGACCCCATGCCCCACCGGAGATGCTCAGTGGCGGAGGAAGCGAAGAATTTCTCTGTTGACAGCAACCTCCTGGGCTCGCTGAACACCAAGGCGGGCATCCCCCAACCCGCTGCCATTGCAGGCAGCGCAGGCAGCGCAGGCAGCGACCTGTCGCTCGGCAGCGATGGGCCGCGGGACTACAGCAGCCTCATCCAAACCATCGTCAGCCAGCCCGGCGCCATGGCTAAGCTCATCGATGAGAAGGGCAACGGCAAGACCATCAAGAAGAAGTCATTGAGCGACCCCAGCCGCCGCGGTGAGCTTCCGGCTGGCGCCTTCGAAGGTCCCGGTGAGGCCATCAGTGAGCTGGAGCCCAGCATCCCACCATCTAGCAGCGAGCCCATTCTCTCAGCACAACCAGCAGCGCCGGGCACCGGCCGCGGTTATGGCTTTGACCCCAAATTGGCTGATGTATTGTCCCCTCGCATCGCCCGGCGCAGCTCCAAGAAGCGCTCCAACCGTGCGGCTCACCAGGAAAACCAACCACCACCAGCACCTGCTGTCCTCACAAAGAGCCGCCCGGCCACCAAGCACGTCCGTCACACCAGCGAGCCCGCCACCTTCATCCCCATCACCATCCCTGAGCCGCTTGTCCCCTCCGGCCACCACAGCCACCTCCCCGCGCCCACTGCTGGCCGCTCACCCGGCAAATCCTTCCCGACCCTCCAACCTCCTTCGCTGGAGGATGTCACCAAGCGGTACATGCTGGCCCTCAACTCAGGTGACGCTTCCCCCAGTCCCGGGGATGGACCCCGCTCTCCGCCCGCTGCCCCACCGCCCCGGCTGCCCCAGTGCCCACGGCCACCCGACGAACACGGACCCAGGACCAAGCCACAGGTGGTAAGTGCCCATCCATCCTAAAAACATCTTCATTTCACGGGGTACATGACCCCTCCAAAGCATTGATGGCTTTGGGGGTTCATCATGTGTCCCTCGTTGGGGACAAGTTCCCATCCGCGGATGCACTGCCGGATGGCCAAGAGCTTTCCCAGCTCTTTCCGGCTGTCCCAGGGGGATGACCTCTTGTTTGTATGTAGGAGTGTAAAAGGTGAAAAAGGCGACTTTTGGGTGGGAAGAAGCAGTTTTCAGGTTAAATAGCACCAAACTTTGGTGGAAGGTGGTTTTATAGACATATATTTTATGCTATATTTATATATAGCATCTCCCGGCAGTGCTGTATAAGATCCCGGTAAATGGGTGTGCTCTTTGCCGGCCCCGAGACGCTGAACTAAAAATTGCCTTTTCCTTGGTGGCGAGGGCTTAAATGGTCCTTTCGCTTGGGATTCCCCATGTCATACCCCTTATTGAGCAAATTGGCATTTTCCCCCCCCAAAAATCGCCATCCCTCTGTCCAGGACCATGGGCTTTGTCATGCCGGCGGCGTGGGAAAAAGGGGAAAAAATGTTCTGGTGCATGCACTGTTTTATCAATGGATAAAGTTTTGTCCTGTCTGCGGAAGAATTAATGCTGCTTGGGGGATGCAAAGGTGGTTTTCTCACCCTGAAAAGCTGCGTGCTTTGGGGTCTTTCCTGGGGTGGGTTTTCAGCATTGCCAGCCCCTCGGATGTTGTTTAAAGACGAACTTGGGTTCCCATTGCTCCGGGTGTTTGTGCCGGGAACCGCTTGGAAGTGCCACCTCCTCCTCCAGCACAGCAGCGCCGGCACCCACAGGGCTTTTAATAGCTCCGGGCGAAGCCCAGAAATACCCGTTCCCGCGGGGGATGAGCTGAGAGCTCGCGGGAAAGGGGTTGGCAGGGCTCTCTCGCCCTGCTTCGATGCCGATTTAAGAGGATGGGCTGGACCGTTCCCTTCCAACAGCCGCCGGCAGCCAAGCGTGAAGTCCCCGGGGCTGAGCCCAGCGGTGTAACCCTTGCTGTCCAGGGCAGAGCCCTGTGGAACAGGATTGTTTTTCTTTGCACAGTCCCAAAATCCAGATCCTTGCATTATCATTCCCCCAAGATACTCTCCTGGGGTCCAGCAGCCCCACAGCATTATTCCCTGAAGATATTCTCTTGGGGTCCAGCATCCCTGCAGCATCCTCGCGCTGAGATATTCTCATGGGATCCAGCATCCCTGCAGCATCATTCCCCCAGAATATTCTCCTGGGGTCCAGCAGCCCCACAGCGTTATTCCCTGAAGATATTATCTTGGGGTCCAGCATCCCCACAGCATCATTATTCCAAGATATTCTCCTGGGATCCAGCATCCCCGCAGCATCATTGCCCCAAGATATTCTCCTTGGGGGGGCTTTGCATCCCATCCAGCTCCTTCTCCGGCTGTTGTCCCTATTGCCAGACAACAGCCATTGGTGGCAGTGAACGGGGAGCTCTTTGCTCCTGCGTAAAACATCCTTGGAAATAATTTTGGGTGAATTTTGCAGTATTTTTGCCCAATGTACCAGTTTAGAGCAAGGCGCTCGTCCTCTCCGATCTCAGGGTGAAAAGCGCTATCGAAGCATCAAGCGTTATAATTAAGAGGGGTAACAAGGAACCTCCCAGGGCTGCAGCTGGCGGCACCTTGGGGATATTGGCAGGTCCCCAAGGCGAGGCATTTCTTTGTAAATATCTCTTACTAAATTATTAATATGTTAAGTTTATATAATATATGGTTTGTATTAATAATTTATAAAGAGTTTATTTCTTATTCAGGCAGCTCCCTGCAGTGCCCCAGGGACGGTGCCCACCCCGTGATGGCCCCAGTATCAGGGATGCTCAGCTGACCCCGCACCCCAATACACCCCCCCAACCCTGCTCACTTTGGGATCATTTCAGGTGGATTTTTACCAACTCCAGCACTGGGTTCTGGCAACTGGGACCCCAGTTTGGCCAAGCATCACCTTGGGGACATAGGCTACCCCACGGGGCCGGACCCTGGGGATGCTGCTCCTCACCTTGCTTGAACCCGCCAGCCTCAGCAAAGAGGGTGCGAATTTTCCCTTTTAAGGGCAACACCGCAGCTGTATCTTCAAATCTCTCTCCTGCCTTTGAATTTCTTCGTGCCGCAGCCATAACATAACTGAAACCAGGGTTTTTATTTCTCTTTTTGATTTATTATATAGTGGAGCTGGGATGTTTTATTTCAGATGGCACCAGCCTTGGCTGGGGGGGCGGAGGGGACCGAGCCCTGCAAGGGAGTTGCTTTAATTATAGGCGAGAGCATCGAGGACCGGATATAACTTGGCACCGGGACGGCTGGCTGGGAGTGGAGATTTATGTGCTCCCTGACGGATGGCGAAGAAATAAGCTTTATTTTTTAATTATTTATTTATTTTTTCCCCTCTCCCTGAGTCGATGGAGAGGGCCGGCATCGCGAGGTCAGTCGTCTGCTTGGGGAAGAGGTCATTGCTGCTTGGGGATTTGGGGTCCTTGGAGAATCAGTCCCATGTCACAGTAATGGTCTGTCTGTCCTGGTGTCCGTCTCCAGCAGACGATGCTGGGAAGGGATTAATAATGGGGTCCAGCATCCCTGCAGCATCACTCACTGAATATGTTCTCTTGGGATCCAGCATCCCTGCAGCATCATGCCCCCAGGATATTCTCCTGGGGACCAGCATCCCTGCAGCATCCTGCCCCCAAGATATTTTCCCAGTCCCCATGGTTTAGGGGTGGCTTTGGCGGAGGTGAGCACTGCTATGCCGGCCGTATGCTGGGTTTGGCCGCCCGGCGTGTCCCGTCTGGGAGAGGTAACGTGCTGTTCTCCCTCGGCGGCAGGACTGTTTGTCCTGGGTGCTTTCCAGCAATCCTCCATGGGGCCAAGCTGTCCTGGGTGCAGAAGAGCTCCTTCACTCTGTGTCTGATGCCGGGCACGAGGTTTTTAATTCCCCAGGAGCCGTTAGCAGCACGTCCCGCTCCGGCGCACGGCGCGGGGGCCACAGGAAGGAAGGATGCTTTCAAGAAAACAAGAAAAAAATGCACATGTGTGTGTAGCAGCCTGGCACTGAGCAGGGGTGCATTTGGGGTGGTTTTGGGGTGGATTTACCTCTCAGGGAAGGTATAAGGGGGATGCCAGGCTGGCAACCCCTTGCATCTTTCTTTTCCCTGTGGACAAATCCAGCACGGGATGGAAAATTAGGTATGCTCACTACCATGCTCTGTTTGTTGACTTAGCAGCAGTTGGATTAAACAGGAAAATATTGATTTAAATATAGCACCTCGCGGGAGCGGAGGAGTCGTGGGAACGCAGCCCCCGGCGCCCTGGCCGCTGCCTTCCCCACCTGCTGCTCCCCGAGCGGGGCGGACGCACCCCGAAAAAGTCACAGGGGATGGACAGGGTTCCCCGGAGGGAAACATCGGGGTCACATTCCCAGGGACGCTTGCGTAAACCCCCCACCATCCCTCCCGAGCATCCTCTCTCTGAGCTCGCCCCGGCATGGCTCATCCTCAATAGCTCTTACTGATTTTGGGGACAGCTCGAGTGCCGGATCCGTGCACTGGCCAAATATTCCCTGGTCAAAGTTTGGCATCTTTGGACCTATTTATCCCTCTGTTCCCTTTCTGTAAATCTCCATAGAAACCAGGTTTTGGGCCACAGCTGGGAGTTTTCTCATTTTTCCGCGTTACTGGAAATCTATAATTAAAGCAGTTGCGGGGGGAGGATGGGGACGGGTAAATCTTGGCTTTCCTCTCCCAGTGCCTGTGCTGAGGGTTTGCCCAGTTTTCGCTCCCCTGGCTCCGCCGTGCTCAGCGAAACGCTGGGGTGGGGGGAAACTGAGGCACGCAGGGAGCCCCGCTGCCCTTCGAAGGGAGGTTGAAGGTGGGATGGAGCCAGGAGGAGTTCACCGGCATTGCGGGGACCCACAGGTGATGCTTCCTATCAGTAGCATGGACTGACGCTGGGACCACCAGCACGGGGCCAAGCAACACCCAAGCATCAACAAATCCCCTTAACTCTGCCCATTTTTTACTCTTCCCTTCCCTGCTGCTGGAATCCTCTTAAATCTGCCTATTTTTGCCCCTTTCCAGTTGCCAAAATCCCCTTAACTCTGCCCATTTTTGCCCCTTTCCGGCTGCCAAAATCCACTTAACTCTGCCCATTTTTTGCCCTTTTCCTCCCTTGGTTCCAAAATCCCCTTAACTCTGCCCATTTTTACCCCTTCCCGGCTGCCAGGGTTTTGAACACCCTTGGGTGACACAGAGGACATGCCTGGTGTCACCCAGAGCCACCCCTGTTGCTCCTTGTCCCTTGTTCCCAGCGCCTGCCCCCACTTTAATTAAAAGCCTCTAATTAATTAGGCAGCGAACCCCAACAGAGAGGATGGACCATCCGGGATACGCATCCTTTGAGCCCAAAAGCTCCAGGGGAGCACCCCATGGGTGCGGGGTGCCCTGTGATGGTGGCCGTGTGGCAGGATTCGGCCCTGGAGCGAGAGGGTTAGTGCTGGGCTGAGCTCAGTGCCGGGGGCTGGCCTTGGCCCGTGGCCGCCTGGCCCAAAGGTCAGGCTCTTGGCAGGATGCCGGGGCTGCAGCGAGGGTGGGAGGCTGGGATGGACGCGGCGTTGAGCTGTGCATCCAGCCCACGGGGGGACCCGTGGCCCTGCGCAGGTGCATGGGGAGGTCCCTGCTCCATGGGCGCACATGGAGGGGTGTGTGGAGAGGTCCCCTGATGCTGGGGTGCCCTGGGAAGACACTGATGCAGAGGTGCCCATACAGGGATGCTCTGTCAGGACACTGATGCAGGGGTGCATATGCAGGTGTTCATGCGGAGATCCGTGGTGCTGAGGTGTCCGTGCAGGAGTGCACAGGGAAGTCCCTGGTGCAGGAGTGGACATGCAGGGGTGCACAGGGTGATCCCTGGTGCTGCTGTCCATGTGCATCCCTGTACAGGGAAATGCCTGGTACTGGTGTGCATGTGCATCCCTGCGCAGGGATGGCCCTGCTGCTGGGGCACACATGCAGGGGTGCACAGGGACATCCCTGGTGCAGGGCTGGATGTGCAATGGTGCATGGAAAGGTCCCTGGTTGCAGGGTTGCTTGGGCAGGGGTACATGGGGAGGACTCTGGTGCAGGGGTGCACATACAGGGGTGCACGAGGAGGTCCCTGGTTGCAGAGGTGCACGTGCAGAGGGACACCGGGAGATCCATAGTGCTCCTGTGCATGTGTATCCCTGTACAAGGAAATGCCTGGTACTGGTGTGCATGTGCATCCCTGCGCAGGGATGGCCCTGCTGCTGGGGCACACATGCAGGGGTGCACAGGGACATCCCTGGTGCGGGGATGGGCGTGCAGGGGTGTATGGAGAGGTCGCTGGTGCAGGGATGGATGTGCAGGGGTGCACAGGGTGATCCCTGGTGCTGCTGTCCATGTGCATCCCTGTACAGGGAAATGCCTGGTACTGGTGTGCACGTGCATCCCTGTGCAGGGATGGCCCTGGTGCAGTGGTGTATGGAGTGGCCCTGGTGCAGGGGTGGACGTGCAGGGGTTTATGGAGAGGTCCTGGTGCAGGAGTGCATGCGCAAGGGTGCATGGAGAGGTCCCGGGTGCTGCTGTCCATGTGCATCCCTGTACACGGAGATCCCTGGTGCAGGGATGCATGTGCAGAGGGTGTATGGAGGGGTTCCTGGTGCACGGAGAGGTCCCTGGTGCAGGGATACCCATGCAGTGATGCACGGGGAGGTCCCAGGTGGCAGGGTGCTGGTGCTGGGATGCACGTCCGTGGGTCCAGAGGGAGATCTCTGATGCCCGTGTGCACACGCAGAGTTGCACAGGGAGATTCTGGTGGTGGTGTGCACGTGCAAGGGGGCATAAGGAGGTTCATGGTGCTGGTCTGCACACACAGGGGTGCTCAGGGGGATCCCCGGTGCCAGGGTGTACGTGCAGGGGTGCATGGGGAGGTCCTTGTTGCAGGGGTGCACAGGGAGGTCCCTGGTGCTGGGGCATAAAGGTGCAAGGATGCATAGAGATCGGTTGTGCCAGTTTGCACGTGCAGGGGCGCACGGGGAGATAGATGGTGCTGGTCTGCAGACACACAGGGATGCACAGGGAGATCAGTAGTGCCACTGTGCACTCCTGCATCCCTGCATGGGGAGATCCCAGGTGCTGGAATGCATGTGCAGGGGTGCAGGGAGAGATCCGGGGTGCTTTGCATGCTCCTAGTGCACACACCCAGCGATGCACAGGGATGATGCACCATCACCCTGGGTGCATTGCACGGATTGCTCTGCGTTTCTGGGCAGCTTGCCTGCACCCTGCCTGCACCCTGCCTGCACGCGTGCGCAGGGCTTCATGCCTGGGCTTTTTCCATGCAAAACCACCCGCCTCCAAAGCTTCTGCTGGGAGGAGGTGGCCTCGATCTCCGATCTGCTCTTGCAGGGGAAGCAGCAGGTCGGCATCTCTGAGATGTGCCCGTGTATCGTTGGTACCCTCCTACCAAACTCAGCTGGGGTGGAGGCTCAAACCTTCCCAGGTCTTGTAGCTGCGGCGTTAGTCCATCCTCTCAAAGGTTATGCAATTTAGGGCCTTTCCCAGGGATATTTCTGAAGAGGGAGTTTTCCCGCGGATGCTGAGCCCTATGTGATGGGAGGGAGCAGAGAGGTGATCTGCTGAGGTCTCCGCTTGCTGTGACTTCTTTGCTGAGCTCCATCACCCGTCCGACGTAGGCAGGTCCCGATGGGGCAGTTCCCGCAGCTTTGGAGCTGCAGCAGGGACTTCTCCTAAATTCAGGGTGGAGAAGGTGGTGGCATCACATGAAGATGCAGTAGGGCAGCACTGGGGGTTGGTCTGTACAGAGTTTCTTCCCCTTCTCCCAGGGCTTTTGCCCTGGAAAGAGACTCCCTCCCTTCCATACATCCATCTATCTATCCATCCATCCATCCATCCATCCATCTGTCCATACATCTCTAGCCACCCATCTCCATCCATCCATCCATCCATCCATCTCGCTCCATTCATTTATCCATCTCCATCCATATATACATCTCTATCTACCTGTCTTCATCCCCCCATCCATCCATCTCCATCCACGCATCTCCATCCTTCTCTACCCATCCATCCATCTCCATCCAGCTCCTCCCATCTCCAGCCTTCTCCATCGGCCCATCCAGCCATCCCCCTCCAGCCATCCCCACCACCCATCCAAAACAACAGGCCCCACCAGCCATACAGGCATGATTTTCAGAGCGGGCATGGTCCATCTTCCAGAACATCTCCTCCTGAAGGCATCAAGCCCATCTTGCACAGACAGAACCTACTAAACCAAATACATTGCGATTTTCACCATCATGTTTCCAGGCCAGGATGTGTCCAGAGAAGAAAAATCAGCCACTTCCACCCCCTCTCCCTCAACGTGGCTCTTTTTAAAGCTCTGATGGTTGGTCCCGGTGGGGCTGTTTCTCCGGGCTCCCTTGGTTTCCATGGAGAGGATGGGTGAGGAATTTCAAAGGGAATGGCTCCAGTAAATGAACTCTTCTCTAAAAATAGCGTGTTTGCTTTTGGGTCTTTGGGAACTGTGGACTGGCCAATGGGAGGAAGAATGAAAATCAGCATCTGGGTAAAAATATTCCAGTAACTCGCTCTTTGTGCAAACTCCCGTCGGAGCTGCTTGGCTTCCGGGGGACAGGGGACTGGTCCCAGTCTGCCCAGTTCCTGTCCATGCTGGTACCAGTTGCTCCTTGACCGCCGTTCCTGATTGCAGATGGGGGTTGTCCCCAAGCTGTATGTCCCCCTGTGCCTTATATAGATTAATTTAAGTTGAATCCCTTTAATTTGAGGTGTAGAAGGGTTGATGGCAGGAACATGTCGGGCTTGTGTGACCCCCATGTCCTGTGATGTCCCAGAGCCCCTGGGCATGCTGCTTTTTGGGAATCAGGGCATGGCCACCACCACCTGCCACCCTACCAGTGACATCCAAGACACCAATGAACCCCATTAAGACATCTCTGCATGGATGTGCTGGGAAAAGGGCATCTGTGGTAATGTCCATCACCAGGTTTCCTCCGGAGGAGTCAGTATCCTGACTTGAGGATGGCCACCACCAGGTTCCCTCCAGAGAAGTTACCATCCCGACATGGGGATGGCCACCACCAGCTTCCATCCAAAGGAGTGACCATCACAATGAGGGGATGGATATCACTGGGTCCCCTCCAGAGAAACCACCATCCTGACATGGGGACTGCCACCACCAGGTCCCTTCCCAGGGCCCCATAATCCCAACATGATAACCACCACCACCAGATCCCCTCTGGAGAAGCTACCGTCCCGAAGCAGGGGTGGCCACCACCAGCTCCCCTCCGAAGGAACCACCATTCTGACATGGGAATAGCCACCACGAGGTCCCCCCTGGAGGAGTCACTATCCCAACATGGGGATGGCCACCACCAGGTCCCCTCTGGAGAAGCCACTATCCCTGTATGGGGATGGCCACCACCAGCTCCCCTCCAGAGGAGTGACCATCATGATGGGGGAATGGCCACCACCAGGTCCCCTCCAGGGGAGCCACCATCCTGACGTGGAGACATCAGTGTCCCCACGTGGTTCCTGGGGCTGGAGAAGGTTTCCTTGGCGGTGCTGTGGAGTTGCTATTTGTGACTGCCCGTTCCCGAGCCCTCCGGTACTCTCCAAAAAAAACAAGAAGGGAGTTGTTTGCATGGGAAGATTGGCATCTCCAAGCCCGGGATATGGTTTCCTGCTTTTTTTAGCTGGAGTAGCAGCAGACTCGTCGGCCTGCCCTGATTTGGCATCCTTCTTCTTGCTTTTTTTTTTTGGAAGGGTTTCATCCTGACCCCTCGGCAGAAACGCCGTCGCTAGCAGTAGGAGATCGGTTTTGGTCCTTTTTTTATTTTTTTGGTTGCCCAAAACCCCGGTGAGATGGGATGTAGATGGCTCAGAGCCTCAGTAAGCGGAGAGGGGACTCGTCCCTTGGTCGTCCGAACCCGGCGCAGGTCAGTAGATGCCGAAATGCCCTTTTTTCGCACTACCCCTCTTCCCCCCTAGCTGGGGTGCTGCCGTGACAATGACATGACAGGGAAGGCGTCACCTCTCGCCTTGCTGTGATGTGACGTGAGATGTGGGCGTTCCTGGCAAGGTCCATGGTGTCCCCCCCCACCAGCTGCCTGCCGCCGTGCTGGGCGAGGGGACCTGCCGCGTGTGGGCTGCTGTGGGGCTGGGTGTCCATGGGGCACAGGTGATGCTGGGGATGGAGGCTGGCATGGGCACAAAGGGGGCCTTCTCCTGGTGGTTGCACCCAGGCTGCTGCCAAGGGCATGGATCCAGGCGCTGGGGGGCATAAGAAGGGCTGGGACAGGGGCATGGCACAGGCTGTTTGGGGCTCCTGGCTCCTGTATGTCCATCAGCTCCTGGGTGCCCATGGACTCCTAGGTGCCCATCAGCTCCTGGATGCTTGTGGATTTCTGGGTGCCCATGGACTCCTGGCACCTGTTGGATCCTGAACATCCATCAGCTCCTGGGTGCCCATCAGCTCATGGGTGCCTGTCATCTTGTGGTTGCTTGTGGATTCGTGGGTGTCTGTGGACTCCTGGTACCTGTTGGATCCTGGGAATCCATCAACTCCTGCATTTCCATGCGCTCTGGGTGCCCATTAGCTTCTGGGTGCCCAGGGACTCCCGGGTACCTGTTGGTTCCTGGGTGCCCATCAGCTCCTGGGTGTCTTGTCAGCTCCAGGTTGTGTGTGGATTTGTGGGTGTCCAGGGTAGCTCCTGGGCACCCGTCAGCTTCTGAGCATCCATCACCTCTTGGTTGCCCTTTGGCTCCTGGATACCTCCTGCTGCCCACTGGTTCCTGGGTGCCCATCAGCTCCTGATGGCCAACAGCTCCTGGTGCCCAGTGGCTCCCAGGTGTCCTTTAGCTCTCAGGTTCCTGGTGTCCATCAGCTCCTGGGTGCCCTTTGGCTCTTGGATGCCCATTGGCTCCTGGTCCCCATCAGCTCCTGGGTGCCAATCAACTCCAGGTGCTCATCAGCTCCTGGGTGCCCATTGGGTCCAGGGCGCCCATCAGCTTCTGGGTGCCCTTTGGCTCTCAGATGCCCGTTGGCTTCTGGCCTCCATCGCTCCTGGTCCCCATCAGCTCCTGGGTGCCCATCAGCTCCTGGTGCCCATTGGCTTCTGGTGCCCATCACTCCCTGGGTGCCAGGCCAGCACCTTCCTGAGTACCCCAAGTTTGCTTTCACCCCCCTCACCTGGATGCATGCTCCATGCCGCCAGGCACCCAGAGCACCTCCTACCCACATATGCCAGGCTGGCACCCAGTGGCAATGCCAAGGGGTGCCAGCATCGGGCACCTTTCTCCTCCCTGGCTTCTCTCTCCCCCCAAAACCCCAGTAACTATTGCTTTGGGGTGCTGTGGGATGTGGGGTGTGGCTTGTGCCAGCGGCAAAGGATGCTGGTGGGGGATCCAGGGATGCTGGTGAGTCAGGGGGTGGCATTACCCCTCTCCCAGTGGGTGCAGGGCCAAGCGTGCCGGGAGGCGGCGGAGAAGGAGTTGGGGCGGGGAGGGGGAAGAAGAGCAGGGCTGACCTCAGCATCTGGAAAGCTGCGCTCTTGGGCCGCGGCCTGCGTGCCGAAAACCGGAGGCAAAAAAAACCTTCCATATTTGGTGAAAGCTGCTCTAGGGCTCGGCAAAGGCTGGCTGCAAACGGGGGGCCGGCAAGCCCCCCGCCGTGCCCTGGACCGCAGCGACACGAGTTTTGCAAGGGCTCTGCAAATGCGCCGGGGGATGGATGGCAGCGGGAGGGGGGGTAAATTAGGGTGAGCATCACGGATGGGGTGGGAGAGGGTCATGGGGAGGGGGGCACCCATAGGATGCTCTCAGCAGTGGGGGAGGATGCCCTGAGATGTGCCAGCATGGCCCTGTGCCTCATATTTTGAAGGGGGGCAGCGGGGGGGCAGGGAGAACCCCTCACACCCCAGTGCCAGTGATGCAAACCCTGATTTCAAGTGAAAATCCAATGGGAAAATCCCCATGACACATTTAGAGGATGAATTTTTGTTGCTTCGGGAAATGAGCCTCCCCCCGTCTCCCCACTCCCCATCCCACTGGCACCGCTCCCGGTGCTGCCGCTCACCGGGACGGCACCAGGATGCCCAGCATCCTTCCACCCTGCCCTGAAAAAGTTACTCCAACTCCTTGATTTTTTTTATTCCTGGCTTTTTCTCACAATTAAAAAGCAGAATTACAGCCAGGCCCTGTCCTCTCGGGATGAATCACCACAGCCGAGAAGTCAAAGAAGGGAAAACAGCCGAAGGGAAAACAGCCGAATTCTCGGTGCATCCTTTTGGGGCTGAAGCCACCCTCCTCCTCCTCCTCCTTCTCCTCCTCCTCCTCCTCCTCTTCCTCCCTGTCCTGGAGGCGGTTGTGCCGCTGGATTTCTTCATGGGAGCATCCCTGAACAAATCAAAGCTCCTCTGCGAGCTGGGAGCCTGGGAAAAACCACGACCGAGGGAAAAGCAAACATCTCCAGCCCCAGGGCTGCGAATAAACACGGGAGTATTATTAGTAACCGATGCGGAGCTGAATCAGAGCTGCTGATTTATGCTCTTATTTCCTTTCAAGAAGTTACGCTTCAGAAAGCGTCTCGGACTTTTCTTACCCGTGGGAGAAGAGCGAGCGGCTGGGCGGGGAGGGGATGCAGCCCTGGACGTGATGCTGTACGGCGTCAGCCTGGCTCAGGCACAGCCCCTCTTCTGCGGCACAGGTCCTGGTGTTCCCCTGGGAGGTGGAGGGTGGTTTCCCCAGGACACGGGGCCTTGGTCTTCCCCAGGGATGGGGGGGGCTGGTATCCAGGAATGGGATGACTGGTATTCAGGGATGAGGAGACTGGTACCAGGGATGGTGGTGATTGGTATCCAGGGATGGTGGTGATTGGTATCCAGGGATGGGGGGACATGCCCTGTGAAGGAGGTGACTGGTACTTGGGAATGGTACCCAGGGATGGCAGTGACTGGTACCCAGCAATGGAGTGACATGCTCCAGGAAGGAGGTGACTGGTACCCAAGGATGAAGGTGGCTGGTACCCAGGGATGGGTGACTGGTACCCATGGATGGCAGTGTCTGATACGAGGGATGGAGATGACTGGTACCCATGGATGGCAATGACTGGTGCCTAAGGATGGTGGTGACTGGTGCCCAGGGATGGTGGTATCAGCAGTGGCGATGCCTGGTATTCAGGGATGGGTTGACTGGTACCCAGGGATGGTGGTAGCTGGTATCAGCAGTGGAGATGACTGGTATTTGGGGATAGTGGTGACTGTTTCCTAGGGATGGAGGCATCTGGTGCTCAGGGATGGAGGTGGCTGGTGCCCAGGGATGGTGGTGGCTGGTATCAGTGGTAGCAATGACTGGTATTCAGGGATGGCAGTGACTGTTGCCTAGGGATGGAGGCATCTGGTGCCCAGGGATGGAGGTGACTGATGCCTAGGGATGGAGGTGGCTGGTGCCTAGGGATGGAGGTGGCTGGCGCGCAGGTATGGTGGTGGCTGGTATCAGCGGTAGTGATGACTGGTGCCTAGCAATGGGTTGACTGGTGCCCAGGGATGGAGGTGGCTGGTATCAGCAGTGGAGATGACTGGTATTCAGGGATGGACTGACTGGTACCCAGGGATGGAGATGGCTAGTACCAGGGGTGGAGATGACTGGTATTCAGGGATGGCAGTGGGTAGTACCCAGGAATGGAGGTGATGGATACCCAGGGATGGAGGTGGATGGTATCAGTGATGGAGGTGATTGGTACCCAGGGGTGGGGCAACATGCCCCAGAAAAGAGGTGACTGGTACTCGGGGATGGTGCTGACTGGTACCCAGGGATGGGGTGACTGGTACCAGGGATGGGGTGACTGATACCCAGGGACAGAGTGACATGCGCAGGGATGCGGTGACTGGTACTCAGGGATGGGAGTCACTGATGCCCAGGGATGGAGGTGATTGGTACCCAAGGATGCCAGGGCCGGTACCCAGGGACGGCAGGGGCTGGTACCCAGCAAAGCAAGGTCTTCCCCTGTCTGGTGGCTGCCATCCCTCCACCCGGGTGTGGTGGGTGTGGCTGAGCATCATTTATCCCAAGGTGAAGGCTGGATGGGTTGGCCTTAAAAGCCCTACAAAACCCAATCAAACCTCCTGCTTAAAAACATCCCGAGAGGACATAATGTGATTTTTTCCAAGTGATTTTCCTGCCAGAAACCGAGCGATTGAGGAAATACGGAACTGGATGAAATAGCATCATCCTATTTTGGATGATGATGCCAGTCAGAGGCTTTTCCAGCTGCGCGAGCAAGTTTTATGTATCAGGATGATGCCGTTTGCTGCGGAAATGTTTGCTCGTCATGTTGGGATGGATGGAAGCAGGTACAGGTTTTTTTCCAAGCCTTATTTTTCTGGGATTTTGGTAGAAATGAAGCCAAGGGTGCCTTAAAATTGTTAACGCTGGGTGCTCCCTGTGCACTGTAGGCTCCCTGGGGCAGGGCTCCATGGGCTGGTGGCTTCCACTATGTCCAGGCTCCCTCTAGTGGGATCTGCCCTGAGAAGAAGCATCCAGAGAAAGAAAAGGTGCAGAAATCCCAGTTCCTCCCAGTTTCTTCCAAACTGGGAATGGTGGTCTCAAGGAGGTGCCAAGATTCAGGCTGCTCCTAGCACAACCCTACTACAAGACAGTAGAGAATCCCCCACCCCCACCCCACCTCCAGCAGTGCGGACAAGCCATAACGAGGGAAAAACAACTTGTATTTATTTATTCTTAAAATTTTGGCACATTTTGCAGGGGTGGGAACAATTACGCTAGCAGGGCTGGCTCCTCCTTCGACAGCTGCGGGAAGGATGAGCTGGGAAGGCCCTGAGCAGCAAATCCTGCTCCCAGAATGATCCAAAACACTCCAGATTTTTCCTTAAACTCAGGTGTTTTTGTGGCGAAGTGAGGTTTCAGGGTCAAAATCCCCTTAACAGTTCACCCAGGGTATGGCTGAGCCCTGGCACAACTCATTACACTGCTGACCTTGGAGAAACACTGCGTGTTCTGGCTCCGGGAAGGGAATTTTGGGGTGAAATGGCATCTACAGGGATATGGAGATTCCCCCCTCCCATGGGATGTGATTTTAGCATCCCAGCTGGGTGGTGACAGTATGTGTGACACCCCCTTGCGCGTCCCAGCCTTCAGCGGCCCAGTTCCCACCAGCAGCGGGATTTGAGGGGGGAGGAAAGGGGAAAGTCTTCGAAGTGGTTGCAAGCAGCATCATTACATGCACTGATGTGTGCACAGTCTCAGCCTGGGCTCAAGGGCCAGAGGTTGGGATTCCTCATGTATATACATCCCTGCTCTCCCTTTCCCCTAAAACCCTGTTTTTTCTTTAAAAAATGAAGTGTTTAGGACTTTCCGCCATCGATGCCTATTTGTTTGACGAGGGTGGAGGCAGGACATGATTTTCCAGGTTGTTTTTTAAATACTTTAAGATGTTTTAAAACACCGGGGGGATGCTCAGGCACCTCCTGCATCGCTATGCCTGGGCAGGGAAAAGCAAAATGATGGATTTGCACCCGGATTTTTTATTAAAAAATAGAATGGAGCAGCCTAGGAGAGATCCCCTAGGAGAGGGGTTGAGGGGTTGTATTTCCAATGCCAGAGGGAAAAACTGGGGGGAAACCTCCTCTCTGAGCCCCCCCATCCTGCGTTTGGGGTGCTGCCAAATTGCCCCCCAAATCCCCAGTGCTGGATCTGCTCCAGCTTTGGATTTTTGGGACCATCCACGCCATGCTGGCACCAGCCTTTGCGATGGGGGGATGAACCCCTTGGCTCCATCCCATGGGACTGGGATGTTTTCCTGGGGTGGGGGCGATAGGGCTTTTTGGGGGGAGGAAACACCCGGGTTGCAAAAAAAAAAAATAAAATAAAAGGATTGTCCGAAAGGAAATCTAAAGGTGTTTACAAAGAGCCGCGCTGCTAAAAATAACCAGCTCATATTTTAGACGGGCCCTAAAAATAGGCCGCGCTGTTGGAGTGGCCAAACACTCCCAGGAATTTCCTGTGGGCTGCGGGCCGCGCGCAGGGGGGTCCAGGCTCGGCAGCCGGCGGGGACAACCGGCATCGCTCTGGCTTTTTCTTTCCTGGGTGACAGCGAGATAACCTCCGTTGGGCCCCTCTGTGCACAGCGGGATCCAGCCTGGCTCCTTCCCTGGTCTGGGCAGCGATAGGTTTAACCCTTCTCCATCCATCCTTCCTGGTAACATCCAAAGAGGTTGGGTGGGTTTGAGAGCGGTTTTTAAACCCATCAACAAGAAAGCTCAACCTTAATAGTAGACACTGGAGAATCTCCTCGCGCGGTTAAATTAAGGGATTGACTCAAGGGAGGTGTCTGGGGAGTGGGGGGGTGTGGGAAGGACCCCCTGCAGATGGAAGGATGGAGGGATCCCCCTGCTCGCCCTGGGGACAAGCGACGCCGTGGGAGGGCGTTGCTGCAGGCGGAGCGGCCGGGTCACCGTCGCAGCGTCGCGGTGTCGCGGCGTCACGGCAATTTAAATTTGCACGGCGTCACTGCAATTTAAATGAGGCAGGGATTGCAAGAGGAATGGGTTTGGGATTGCAACCCCCGGATGGATCGGGGATTGCGATGCAGATGGAGCCCAGGGTTGCAGCCCTGGTGGCTCTGGGTTGCAACGGGAATGGGTTTGGGATCATAACCCAAATGGATCGGGGATTGGAACCTGAGTGAGGTCAGGATTGGAACCCAGATGGATTGGGGATTGCAACCCAAATGAACCCGGGATTGCCATGCAGATGGAGCCAGGATTGCAACCCTGATGGGGCTGGGATTGCAACAGGAATGAGTTTGGGATTGCAACAGGAAAGGGTTTGGGATTGCAACCCAGATGGATCAGGGATTGCAACCCAAATGAACCCAGGATTGCAATGCAGATGGACCCAGGGTTGCAGCTCAGATGGGTCTGGGATTGCAATGCAGATGGATCTGGGATTGCAATGCAGATGGACCCAGGGTTGCAGCTCAGATGGGTCTGGGATTGCAATGCAGATGGGCCCAGGGCTGCAGCCATTATGGGTCCAGCATCACAACAGGAATGGGTTTGGGATTGCAACCCAGATGGATCAGGGATTGCAACCCAAATGAGCCCAGGATTGCAACCCAGATGAACTCAGGACTGCAAACCAAGTGGGTCTGGGATTGCAACCCAGGGGACCCCAGTATTTCAACGCAGAGAGACCCAGGATTGCAACCCCGGTGGGGCTGGAATTGCAACAGGAATGGGTTTGCAATCGCAACCCACATGGATCAGGGATTGCAATCCAAGTGAGCCTGGGACTGCAATGCAGATGGACCCAGGATTGCAACCCAGATGGTTGCAATCCCAGATGGGTCTGGGATTGCAATGCAGATGGGCCCAGGGTTGCAGCCTTTATGGATCTGGGGTCGCAATGGGAATGGGTTTGGGATTGCAACCCAGGTGGATCAGGGATTGGAACCCAAATGAGCCCAGGATTTCAATGCAGACAGACCCAGGACTGCAACCCAGATGGGTCTGGGATTGCAACTGAGATGAGTTTGTAATCGCAGCCCAAAGGGGTCTTGGATTGGAACCCCGGACGGCCCAGGATTGTCACCCAGATGGGTCTGGGATTGCAGTGCAGCTGGGACCAAGGTTGCAGCTCATGTGGGTCTGGGATTGCAACCCAGATGGGGCTGGGTTTACAACAGAAATGGGGCTGGGATTAGATCCCAGAAGAACCCAGGATTGCAGGCCAGATGGGACCAGGATTGCAACCCAGGTGGATCAGGGATTGGAACCCAAATGGGCCCAGAATTGCAACCCAGACAGGCCCGGGATTGCAACAGGAATGGGTCTGGGACAACCGTGGCGCTGCAGAAGGAGTCGCAGGAGCCGCTGCCTTGCAAAGAGCCTCATTACCCCTAATGCAATTAGCTGTACCGGGTGCAGCGCAGGCACCCATCGTGCTCACGCCAGGTGCTGTGGGTTCATCCTCCCTGATCCCAGTGAGGGGGTGTGTTTAAGGCTGCTGCACGTCCTCTCTCATTATATGCACTGAGTTGGCCGTTCTCTGTCATACACCCCAGGGAGGTGCATAGCACCCATCCCGTCCCCCCCGGCACCTTCCCTGGGGTGAGATGCTCATCATCCTCATTACCAAGAGGAAATTTACTGGCTGCAATGGGAGGACGCAGCCCTGCTGCACGCCGTTGCTGTGGAAACAGGGTGAGCGGCTAATTAGATTTAATTAACGAAGCAGGAGGGGAATGTTACAAACGGATCCGGGCAGGGTGCATCACCCGGCAAGCAGGGATGTGGGTGCTGAGGTGATGATG
>VWZL01006365.1:44747-96010 GCA_013396915.1 Stercorarius parasiticus | reverse complement strand
CCTCTCTAGCATGCTAAAAGCACACATGCAAATGCCCCCACACTCCTATAATGCCCACACATTTGCATAAATTTACATGTATAGTCATACGGCCATATATATGCACAAAAGGCTACGCGCGTGTGTGTGTGCACTTATATATGTGCACGCACTGCCACACACGCCTATAGCAGTGCATAAGCTGGGTGACACCGAGGGGACAGCGAGGCAGGCCGGGGGGGGGGTCACACACCGCAGGGTGCTGCGGGCTCGTGGCAGGGCCTGGCACAGGGTGACACGGGCGGGAGGGGGCTGCTGGGTGACTCATGGGCAGCTGCACGGGCGCCCGTGCCCTCACACACACGCACATACACACACCCCCGCAACAGGCCACGCTGGCAGCCACGAGTGCCCGCGCATGGAAATATGTATGCGCACGCGTGTAGAGACGTGCGCACGCGTGTAGTGATGTGCACACATCGCTGCACGGGCACACCCCTATATGCACGCATGAACATGCGCACGTGCAAAGCCACCTCTGCGCGCATGCACACACGTGCACATGCACCTATGTACGTGTATGCAGTCACACGCACATGCAAACACGCACCTGCAGCTCTGTAAGTGTGTAGACATGCGCACATACACACGTATGTGCATGCATGCGGCCCTTCGCACACCTACACACACATAAGCATGGGCAAATGCGCATAAATGCACATGCAAGCCCACCTCTGCATGTATACATGTATGTACATGCACATGTATGTATGCAGTCCTACACAGGTGGAGCTCTCTAAGCGCGCGCACACACAGACGTGCACGTGACACTTGTTCACACACTGCTGCACACGCAAACATGCATGGAGGAACATGTGCGCATACAAACTGACCTCTGCACATGTGCACGTATGTACATGTACACACGTGTGCAGTCACACACACATGCCAGCACCCCCACACTTGCATGTGGAGCCCTGTGAGCTTGCACACATATGCACGCACACACACACAGACGCCTGCTTGGACGCTGCTGCGCATGCACGCACGCACATGCAAACCCACATCTGCACACACGATGCACATGTGCACGTATGTACATGTACACACACGCCTGCATGCAAGCAGACCCACACCTGCACGGGGAGCTCTGTAAGCGTGCATACACATGCGTGTGCACACACAGATGTGTACGTGTGCACACACTGCCGCACACACACATAGACATATGCATGTATGAACATTTGCATGCATGCACATGGAAACCCATCTCTGCACATACACACGTGTGCACACGCACCTACGTACGCGCACATACGTGTATACAGTCACATGCGCATGCACACACTTGCATATGGAGCTTTAGAAGTGTGTACACAGAGATGTGCACACATGCACCCGCTCACACGCATATAACACATGTATAAATGCAAATGCACACCCCCCGCACACATACATATGTACCAGCACACACATGTGCGCGGTCCTACACGCGTGCAAGCGTGCACGCGGAGCTCTGTAAGTGTTCACACGACACCTGTTCGCACACCGCTGCACATGCAAACGTATGCATGGATGAACATGTGCCCATGCAAACCCCCCTCAGCACACATACATGTGTGCACATATGTACATGCACACACACGTATGCAGCCACACTTGCACATTGAGCTCTGGAAGTGTGCGCGCACACATGCACATGGCACCCATTCACGCACGGCTGCATGCGCGAACGTGCACAAACGCGTGTATAAACGCACAGGCGAGCCCACCTCTGCACACGTCCATGTGTGAACACGCACATACATGAATGCAGTCACACGCGCGTGCAAGCACACCCACACATGCCAACGGAGCTCTGTAAGTGTGCACACACACGCACGTGCGCACACACACATACACACAGAGGTGTACACCCCCTGCCCTCCCAGGCACCCACTACTGCCCCGTTTTGCACCTATGGGTGCCCACCACCCCGGGTGCTGCACCCTGCCGAGGCCGGTCACAGCCTGCCAGCCCATGGGGACATGTGGTCACCCCGTGCCAGGGTCCTGGAGCTGCGGCAGCTGCCTGCCCTGCCTTCACCTCTGCCCAGCTGAGCCCGCCCAGCTCGTGACAGCGATGGTCAGTGCTGACTGCAGCCCCCCAGCACCCTCAGGAGCCATTGCAGACACCGTGTCCCCTCCAGCTCCCATCAGCCCGGGCTGTCCCCAACCATCTGGGGACACCTTGACCTTGCTTAGCCTGTGGCCAAATCCTGCAGGGGCTCAGCGTCCTTATGGGGGGGCCTGGACTAGCTGCAGTGGGTGGGGATACCTGGGGGTGTGGGGACAACCTGGGTTGCTGCCCTTAGCAGGAGGAGGGATGTCCCTGGGTAGTGACAGCCACCATGGACCTTGGCCCAGGGAGTGACACTGAGTGGCTCCTGCCACCTTGGGTGGTGCAGAGGGTCCAATCCAGCCTCACCCAGAGATGTGGTCCATCCCTTGTCCTCCACAGCTGGCACCTGACCTGGGGGCTGCCTCGGGGGGACGGTGACACCCACAAAGACCCCATGGGCAGGATGAAGGACACTGGGGACCACATGAAAGCCAGTCCCACTTAGTGCCATGAAGCTCTAAAGGTGGCAGCTTGGCTTCTGCTCCTGCCACCAAGGTATCCACTGGCAGCACAGCAAATCCAACATCTTGACCAACTGGTGAGGATTCCCCATCCCCGAGGTCCAGTGGTGGCCTGATGGAGAGCATCTCCAGGAACTGCGACACTGGTGGTGGTGGCCATGGTGTGGTGGCCTGATGGAGAACATCTCCAGGAGCTGCGACACTAGAGCACAGCTCCATCAGAGGCATCATGCAACAGAGGATGTCAAGCAGCCAGGATGCCATTCCATGGTCACCTTCTGGGTCTGGTGAACTGAAGCCTCTCCAGGAACGTCGTGAGCTCTTGATTTCCCTCCATCACCAGGTGCCAGCACTCAACATCACAGGCTAATGACAGTCTCTGGATCATGGGACAACTTCCACCTTACCAACAACCCAACTGGGGCATGGGTTGCTCTGGCCAAAGCTGGTTTCCTGCATTCACATCTCCTCTCTCCGAAGTCTCAATCATCCCAGAAGACCATGGTGGTGATGCTCTGCTCGCCATGAAGATCACACGCTCCACTTCCCATTGGAGCTGTTTCTATAGGATCACGTTGGCTTGGCCATGTCGAGGTCAATGGGACAACCCACCCAAGGTTGGGTTGGAGACCCTCAAGCTCCACCACCAACCTAAAAACAGGTTTATGGCCAGTCCCGTTCACTTCTCCACCACATCACCGCGCCAAAAAACCAACCACCAAACCCTCTCGGGCTCTTTTATTTATTTTTTTTTTTTTTTGGAAACATTTTAATAGTTATCGAATGTTCTACATCTTACAGTAAATATCATACAGTTACAAACTCTTGGCTGAAATCTGTCAGGGAGATCACAACCTGATCTTCAGAACCAAAACCAGAACAGAAAACAAACTGGGGAGGGGGGAGAAAAAAACCCAAATTTACGCTTCAGATGGACAAACCGAGGCTGTGGGGCTTTCCAGGGCATCAGTTCAAGGCCATGTTGCCTACACACCTTGGAGACTCAAGACTTGGAAGACATGGTTACTCTTGGTTTTTAATTTATTTTTTTTCTTATTTTTTTGTATTTATTTTTGCTTAAGAGGTCCAATAATATTTAAAAAAATGAGCTGGCCTGGCCATCGAAATGAATTAAAAAAATAAATTACGGAGAAAGAGGGGTGGGAACCCGGTGTGGATGGGTGCTATGGGGATGGGAGGGTTTGGGTGCGATCCTGCACCCTGCTGTCTCCTTTTCCCTTCCGCCCTGTGCTTCCCGCTGCCTGCCGACCCTGCGGATTGCTCCCTCATCCTGAACACCCTTCGCTCCAGGAAAAACCCAGCCCCCCCCAACTCCCAGCCCTTGAAGATGCAGCCTTGCTGCAAGCAGCCGCGTTGCAACAGGATTTTTTTCCCTACGAACAGCACAAGTGAGCATTTCCAACCGGGAATTGCTGCCGCTAAACCACATATTTTGCTATTCCTGCTTTGCAAACATCCCTGTAACTGGTTATTTTACCCGATTACTAAGGAATCTGTAACTGCCACGGTGCAACACGCCAGAAAAACACCTTTTCCAAGCTCTCCTTCCTCCCAAGCTCCATAACAAGGCTCTATTTTCCTTTTTTCCCTATGGGAATGCCAGCACACAGCAGAGAAAATATCCAGAGCCTGATCCTGCCGACAGCTCAGCGCTGATGGCAAAGCAAAGGGATGGTGGGCAGAGGGTCACCACATTTTGGGGATGATAGATGCTCAGAGGGCCTGAAAATATTGACAAAAAAAAACAACCCCAAAACCTGGATTTATGGGAATCCAGCGGCTCTTATTGCTATTGTCGGCTGGTTGGGTTTTCCTATCAAAAATAAACCCCCAAATGTGGTTTTTCTCCTGGTCTCACACCCTCCGGCTGAGTGTGTGAGTGTGTGATCCCAAATCCCCTGCCGGGATGCATCCGCCAGGATGCAGGAGGGGAAGGAGGGGATGGCAGAGAGGAGGGAGTCTCTCTGGGAAGGACTGGATTCAGCGGGATGGCTGGGCGAAAACCCGATACCCTGAAAACATCCATCATTAAAACAAGCCCCCCCTGAAATAACACTTTGTGGTAATTACATCCTGAAACTGCAAAAAGCTGGACTGGGTTATTATTATTCCTAAAAATACAGGAGCAAATCCTCGCCCGGAGGCTTCAGCCACTTGGAGGCGTGATGGGGACAGGCTCCAAGGGGCTCACGTGGATTGGGGGGCCACCACCACTATTAATATGCCTTCACCCCCCCCCCAAATCTCATGTTTTAAAGCAAAGGTAACAGCAGGGATGAGTTAATGGTCGTAATGGCAGTTTGAGAGTTATTTTCCTTCCTCTTTAGCTGGATTTTTAATCTCGGGACACCGGTGCCGCCCCGCTAAGGATGGTTTAACCCTTCCTGCTCTTCCCTGCTAACGCCTGGTGGGATCCTTCACCGTGGGAAACCCTTTTCCTTAACTAACTTGGGCAAAGCTTTGTTGGAATGAAATATCTGAGAAGCTGGTGGCACTCATCGGTGTCCCCCCCCACCAAGGGAGTCCCCCACTGGGCTGCAACCACTTCAGAATTTTCACTTAAGCCACGGCTTGGCCAAGGAAAGGGCTTGGGATCATGGGCTTTCCCCCCATCCTTCTATCTAGCTGAAAAACCACGTCCCTCCATGGGGAAGGGGACAGAGCTGCAGGTCACTGCTGGCATGAGCCAGGGGGCATCAAGCTACGTGGTGGCAGGGAGCCTCTCCCCACCACCACAGCCCCATGAAGCCACCTTGGGAAGGAGCTACCCAAGCCTGGAGCCATGTGGTGGCCCTGGAGCCATGCAGTGGTCCAAGCCTAAACCCAACACTAGTCGCCAAATGTGCTCATCAAAGCCTCTCACCCAACAGACGGCAAATATTTCACCTCTTCACACCCTGGTTGAGTTAATGAGTATTTCTGCCTGGGCATAATGGGATGAAGAACATCAGATCTACTACTAATCCAAACAAAAGAATTAAAACTCAACCGCCCCACGTCACATTTCATTAGCGATAACACTGGGTGATCCTCCATGCTCAGCTCCTGGAGCTTTCTACCCCACCTTTAGTGTTTTCTTTCCTTTTCGGAGAAAGCCTAGCATCTCCTTCCTAGCCATGGGCCAAAATTTTAGCAATCGTTCCTAATGCAGTTAAGGGTGAAGGGTGCCTAGGCCAGTGGTAGGATGGTGTCTGCTGGTGGAGCTCTGCTGGGAAAGGTCCTCCTCTGCAGAGCCCGGGCTGTGATAATGAAGCTTGCTGGACCCTGCAAGTCATAGTGCCTTTACATTAGAGCTTACTCTATTCTATTTGTTTTAATGCTGATACGTAACGTGAAGTCAACAGTGAGAGCAAAAAAAGGATATTTGAGAGGTCTTCAAATCCTATGCTTTATTGGGCATTTTTTTTTTTTTGGCCCAGGCTTAACTGTAGCTTGCTGCAAACAGTGGAGGGATGACGTAGTATGATTATTTCCAAATGTCTCTTTACTTGCTAACCCTTGGCTTTGCGAAGTTCAATGGGGCAACCCTCTGATTATTTACTCTTTTTCTTTGTTTTCTTCTCTTTTCCTTTTATACGAACTCAAAGTGCAAGGCAAAGTACTACACGGGAGAAATCCACCTTCCCCACCCCACAGCACTGGTGTTCAGTCTTCACCCACTTTGTTCCCCATGAGGTTGAGAAGGTCAACCAGAGCTTTGCTAGATTTCCTTTAAAACCAGCAGAAACAACAAAACGACCCCCAAACAGAAGCATTGGTGCCAACACCTGACCTGACAAACCACCTGGGACCAATCAGTGGTAGAAAAAGTACTCTTGGGACCCTAAGCTTGTTTTTCCCCATCTGGACCATGCTCATGGGAAGGAGCTCCAGTAGCTCCTCCCAATGGCAGCAGAAGCCAAGCTGGGAGACATCGCCAAGAGCAAGGAGGTCTCACCCGGTGCCAACAACCTGTCACCTTGCTCTTCTGAAAGACCGTTCTGTCTGACCTCTATAGGAGGGGTCAAGGTGTCCTGGTCAAGGTGACCCTCCAGAGTTGCTCCTTACTGCCCTCACCTCCATCTGGAGATGTGATCCAGGCATGACCAAAGCAGGGCAACCAGCAGAGACATCAGGGCGTTGACTCAGTGACATACGTGGGTTAGAAACCCACACCAAGCAGCACCAGGAGGGATTCCCACCCACACATCTCCTAACCTGACCTCTTTAAAGGCTCTGGATTTGGCCCGCTGTGACAACCTCGGAGCCCAGGAGACATAAGAGTTGCAAACATCTCCATGTGAATGCAGCTCTTTTGGCACGCTTGAGGGAAAAATCAAAACCCAACGATGTTTCTTCTCTTAGGGAAGAAAAAAATAAGAAGAAAAACCTTGTTTCTATGCTGGGTTTAGGGATAAGGACTTTAGAATAACTCAAACTGGCCGCAAGCGTTGTCTGTCAATATGAACACTCTCATTGCTGCCCTCGAGACAACTTATTGCTCTACCTGGACACCCCGAGGTGGGATGCCACTGGCTGTGGTTGGCTTCACATCCTCATGCCCTTGGGTAAGCCAAAAACCCCAGAAACAACCCCAAAACCCACAGCCTCTGCATGCCCATTGTCTCCCAGCCTGGTCCACGTCAACCGTGGATCACCTTCCTTGCTCACGCCTTTTCTCAGGTGCCTTCCACGAGGAAGGCGACGTGTTTATTGCTATTGCTTCCTCTTCCCCCTGCTTCTCCACACTCACCAAGCAGAGCAGCTGGACACCATCCCCCTCTCCAGCCTTTCTCTACATTTCCAGGATTTGTGCCTGGATGAACATTTCTCCCGAGTCTCCAAGCCCACTGTAACCCAAAGAACAGAGCGACACCTTAATCACCATGCAGGCATCATGGTTTGGTCTCAGCCCTGCTGATGCCGTGGGTGCAAGGTGAAGCCACCCATCTTTCCCCCTCGTCCTGCCTCGGAGACTCTTCTTCATCAACCAGCCGCCCTCTTTCCCCACACCACCAGACTCTGGAGAAGCTCTTCAGACCAACACCTGGACCTGGAGAAGCTCTTCAGACCAACCCTTGGACATCTCCTTGCTTTCTTCACCAGCCGCCCTGCACATCTCTGCCTGCAAACAGTTGCATGCAAGGAAGGAGCTGCCTTCTCCCTCACACAGCCCCAGGACGTGGCTGATGGGGAGCATATCGTTTTCCCAAGAGGTGCGAGATGCTACCAGGGCATGCGTCTCTCCGCTGCTCTCTTCCCATCACGCAAGGTCCGTTTGCCCAGTTGGAAAAAGCAGACCAAAGACCTGATGGTGACCAGTCCTCCTACTTCCTAAGACAAGTGTGTTACATCGCTAATTATATTTATATTCTCTTACTCCTACAAAAGAAGGGATGAGTTCAGAATTTCACTGCAGATAATGCATGTATAATCTATCACGACAGCTATCTGGAAGACACCAATTTTCTTGTAATATGTTATGGAAGATTAAATAATTTATATTATTCAACTAAAAATACCCAAACCAAATTGGAATAAGCCTGCCTACCAGCGCTGTGCTTTTCACATAGTACCCTGAACATCAACCACTCTTACTAGCCAAAGAAAATCTAGGCTCTCGTCAACAACAACGACAACAGAAAAAATACCGAAAGGAACCCAAACGAACAAGAAGTGGGGGATCTTTGCACCACTCAGCTGGGCAATGCTGGAAAAGTGAATATTCTGAGCTTTCAAATGATAGGACCAAAGAGAGAACTTTACTATTGCTCAGTGTCAGTATGTGTGTTACACAATTTATGTGGGTTGGGAAGGAGGAAGGAGGAGAGGAAAAAAAAAAAAAAAAGAGGCAGAAGATTAGAAAAAGCAGCTTTTACAAAAACCACTAAAGAATGCATAAAGTGACCCTTGCACTTTTTTTTTTTTCTTTTGTTCTTGCAAACAGACGAGGTGCTGCAGTACAGCCGCCACAGCACCGATGTAAGACTTGTGTAGTTGCATACAATGTTTGACTCCAGATCTGGAAGAAAGCAAAGATATTAAAAATCAGGAGTTAGAAACAAGCAGTGCAGGATCAGACCGGGCTGTTCTCTCCTCTGCGCCACGTATAGTCGATGTATACGGGATTAAACCATCCCTCACACTGCTCTATGGGCAATTGAGAAGCTCAACATGAGCCGGCAATGCGCGCTGGCAGCCCAGAAAGCCAACCGCATCCTGGGCTGCATCAAAAGAAGCGTGGCCAGCAGGGCGAGGGAGGGGATTCTGCCCCTCTGCTGCGCTCTGGTGAGACCCCACCTGGAGTCCTCAGCTCAAGAAGGACGTGGACCTGTTGGAGCGGGGCCAGAGGAGGGCCACGAAGATGATCAGAGGGCTGGAGCCCCTCTGCTGTGAGGACAGACTGAGAGAGTTGGGGGGGTTCAGTCTGGAGAAGAGAAGGCTCCGGGGAAACCTTATTGCAGCCTTCCAGTCCCTGAAGGGGGCCTACAGGAAGGATGGGGAGGGACTCTTTTTATCAGGGAGTGTTATGATAGGACACAGGGTAATGGCCTCAAACTGAAAGAGGGGAGATTTAGACTGGATATCAGGCAGAAATTCTTGGCTGTGAGGGTGGTGAGCCCCTGGCGCAGGTTGCCCAGAGAAGCTGTGGCTGCCCCATCCCTGGAGGGGTTTGAGGCCAGGCTGGATGAGGCTTTGAGCAACCTGGTCTAGTGGGAGGTGTCCCTGCCCAGGGCAGGGGGGGTGGAACTGGATGATCTTTAGGGTCCCTTCCAACCCGAAGCATTCTGTGATTGAGTGATTCTGTGTCATTTCTTGGGCACAGAGCTGAGAAAACAGCAGCTCGCCAGTGGTATCCAATGCGACGGGATTAAAAATATGCAGATGGGATGTTCTCTGCTAATTGCACAACAATTTGTCATGGGCAAGATTAGCCCAGCGTCATGTATGCAGCAAGGAGAGATTTCAGATAACCCCCTGGGCAGGATGGGATCTTGGCTGCCTCCCCGTGCAGCATCATGAGTTCCCATCAGCCGTGCCGCCCATTAATTGGGCATGATGGACCAAGGGCTCCAGCAAGACACGGAGGGCGTTTAAACCAGCAGCTGGGATTTCTGGGATGCTGAGCAGGACACGAACCTGCAGGTGGTTGCAAGCAGCTGCACGCAACCCCGGCGCTAATGAACAGGATGATCTCCCAGCACGTTTTAGCAGGAAAAAAAACACCATATTCAAGCGACATGAAAGCTGGGGTGGGACTCTTGATCACGGAGTGGAGCCACAGGACAAGGGATAATGGTTTTAAAACTGAAAAAGGGGAGGTTTAGATGAGGTATTAGGAAGAAATTCTTTGCTGTGAGGGTGGTGAGCCCCTGGCGCAGGTTGCCCAGAGAAGCTGTGGCTGCCCCATCCCTGGAGGGGTTCAAGGCCAGGTTGGACGGGGCTTGGAGCAACCTCGTCTAGTGGGAGATGTCCCTGCCCAGGGCAGGGGGGTGGAACTGGACAGTCTTTAAGGTCCTTTCCAACCCGAACCATTCCCTGTGATTCTATGAAAGAGTGTGATGCATCCAAAACTTTAAAGCATGAAAACTTCCACCCTCACAGTGTCCGACTGCACTCAGAGTGACTTGATGCCACTGAGGTCACTGGTGAAGCCTTGCATGCACCGAGCAGCAAGATGTAAGGTCAAGGGATGCCGTGCTCTGCTAACACCCTCCGTAGCCGCAGGACAGCATGCCATGCCGCTCTCCCTGCCGGGAAGTGGTGCCAAATGGCTCTTGTGGAGTCAAAACATCGCCTGGACAAAGGCATTCAGCAGCTTTGGAGGAAGGAGAAAAGCAATGGAGGCACTCGGTGGCTAATTAATCAACAAGGGCAAGAGCAGGACCCGCAAAGGCAGCACTTACATGAATTGGCCAGTGAGTTTACCAGTGTGGAGGTACGTAGCTGTAGGTGGGGGTTCCTTGAGCCCTGTACGTTGGCACGGAAACTGGATGTGCTCCGATGGCGGTGTGTTGTGGGGTGGTCAACAAGGTTCCTGCAACAGCACGGAGAAATATTTAGCAAGGAGGAGAGCTTCAGGAGAGCGGTACCCCGAGAGTTTGGTGCTGCAGATCACATCCGAGGGGCAGGCACAGCATCAGCTGCCTTTTTTGTCTTCTTCAGTTCTCCCAAATATTATTCTGCCCATGAGACCTGGATCGAAGGCATTTGACTCATGAGGTTCCATGAACGGAATAAACACACCTGAAGCTCCAGCATCTTTTCCATGCTATTTTCTGCCCTTAACTCACCTTTTTCTCATTTTCCTTGTCCCTAAAGACCAGCAGCAGAATCAGCAGCAGAACCAGCCACTAACCTACTGACATCTTCCACCTGCTGAAGGCACCAGGTGAAATTGCAGCAGCAGATCACTGCAGCGATCTGAAACATTTAAGGACCAAACTGGAAGGGACGAGGGTTGCAGCAGGAGATGGGAAAAAAACACAGACCTCCCAGGGAAAATTAATATGTGCTTTGCCGCTCATCTCCCAAGGACAGCGGAGCTCTTCTGCTTCATTTAAACCCGCCGAGAGCCTTGGGATGCAGCAGAAGGAGCAATCCTCTCCCAGCCATGAAGCAGCGGGACTTGCCCGGTGCAGCCTCTTTTCTTTTCATCTGCAGCTGATACGCAGAGGGATTTTAGGCAAGAATTTGCACGGTGCCTTCAGCAGATGTGGGGAGGGAGAATGCAGCCCCAAACTACTCTGTTCTGAGCACAACTGGGTGCTCAAAGCAACTGTACTCTGAATTTCTGGGTATCTCCCTACAAATGCTACTACCTAAATTTTAAGATAGCCCACGTGCATTAATTACATCTCTTCACTTCTCAGTATAAGCAACAGTAAATCTCTCGCTGAGTGGTTCTTGTCATACCCAGGCTGCAATATCTCCGCTTGTAACAGGGACTGCGAACCATAACAGAGTCCTATTTCACAGCTAACGCAGATGCAAAAGGATGAATGATGCATTTCTTGGCATAATTCAATACACAATCCTAAGAATTGTTAATGAGAGAAATACAGGCTTTGGAAAAAACAAAACCAGCCCATATCCTTACCTAATGTGCTATTGTTTAATTGCAGTATGAAGCAATCCCACACAAAAAATGCAGAGGATTTGGGATACATAAACCAAAGTTAATGTTCATTTGGTCAAATATATGCAGTAAGGCCATAAGTATCCTAGAAAAGGAATTTGAGGGTAGAAACGCAAGAGTAGTTGAAGAACAAATTTGGTTATTCCTCTACTTAGGAATAACTTAGGACAAGAGGAAATGGTCTCAAGTTGCGCCAGGGGGGGTTTAGATTAGGTATTGGGAAAAAATTTCTACACCAAAAGGGCTGTCAAGCGTTGGACCAGGCTGCCCAGGTCAGTGGTGGAGTCACCATCCCTGGAGGGATTTAAAAGCCGGGCAGACGTGGTGCTGAGGGACATGGGTTAGTGGTGGGTTTGCCAGTGTTGGGTTGATGGCTGGACTCGACGATCCGAAAGGTCCCTTCCAACCTAGACAGTTTTATGATTCTATGATTCTACTTACAGAACAGACAGAGGAAAATAATATATTTAAGGATGTAAGTGCATCCCTTTAGAGTGAGCCAAACAAAAGGTCTCCTCTGCTACCTTAAAAACTGAGTTAGATCAGTATCGTGAGCAAATTAATTGATTTTTTTTGCCTGCAAAGGGTGGTAAGCAGCCAGCAAAACCAGCAGGAGAAGCTGCAATTAGCTGTGTGCATGGCAATTCTGCAAGCTGCAAGGACGTGGGATGCACAGAGGACTTTTCATCCAGAGGACATCTCCTGCTCAGGTGGTTTGGATACGTCCCACCCGAGAGATGAAACTGGGGCTCAGACCATGGCAAGGCTTTCCTTCTTACCTGCTGACATTGCCATGGTGGTCCCAGCGACCATCCCCATGGCCACACCGTTGGTCCTGGGCGCAGCGACCGGGGCCGGATAGATGGCCGATGGGATGCTGTTGGGCTGAACCACGGTGGTGTGATGGATAACGTGAGGCTGTGCCGCATACACTGGCTGGGTATAATAAGCTCCCTGTTTGAGAAAGAGAAAAAAAACCCCTATCATTGTCTTTGATTCAATTGAAAGCACAAGCCCAAGCAGTGACTTGAAGCCTGGTATTTTATTCTGAGGCCATCACCAGCTCTGTGTGCAGGGGGTGTCAGCGCGGTGACACAGACCGTGCTGTCAGCAAGGAGTTAGAGCAGCTGCGGCTGCAGATCCTGCTACGGAGAGAGCAGTGATGCTCTTGGGGACGGTCCTGCACAGCCCCACACCTACCCCCCGCACCAGACAGGACACAGGAGGTTCCCAAACCCAGCCTGTATCACGATCCCGGAGCAGCTCTGCTGTGACAGTCCTTCACTTGGAGACTTCAAGCCCTCAGCTCCTCCAGATGTGTTGCAGAATCAATATTAAGGCACGCAGGTGTCACATGTAGCTACTGGTACAAAGAGCTGCCCATGGGACATCATTCAAGCACTGCCAAAGGGCTGGTCCTTCCCATGAGCAAGCTCCTGTGCCTGGAGACTTGGACAAGCAAGGATGAAGCTGAACTGGGGACATGTAGGATGGTCCCCAGGATGGACGAAGGCAACAGAACTGGGAGGGGGATCAGCATCACGGGTCGGAGAGTCAGCTTGTCAAGGACAAACCGTGCTACCTCCATTTGGTGGGATGAAATGGGGCCTGGACGCAAAAACCTTTGGCTGTTGGAGTAGAAAGTGAACAAGAGATGGAAGAAAAGGAGAAGCCGTGACTTTTGGCTGATCCCAAGGCAGTTGCCTGGGTCCGGGAAGCGTGTCATCTTCTTGGGTTTCAATGGGAGACAGAGGGGCTCCGAAATCCAGGCTGCCGAGACCCATGGGGTTTTCAAAAAAGGAAGGAAGGATGGGTGGGAATAAAAGAAAGGAGCCAACAGAAAAAGGTCCACATCCAAAACAATGAAGGGCCTGAAACATGAGCAGTGCAAGGGAGAGAACTGCTGTTCCCAGGACAGGCAGGGGCATCGCCAGTACCTGCAAACCAGGGATGGTCAGAAAGATTAGAGGGTTTAAAACAACGAAGAGAGATGTTATCATGTGTTAGTGAAAGCCATTAGAGAACCTCTGAAGGTATGGGTTAAGGGGAGAAGGAGATGCAGGGGAACTATTAAATTACTTCTTTCTTTCAGGAGCTACAAAGGTTGATAGGACAAATTGCAGATGCTGAAAGGCATTTCCTCGGGGAAGAAGGACATGCTCAGATAAATTAGGCTCATGAAGAAAAGGTGACTGAGAAATCATCTGTGGAGAAGCAACATCCCAGGCAGTGAGCGCTGCAAGCACAATGTGCTGAAAGGATCTACCAAAGCATCTCCTTCTCGACGTCATTCCCTTCCAGGCTGTTGAAGCTCTTATTTGCCGGTCCCTGGGAAGCAGAGATGGAGAAACAGCATCTGCAAGCCCTGCGCCATCTCAGGCTTGCTGGTGGGCACTGGCAGTGGATGCCAACCTCCTGCTGCAGCCGGGATCAGAGAGGAACTAGTAGGCAGGGATGGGTTTAGTCCCCATCAGTTTGAGTTAATGGAAGGAGAGGTGACAGTGGACAAAACTGGCAAGAGGAGATGCTCCAGTCTCAGCAAGGCATGGAGAAACCACTCCATGAGGTTGCAGGCGCTGCAGAAGTTATTTGACACTAAAGAGGAGGGGGAAAGCTAGGGAAGCTGTAGGGCTAGATTTGTCTGAGGAGCTCATGATCTTCACTGGGAAGGGGCATCAAGGTGACTTTCAGAGGACATCTGCCCTAAATTGCATCCCTGCAGAGGATCTTGGCCCCAGCACATAGCTGGAGGTGGTGGCAATGCAGGAGCAGAGAAGATGGTACTTGAAATCCATCCAGGTGCTCTGGGAGGAGCTCCTCCATGAGAACACGGATCTGGGTCATGCCTGAAGTAGCTTGTACTGGTGAAGATGACACAGCGGCTTTCCCATGTGAGGTGGCAGGAGGGTGATACAAGTTGAGTGAGATGCCAACAGCCACCAGCAAGTCGACCTTGTGGTGCCCCAAACTTATTTGTGGCCCTGGGGAAGAGCAATGTTGAGAGCTGAGGAGGGTGGGGAGAGGTGGGTGCAGGGACCATCCTGGAGCCAGCGAGCCCTGGCAGTCAGGTGTGTGATTTTGGAGGAAGGGACCCATTTCCCAACCTGGCCAAGGTACGGGATGCCACTGCGTTGACTCCGCTGCACATCAACAACCATGCAAGACCACATCTCATCCAGAGGATCCAACGGAGGAGGCAGGAGACCCCAGCATCCCGGACACCCACCAAGCCCCACCATGTGCACCTCCAACCCACCAGGACATGGGTGCTTAGCCCTTGACGGCCAAGGATAAAGCCCTGCAGGAAACTCAGGCTGCATCTATACGCCGTTGAGCGAGGCGGTGAGCTGCAGCAGCGGCCGGTGGGGTACTTACCTGGGTGTACAGGTTCTGCTGTGGATAGGCACTTCTGATGGGGTACATAGCGGTTTGGTACGGATTCGGAGACGGCGAGTAGGGAGGAGGTGCGTTGTTACTCTGGGTCGGTGGGACCTTGTAGGGAGTCCCCGCAGTGTACCCTGGTGAAGACAAGAGTAGTCCAAGTTAGGGTGAGAGTTTAGAGCTGCAGAGCGGGTCCATCTGGCACACGAGCAACCCGAGCTGTGGTTCATGGTGCGCCAGCTGCTCGCTGAGCATCACTCAGCATGGAGGAGACGTACCAAGATGAACCAGCATCTACTGACGTCCCATGAAGCCCACCAAGCCAAGACATGTGGGTCCAGCATCCAGACCCTGGCTAATTGATCACATCAGCCAGGCCTGCATCCTCCACCCAGCCCAGCAGCAGCTCTTCCCACGCTGCCTACACCAGGCCAAAGAGCTGATGAGCATTCCCAATGGTCAAAGCATGACTTGATGGGACTCAACCAGCACTTAAATCACCTAAGACAGCACTATCCCCACACCTACTTACCCATCTCTACACATCTACTTGTAGAGAATAATGTTTTTCCTTCTCTCCTCCCCACATTTTTGTCCTTTCACCTTTTTTGCTCGGGGTGTGATGGGCAAAACCAGAATTTAATTGCTGAGGGATCTAATGTCACGGCACAGTATTGCTGTCCCCTGCCTATATCCCCAAGCAATCACCAGAAAAGCAGCAACACCGATGGTCCAAACCTTCATATTAAGAGGTGAAAATGATGGATGTCTTGAAGTGTGTCATCAAGGTGGACAGTGCTGAACAGTTTCACCTCCTGCAAAGGAGGGCAGTGACCATCAGCTCACCTTGCAGGTGGGAGAGGCAACTCCACATGATGCTCAAGCACCTTTACACCCGTCCCGCTTGCTGCAGGCTATTTGCATTAGCAACAAAAGCAGGAAATCTGCTTTATTGCCATTGAGAAAAGCCATTTTCTCTGCTCCGTAAACACGCACGGCAGGCTACCAGCAAGGTGGGAGGAGCAAGGGGGGCTTGGGAGGGCAGTGGTTGGGCAGCCAGGGAAATATCCCTTGCAATATTTTCAGCTTTGTGATCCTGAGACGGCAGATTGCAGCAATTTTTGTCTTCTCTCAGGATGCAAGGAAAAGAAAATGGACTTGAGTGTCTCCCAGTCTTCCCCAGCATCCCCCCAGCATCCCAACAGCCCGTTTAGCTGGAGCATCCAAGTCCCAAATGATTTACACTTTATCGAAGATCTAAAGAAACCTTATCTTGCAGCGTTTAGGAGATGCTGAGTATATGGGGAACAAAATAAAATGAAGGATACTTTCCAAAACATGGAAATTTGTCCCAAAAAATAAACCTAACCTAACAAAAAATAACCTAAAGGATAACGCAAGATCAGCTGACGTGATATGGCTGTGAGTGTCACTTTGGGTTTTTGCTGCTATTTGCATTAAGTTCTGAGCTGTCTGGTGCTTATAAAATTATATTTTCCTTCCAGGAAGACCCAGCGGTACCAGCTCAAGATCCTCTAATGCAAGTCTGATCATAGTTGTCTGTTTTTTCAAAGACTTTCCCTGGAGTGAGGACATCCCGTAAGGATCTCCTTCCTTTCAAGGTACCCTCCGACCTGTTGGCTTGTGATGAACATGGGGCTGACCCTCATACCCTCCACCAATTTTGCTCTCCAAAACGAAGGGGTGGCTTTAAGCAGGTCCACGATAACACTGTGAAATCCAATTATTATTACCCAGCAGTGAAGTACCACCGTAAGACCTCATGGCAAGTAGAGCATCTAAAGAAGGTGCAACCTGCCCTGAGGATGGGATGTCCCTGCACCAAGGATACAAGGCACCTGAATTCTCAACCTTTACAGGCATTTCCAAGGAAGGTTCTATGAAATTGTCCCTGAAACATTATTACTTAAGTGCTGAATTGGGGAAAATCCTCAAGAATACCTGAAGTTGTGTTTTAAGGTGTTTTTTTTTTAAGGGTAGACTAAAAACTGAGCTGCTGCCACGAGACACCTCGGACTGCATCAAGTATGCCATGAAGGCATCAAGGTGTTGGTCACAGCTCGATGAATGCTTAAAATAAATGGAAATGGTAAAAAATCTGCTCGCACAAGCAAGGAAAAGCATGCAGGCTGGGATTACTGGTGAGAAATGGTAGCCAGCTCTTGCAGGAGGGCTGGGAGAAACCATCCTTAGAGCAAACGGGTCCCAAAGACTGTGTAGGATGGAGAGAAGAAGTCAAGGCTCAGCCCCAGCGATAAGATGTCTAAACACTCAAATATAATGAACTAATTTACTCAACCAGTGTTCAGGGCAGCAATTAATGAAAGCTAAGATTTCAAGTCTGCTAATATCCCATATTATCTGCCCAGCACTGAAACAGCGTGAAGATAACAAGGAGCTTTCTAGGAACTCCCAAACAGCATCTCACTGCCTCCTGATTACTGCAGATTGGAAAAATGTGTCAATTAAAAAGCGGAATAGCTGTGACCCTTTTTCTGACTCACATTAGCAGAACAGCAACTATATTTAAATGAGAGATGGAAGCAGCAAGAGGAAACGCAGGTTCAAAACAGCCGTATTCACCACAGCAGCAGAAGTGGAGACTCCTCTATCACGAGGTCCTCCAGGAACCCAACAACGTCACCTACAGACCAACCAACCTCCTGTTTTTCAACCTTAGGGATGTTTTTTTCTATTCTGAACTCATCTTTTCAGACAAAGACCTTGCAGGCTGCCAGTTGTCAGCATCAAGCTTCATTTCTGATGGGCGTCTGGAGATGTGGACCAGCTCAAGGCTGTGCGGTTTCACCGCCTTGAATGCTAACACTTGCTGCGGTTTCCCGACCGCTGAATCCCAGACAATTCAGCTACGATATTAAAAAAGGTATTAAACATAATAGTCCAGGCAGGCATAATCTTCCATGTTTATAAATTGGGAAAAAAATGGAACAATTTGTGGGTAAAACCGACGCGCAATCAAGTTTTAATGACACAAGATGATGGAGGCTCCTCTCAGAAAAGCATGTCTGACAGCTAATTTTACAGCCTAATTATGACTATCTAACACCTTATTAGGATTAGGAGGTTGGCATGGCCTGTGCTTCTGCTGCTTCGCGGTTCAGCAGCAGGCTGGGATTTTAAAAGCAATAGCGAGCCTTTAAGCTCCAGCTTCTATTAAAATCGTTGATTAAATCCCTCGTGCTGCTCTAGAAATCTCAACCTTATTGATCCCGCAACACAGAAGTGCCCTGAATTGCACAGATAAATTTTTCTATAATAGCACAAAGGCTGGTGGGGGGAAAAAAAAACCTCTGTGGTGAGTTTTGTATCACCATCTCCTCTTGTTTCCATGTGAAAGGTTCATGGCAACCACGATTCCTTAGATGGATAAGGAACTGGCTGGATGGCCCCGTCCAGAGTTTCAGCCAACAGCTCAATGTCCAAGTGGAAACCAGTAAAGAGTGGTGTCCCTCAAACTTTGGTACTGGGACCAATATGGTTTGGTATCTTCATCAATGATATAGGCAATGGGATTGAGTGCACCATCAGCAGGTTTGCAGATGACACCAAGCTGAGTGGTGCAGTTGATAAACTAGTGGGAAGGGATGCCATCCAGAGGGGCATGGACAAGCTTGAGAGGTGGGCCCAGGTGAAACTCATGAAGTTCAACAAGGCCAAGTGCAAGGTCCTACACCTGGGCTGGGGCACTCTCCAGTATGAATACAGATTGGGGGATGAAGGGATGGAGAACAGACAGCCCTGCAGAGAAGGACTTGGGGATACTGGTGGGCGACAAACTGGACATGAGCCGACAATGTGCACTTGCAGCCCAGAAAGCCAACTGCATCCTGGGCTGCATCCCCAGCAGCGTGGCCAGCAGGGCAAGGCGGGGGATTCTGCCCCTCTGCTCCACTCTGATGAGACCCCGCCTGGAGTACTGTGTCCAGCTCTGGAGCCCCCAACATAAGAAGGACACAGACCTGTTGGAGTGAGTCCAGAAGAGGCCACAAAGATGATCAGAGGTCTGGAACATCCTTCCTATGAAGAAAGACTGAGAGAGTTCGTGTTCTCCAGCCTGGAGAAGGCTCCAGGCCAATGGTTTTAAACTGAAAGAATGTAGGTTTAGATTGGACATCAGGAGGAAATGATTTATGATGAGGATGGTGAGACACTAGCACAAGATGCCCATAAAAGTTGTGGATGTCCTACCACTAGTAATGTTCAAGGTCAGTTTGGACAGGGCTTTGAGCAACCTGGTCTAGTGGAAGATGTCCCTGCCTGTGGCAGGGGTGTTGGACTAGATGATCTTTGAAGGTCCCTTCCAACCCGAACCATTCTGTGATTCCATGATTCTGTGATTCTATAAAAATGCACTTGCAAATTCAAGCTGTGTCCATGGAAACTGCACTCGGCGCACTCTCACCCCCAGGAGCAGCAGCAGATCCCCCAAGGAGGACACAGGGCAGAGCTTGGGGCTCATGCTGCGGCAGCTCTGGGAGGTCTTACGTGGTTGCATGGCCCACTTGAGTCTGATCGGTTCTGGGTGTCTGGTCCTGCTTCTGCTACCGCCCTCCAGCTTGGCTCATCCTCCTCCAGCCTTTTTTCCTGGCTTTATGGTCCATCCACTTTCCCCCTCCACCCAGGCGGCTGGAGGAACAGCATTGGAGTGGCGTGCATCCCAGGGGATGATGCCATGGTGTGGACACCAACTGCCTGGCAGGCTTGTGTTGCCTCTGCCCAAGTCCTCCCTGGCACATTGTCACTGCCACCACTACCTTCACCAGCCAGCCAAAAGCAAACCAGAGGCTCTAGGGCAGAAATGACCATAAAAATCAATAACCTTGCTCATTACCGTGCGCAAAGCTTTGTGTTTGTGATCCTCCTGATCTCAACTGGAGCATCTAAACAACAAAACAACCAACCTCAGGCAAAACCAAGCTTTGAAAACCCACCATTAAAGGACAAAACACCAAAAGGCAAAGGCATATGTCCCCACACTGTAGGCAAGGCCAGGCTGAAGGCATCTGGGCAGCCCTTCCCCAGCCTTTAAGCTCATGCACGTCTTACCATGGTCTTTCACTGCAGCTTCACAGCCCAGTGGAGCCCTCAGCACCTCTTCTGTCTTACTGGTGCAGAGGTGGGGAAGCACTGAGCAGCTATTGCATATTTATTTGTATTTATCCCTGTTCAGTGTGCAGCTCCAGACCACTCTGGTGGGCACTCTTCACCCTGGGAACAGACAGACTCATCTCCCAGCCTTCTCCTTGGCTCTCCTCCATCCAGATCTGACACCTTCTGGATGCTCATGAGTAAGTTCTCACCCATCTCCTGCCACGGGATGCCTGGGGAAGGCCGTTCTCCCAAGAACAAAACCCAGGCTAGATGAGATCGCGCCGAAGGACAGAACCAATTTGGGATTCCCAACCTGAAATGCTTCTGATTTTTCAGAGCCTGCGGTTGAGACGGCATCTCCCAGCAGAGCTCTGGCGAAAGCCAACCACAGCTATAAGCCTGAAGCATCTCTGGAAATCAAACCTCAAGGCTTTATCTATTGAATCGAATTTCCAAATTAAATGTGCCCAAACCAGTTCTCTGGAAGCGAAGCCAACCTTCACAGGTCTGGCCAGTGACTGCATTATTAACCTCCTTTATCACCCACACTGGGTGGCCACAGCCAAATTTTGGCCCCAGTACCTGCTCCTGCCCTCTGCGATTTCGAGGGAAGGATCTCACCTGCAGCAGCCCGGAGGTGAAATGGGGAGGAGAAGTCACATCCAGGCATGGACTGAACTCCGAGGGAATTCTGCCGAATAATATCTAGGTTTCTACTAATTACAAGCTGAGATTTTCCAAACAGCCACAACTTGGTCAAATCTGTTCTGGCGTGCAATTAGGTGCGATGCAAAGCACATGCACCTTGTCAGGCGTACAGTCCCTACCCCAAAGAATAATAGGGATGTCCCTTTTCAAAAAGAAAGTCTCCCAAAGGCTTTTAAAAGGTTCATTTTTAATAATTGTTTTAATTAAAAAAAAAAAACAGAAAGCCAATATTTATTCCTCTTATCTCGTTCTGTAAATGATTTAATTTAGCACAAAAAGGGAGCCTGGAGCAGACAGCTGGTGAGGAACGCTTCATCCCTTGTGTCTGCATGGGCGCAGCGGTCCCAGCCTTGCAACCAACGTGGCCTGTGGGGAGTCACTTTAAGACACCTTATATTTTTTCTTCAAATACAACTGGGAGTTTCTCCAGGTCCCAGGGGTGTTTGGAAGGTTAATTTTGCATTTTGAACCCAGGAGTGGTCCCACCTCACGCTTGCAGCATGCCCAACACTGGCCATGCCCCTCCTTTAGCAGGCAACGTGAGGATGAGAGCAACCAGGCAGGGGACAGAGGACATCCCACTTACCAGGGGAAGCACCGGGGGCCTTATCAGGGAGCTTATCACCCCTCCTGGAGGCACAGTTTGGCACCTTTGGGGATAAGATGGCAAGGCTCCACCTGGAAAAGCCCGTTTGACTGCGATGGGTAAGCAGCAGCTCCTCCCCCTGCTTCTGCTCAGCCAGTCTGAGTTAAAAGGTGGGAATTTCACCCGGGTTCCTTGAAAATCATGCTTTATTTTGGAATTCTCTCACTTTTAAGGGAATAGGAAATAATCCCCCTTGGGTTTTTCTATGCATACCGTTCTGCTCAACCACAGAGCATCACCACTGCAGATACACACCTGCAAACAACCTCAGGTTGCTCTTGGGGACCAAACGCTCAGCTAAGAGGCCTTCACCCTTCTCCACTTGACTCTTCCTCCTCTGAAGGAGCGCTAGAAGGGTCAGTGCTCTCCCTTTCACGCTCCTTCATGGCTTTAACACATGCAAACAGCAAGGAGCAGGGATGCTACCTGGTTTTCAGAAGAGAAAATCCAAGAGCTCTGTAAAATTTCATCCCAGAAGGGAACTGCAGCAGCAGCGAATGCTCCCACTGGGCAGCTCCGGCAGCAGAAGGTGATGGATCTGCTACATGGTGCCAGCGAGCACCCCAGGACCCTCACCTCTGTCAGGGCTCAGCACCCAAGGAAGTACACACAGGGACACATACACCTGCACGGACATGGATGATCCCATCCATTGCAAACAGGCTGATTCCCACTAACCCCATCCCCAAATAAACCCACGTGAGGGGAGGCAAATGGGCACAAAACAACCAAGTAAAACCCCAGAAGAAAAGGTTTATTTACTGAATGCTGCAGAAGAAGCCTGATAAGTTCTGTTCTCGGTCCCGGTGTCCACCGGGAGGTGGAAGGTGCCCTCCGTGGCACAGGAGGAGGAGGTCTGTGGCCAGGCTTGCTTCATCAGAAGTGTAGCTTGAGTGGAGACAGAGAAGAGGTGTCACACAGAGCAATGAAGATACAACTTCCCGCGTTTATGTCACCTTTGAATGACTTTGCTGCTCTCTTCCTTTCGCTCCCACCTTTTAAGGACAGCTATCCGCAGGAATTTCACACCGTGGTTCCTCTCGCCCCACCTGCTCCCCATGGAGGGATGGTTTGCACAGCACATGGCGGCGAACCAGTTACCTACCCCAAACAACTGCTTTCCTGAGCTAAGCGACCTGCATGAAGATCTACATCTGGGGGACGTGGCCATCAGTCACCATCCCTCCCCAGATACCACTGGTCACCTCTGTGCATCAGGACCAGTAACAGCTGCCCTTGGCCTTGTGTCTCCCAGTTGGGAAACAGGTTGAGCCTGGTGTGCAAGGCCCTTTATTCGCAGTAAACCCCTTTGAGATGCTTGCATGGCAGGTACCACCAGTGGACAAGGTACTGGTCGCTGTGACCATCCCATCACAGCACTGGGTGGTCCATAGAAACTCTGGAAAGGAGAGTCAGCAGAAGCAGTGGCTTTGGGCAGATCGTCCTGTATGCCAGTTTGCGGAACAGTATTTATGAAGCCAAGTAAAATAATCCAGAAGAATCTCAAGAGCCATATCTTGGAGGATTTGAGAGAGGACCAACAGAATTCAGTCATTCTGAGGGTCTTAAATTTTCTGAAAGAGTAAATGGTCTTATACTAACTGCCACAATGCACCTCTGTGTGATGAACCACTGGCTCTACCTTTATCCTTTATCCAAACACATTGCCAGTGCTCATCTAAGTACTGCCATTACACCAAAGGCTTTCTGGAGCACATCTACGGAGAAAGCAGATCACCAACACAAGCCTACAACCAAGCCCCTTCCCAAAGTTAGTGCCTCCAGGAAAGACTCAACAGGTCTTTTTCTGGTTTTATTTTTTTTTTCTCCCCTGAAACTATGGATCTGTTGTAACTTTTTGTTCCAGACTAGTCTCAACTGGTGGCTCCCACCATCCTTGGTTTATGTCCCACCACCTCCCAACGGAGTGCACGTATTTTTTGAAAGCCTCAGCCAGTTATTACAGCTTGCTGCTCGCCAGCTTAACAAGCTGCTCTCGCTGTCATTATAAAAGAAATAAGCTCCAGGTTTTCCATGTACGTATTTTGCGCACCAGGCTACTAAGGCAAGAAAACCAAGTGGGGGTTGATCGATCCTCCGCAAGGCGCTTTGTGATTAGACCTTGCTGTGAAGTTGTGGAGGGTAAAGGAGGTAAAATGATGCAGCTGCTGGAATCAAAGAAAATCACCAACTTATGTTTCTTTTAAAGTTATTTTTGGTGAACGCAGAAGGTAGATTGTTGACACGCTCTCTCTACACCAAATTACTGAATTCATCAAGATCTCTAGAAGGTTGAGGGTCAGGGCATGTCCCCGTTGTCCCCTTCTCCCCGCACTGGTGGCATTAGGGACAGGTAGGATTTCCCCAGATGTGCAATAAAGGGATTCTGTGTCAGATCTGCAAACTCAACAGACTTCTGGAGAAAAAAAAAGGACCTTTGGGCAAGAGAGGAACAATGGAGGTGTGATTTTGTAGGCAGGGAACTGCTTCTGATAGCAGAACCATCCAAGCTTGGACAAAGTCATCTGGGGCAGAAAGAGGAGCTCCTTCAGAGGGACACCACGGCCCGCAGGAGAAGGTGGTGGGTTCCTTATCTTCCCCACTGGCCCCAAAGGAGTCACACATGAAGATATTTTAAAGCTGCATTTCACAACCCCTTCTCCCAAGCGAGTTCCTACCCCCTGGGGGGCTCAGTGCTAAGCCCCATAGAAGGGACTTCATGACTTGCTCAGGGCTTGTAAACCTTTCTGCAGCCCAAAGGCAAGAGCAATGATGTTTCAAACCCCTCCAACGCCTCCGTGTCTGCTCAGACTCTTAATTAACCATCTCTGAAGATGCAGCTGTAAATCTGGAGTGACCCAGGGCTGGAAGTTCGGGAGGAGTGATTGAGGAGGCCAAGGAGGAACCGGTGCTGGGGCCACAGCCCACGCCAGCCACACCAAAGGTCCTAATGGTTGGATGTTACTACCCAGAGAGAGCAGAGAAGCACTGCTGCAGGTCCGTTGGTCCACCAAAAATTCAATGAGATCACTCTGCTGGTGTGGGACACAAATACAGGAGCATGGAGGACACCCAGCAGCGACGCTTTGCTGGACGGCATGGCAATCCTCAGCTGTGCGGAGATGTTTATGGGTGCAAGATCTGGCTGGATGGTGCTCCACTGTTGGAGAAGCGGAAACGTTCTCCCTTCTCACTTTCTTCAAGGGAAAACCAAGAGGTTTGTGGGAAGTGAGAGATTCAGAGCACAATTTCTCCTCCGCTCGAGCACTGACCAACTTTCTGCTCCGAGCCTGTTGCCCCCTCCCAAAGGTTTGCGAGTTATTAAGGATTTCCAAACTGCCTTTATTTCCCATGGTACGCTGCACTCCTGAACATCACACTGGAGAGCTAACTCCCAGCGCTGAGACAGAAACACTCTTTCACTTACGCTTTTTTTCTCGAAATCAGATTCATTTTTGCCTCTGGATTTCACAAAGGTTTTAATCTCCAAGACTGATGAGACAATTCATTTAGATGTTATATGAATCCTTCCTCTGCGGTTTCTCCTCTCCACATTAAACCTACCAAAAAATCTAGGTAATTTGGGTCTGAGATGGCTGGGAGCTTGCAACTTATAGCTATGCATGTTCTTTACATTAAATCATGGATCCTCAGAGAATCCATCACTTAAAACTACACAAAAGGTGAACCAAGGAGGCTTCAAGGAACATGAATATCTCCTGGTCCTTTGCAAGAGCTACAATGCACAGAGGTTACAATCCAGCCGTGACTATCTAATATCATTTAAGGTCTATCTCCTACCAGTGTCTTCTGGATTTGGTTTAGCCAAATGCTGTTCATTGAGAAATAAAGAGCTTTTAATATCTCTTGGATCCCTGGCAAATCTAGTGGTGGGAACTGGGCAAGCAATGTGAACCGAGCACAGGTGTCTGCAGTGTCGGGTCTGGTCTGTCTACCTGTGAAGACCTCTAGCCAATGTGGTAACATTCAGGACACATTTTAAGTGGAAAAGAGAAAAATATGAACCAGATGGGCCTGAAGAAAATGCCATGAATTAACTGGCGTACAGAATCGCAACAAAAGGACGAAGCAGATGATAACGGTGTATGTATATTTCTTGCTTCCCTCTGCCAACCTTATTTGTGATGGATATGGCCTTGAGCCTCATCCAAAGTTTGCAATAAGCTTAATTCCTCGGGCAGCCCCATCACCTTGTGCCTGCGTGCCTCATACGGTGGGAGCACTGGCTCTTAGACAGCCTTGCAAGGCTCTACAGGATATTCACCCCATCGGACCTCAAGATACCCGCCTTAGGGGATCCACCGATGTCCCTAAATAGTCAGTGGGTGCCTACAGAGGATGGTTTGGAGCACTTATATGGGGAAAAACGATGCCTACGCTCTCCCTCTGCAGAGCCACGTTTCCTCCGGGGAGGACCCAGAAGGAGGAATGGGGGATCGGAGCCTCCATTCTTGTCCCACAGCATCCCCACCGAGACCCCTAATTTCCGAGGCTGATTTTAGAAAATCTCTGCTCTGCTCTGCGAGGGCACTGAAGTAATGGATGCAAAGCATTATTCTCCCCTGCATTATTAATAAACGCAGTTAAAGCACAAGCCAGCCTCCATGCGAAAAGTGCGTGCCCTACTTTCAGGAAAATAAAAAGGCATGCTTTAATGAAGGAAGTTAAAACAAAACAACCATCTCAGGAAGACAGAATGCCTGGGAGGGAGCATGCACCAGGCTTAATGAAGACATACATTATTTTTTATTTTTTTTTAAATTGGCGTGCCTCGTCCCTCTGCGGTAGAGTGATTTCAGGCGCTCATTTTTACATACTTGAAAGGAGATTTTTTTAATAACACTGTCCTAAATAACCAGGCTTATTGCAAGCATCAGGATTTGCAATGCCGGTGTTTTGCAGTGATCTTGTAGCCTGCCTTGTGTCTCTCTAACAAATATGGAAACAGGCAACAGGAAAATACCACTTGTGTTGTTTCAATGAATTGGGATGGAAAGAAATTCACACCCTTGCTTGACACAGGGCTGTTTTGGCCGAGCTTTGCAAGCAATGCAGCGCCTGGCTGTTATCTGTGCCTTGGTTTGAAATAAACTGGTGAAGAATTTGTCATCTTTTTGGTGCTCAAACATTAGCAAATATTCACCAGATACCTGACACTGACAGAGGGAGAAGTCAAGACTGGTTCCAGTTATCATTTTCCTTTCCTCACCGCTGCTGGACCTGCATGGACCAAGGGGACTCTAAGACTTCTCCAAGCTCCTATCCATGTCTCCTTATGCTTCTCTGATTGAGGCAATTACAAAGTTTGTAGCAATAAATCATTTAATTTTCATTTATAATGTGGATCCCAGGGTCTTGGGAACCATGAGGTCTACAGAAGAGCATGAGCATCACTGACTTCCAGCGTGGCATCAGGGACTGTAGCGTGATTGTCTGGAGGACATCAAGGACGAAAGCAGATGGCACATAAGTAGCAGATATTTGAAAACGAGCCTTTGAAAGTTAACCACCACCGATGCACTTGATGTCACTTGGGGTGAACCACACCAAGGGCAGGAGCAGAGGGCAGTCTTCTTCGCTGGGTGGTTGATCTCTTGCTAAGATTTTGCATGGAAGCCAAGGAAAACTCAGGAGGTTTGGGACAAGAGGCACCTAACCAGAGAGAGCTCATCTGAGGAACACTTTCAGAGAGGACCAGAGAGGGTGACCAAGCTTAAAGGACAGGTTCTTTCAAGATTGACAGCTCACTTTCAATTACATCAGAAGTCAGAAGTAAAGGATGCTCTTCCCACCCTTTTCAACCTCTATTCCAAGCAGTACTAAGGGACACATTTGCCTGGTTAACCTACATATGGAGAATCAGATATTCAAGCAGATGAAACTTTGGTTGGCGATTGCTTTTTTTGGGATCCTGAAGGATTTCTGCCAGCAGGTACCATCCCCCTCCCAGCCCGGGAGGTTTGACACAGAAGAACCTTGTCGGTGGATGGGATGCGTTTGAGAGCAGCAAACTCTGCTGGGAACATGCAGCATCTCTTTCTGCAGCGAGGCAGCTAAAGGCTCGACATCCAAAATTCCTTAAAAATACATTTAGAATTAGTTTGCTGTATCACAATCGGAGATTTTAAAAATAAAGCCAATTCCCCTCTGATTCCAAGTGTGTTTGATGGACGGCATGAACCCCAGCAGCATGATCTTCTCTGTGGCGGGGTTATTTCCAGCCTCCCGTATGACAGCAGCTGATTCAATTTGAGTAAACGCTCTCTGTACCGATACAGCCGACTGGTTTTAAATCAGCCACTGAACCACAGTATTACTTTAACTCAATTCCATTTAACACAGTTGAGGATGCTGCCTGCTCTGCCGCGTGTACCCAACTGCCGGAATATCTTACGGAGCTTGTTTTGCATTAGCTGTCTCTCAGAAATTCTGAGTTTTTCTCCTTTCAGTCTGTTTTCCATAGAGAAGTGACCGCTGACAGTGGGTGCGATGCTGGGAGGTCCTGAGCGGTGGAGCCCGCGTGTTCTTCACAAAGTTGTTAATGTGGCATCTTGCCGGCGGCAGAATCAGGATCTTAAAGACCGTAATTCAATAAAAACTGGCAGGGAGTTGCAAGTAGCTTGAAAAAAACCTCTAAATTTAAGAAAGGTCAGAGGCAGGATTGCTTCTGTAGCCTTTACTCTACCTCTAAAGCTGATGTTGATGGATGCTGTCCTCACTCACAGCATCACACCGGCTTTTTGTCGCCGCTCGCTGGCACCTGTGCATCCCTGGCTGCTCAGCCGCTGCTCTGAGAAAGGCCCTGAAAGCATCTTTCCTCCCGGCTGCCCACAAACAAGCTGAGGGCTCTGAACCATGCCCCTGACGAGATAAATCTCCCAATAGTGGGGGGAAAAAAAAAACCAACCGTGCCGCGATATTAAATGGCATTGATTTCAAGAGCTGCATGATTGTTTATAAGGAGGATGGAGGCTTCTGCACAAGAGGAGGTGGGTTGAGGAGCACCAATTTTAATCTTTACTATTTCCTCGCTAGTTTAGAGCGCTACATGCCGGAAGATTTTTGTTCTTAATGCAAAATGACCTGCCAGCTTTCTGGACGTTAAGAGATTTCTAATACGGAAATTATTAAAAGCATTTTTTAAGACTCATAAACAGAGAAATGAAACCTAAATGTCGAGAGGGCTGCAAACGCTTTCTCGCTTGAGCATTAAAGCCGCGTAACAAAAAGATGTGGCAAGGGGGGACAAAAATGATCAGAGGTTTGGTTTTTTTTAGAGCAAGCAAGTCGGTAAAGATTAGGATTGCACTTCAGAAGGGAGCGTCAGGGGAGTGAACAAAAGGCTGGCTGCCACAAAGAAGATTGACCAGGGCTTTCGTTTCCCCTTTCACATCATGCAAATCTAAAGCAACAGACAATTATTTGCACTGCTTTAAAAAAAAAAATAAATAAATCAGTAACTCAAGCCTTAATTAATCTGCAGAACTGCTTGCTGCAAAGTATTGTAGTGATAAAATATAGCAAGAATCAAAGCACGGGGGAGGTTAAGCATCTTTAATGAAAGACAGGACACCCACAGCCACAGCCACCAGGACAAAGGTAGGAAGAAATCAAAGTCTTTGTGGTTTTGTGCTTATAAAAGCTGATGACTAACAAGGTTTGGGGTGGATTATTCCATACCGAACAATCACGAGGAAACTTCTGAAGGCCAATCTGGCTGTTTTCAAGGAGGAGAGACCAGGGCAGATGGACAACTTGGCCCTGGTGAGTGTGAGCGGAGGACCTTTCTGCTGGGTGGAGGACACAGGCTGCAGATGCCACTGGAGGAACGATGGGGCTCGAGAAGGGGTGCCCAAGAGCTTGCTGATGCCTTTCTGTGCGAACCCCAATTTCCAGGGTTATCCCTGTGGTTCCTTGTTCTCTCCTGGTCTTCTTGACTGTTTCTTTGCTGTCTGGGTTGGGACATCCACTTCTTTCTTGTCTTTGTTATGAGTGCAAGCAACTTCTTTGTCTGAGAGAAGGAGACTTGTCCTCCAGCCCACTCCAGGACCTACCCTTGTACATACCAGGTGGGTCCCATTTCTCAATCTATTCCTACTATCCTAACCTAGGCCAAGGAAGCAATCCCATAGAACATCATCCCAGGGGTCTTCTTCTCTGAGGGTATCTTGACTATATCAGAGTTACTTGAGAGAGCATCCACAAATCCTCCTTGGGTTCCTGGTCCTCATGAGCATGGAGGACATCCCAGTCAGCGTTCATCTCAGGGTCTCCTGGTAGGATAGACAGACACCCATGGTGAGTCTGTCCCCAAAGATGGGCTAAATGTCTCTCTGGGGAAGTCTGTCTTTCTCTCCACTCAATATAGAAGGACCTGGGTTGGAAAGGTTAGAGACCTAAGGTCTATACACCTAAACAGAATGAAATCTTCCCTAAATGTGGCAATTGCTGCAGCTGTTTAAAATACTTGAAAACTTCCAAGTGGTTTTTTTTTTTCTTAATTTGGAAAATTAAACTGAGCTGAAATAAAATCCTTCCAGGGGAATGTGTGGATTTCATCAAGATTTTGCGAAGAAAAGTGTTTCGTTTGGATAGCAATGCAGCATTTCTGGGGTTTGTTGGCTAATAGGAACTCCAGCCTCCCAATGATGGTGTCTGAGATGTACAAGAAGCAATATGGACCCCCCAACAATTCCTTGTGCTGCAGTGATTCGAGGCTCCCTCTCACTTGGGTGTCCCCTTGGCCCCCTCCCCACTCAGTGGTGGAGCTGCTTCCCGCATGAGGCAAAAGCAATGGCTGGGGACAAGGGACATTTTCTGATGTCCAGGCCAATAGGCAGGAACGCTGCTGTATTTACATCCCTGGCGGAGCAGGGAGGACGCTGCCAGCCTCTGGCAGGACAAGCTACTAATAAATTCGTCGGGTTTTTTTTTATGCTATGGAGCTCTTTTCACTTTACTCTTTCAGCGTTATATCCTTCAGGGGAATTTGAGGGTGGCCAGCACACATCTAGGGGAACAAAACTCTTTTCATATTACACGTTAAGATTTTCAGTGGGAAGAAATGTAGCTAAAGACCCTACCAGAAGCACATAAAACCAAACACAACACAACAGATCCCTTACAGAGTCATCTGCAGTAAACAGCTTTATTTAATAACCTTGCAAAATAACAGTGAATTTAAACTGTGATGTGGAGAAGACAGCACCAAAAGTTTTTGGCAAGGAAACTCTCATTCCTGCTTCATCAGCCCTGGAAAGCTCCCGAGTCTGGGGATCCACTGATTTTACGAAAGCCGGGAGACTGAAAACTTGGCAATTTAGAGGAGAAAGGGTTTAGCAAAACTGCCACAAAGTCCAGCTTTGTGTTCGTTATGCAAGCATCTATTTCACTCCGATGACTACTGAAGACTGAGCTGAAAAGACAGCTTTATTCAGAAGTTTTAAAATCCTACAGCTCTTTTGAGGCGAAGCCTTCAGAATAAACATCTCAGCCAACTGAAAAGCCATGAAGTCAAAACGAAGGGTGAGATATTATTTTTCATCTCCAAAGTGTGCTTGGAAATGGGTGAGCAAGAATTTTTTTTTTAGACCTTTTTCATAAAACCCATGAAAAAAGACTCAGTCCTCATTTCAGAAATGCTTTTCCAATCCCAGTTCCGACACTGCCAATTCTTGCGTTTGACCTATGTGACCATATCCCTTAAAGAAAACGCTCTGACAACACACTACAGCCTAAAAACCCCACAGCTAATAAATGATGTTCTAATCACAGAATAGTTTGGGTTGGAAGGGACCTTAAGATCATCTAGTTCCAACCCCCTGCTGTGGGCAGGGACACGTCTCGCCAGACCAGGTTGCTTAAAGCCCCGTACAACCTGGCCTTGAACATTTCCAATGATGGGGCATCCACAACTTCTCCAGGCAACAAGATCTCAAGATTGCTATTAAATAGGAGATTTCTTTTTCTTATACTACATTTCTTTTAATTCACTCTGGATAAAAGTTACATTTTGAAACTGGTACTTAGCCCTTGGGCTTCTATCACCCTTTGTCATGCCAAGAGGTTCCCGGCCCCCAGGTAATTTTGCTGAAAGCAGAGAACTTAACCGCGCTTTAAAAACTCAAGGTCACTTGGTCTTTCCAAAGGGCTGGTTTCAGTAAAGTACTTAAATGCAGGTTTGACTTCAGTTAAATTATTTCCTGAGTGCAGGCCTAAGAGAAGTCTTCAACTCCAAAAAGAAAAAGACTTCTATAAAGGTTTCCAAGTTTGGGCTTGAAAGCATAAAAAAGCAAGTGATGGATTTAGCAGAGCAACTCTAATATTCCTCATTAAGCATAGAACCTCATTAGTCTGTGCCGTGGCGAACAAGAGGGAGGCAAAGAGGGGGATGACACGGTTAAAGCAGCAGACTGGGAAAATTATTTTTGTACCAGCTCTCTGGAAGGATGGAGGAGAATTTGTCAAGGTTGGAGATGGCAGAGAGAGCAGGGCTCTCGGAGGGTGATGAACGTGTTACCCATCAGCCTGGCTGGCAGGATGGTTCAGAGGAACTGCAAAGGAGGATGCAAAAAAGCACGTGGCTGGTGTGGAAAATGCAGACGTCCCTGAAAAATGAAGACCTTGTACATCCAAGTAAGGCTTCCCAGAGACAGATGGGGAGTAGTGGAGAAGGGAATACAGGAGAGAGCCTGGCCGAGTTTTCATGGAACGCTGGAAGAGGCAGATGATAAATACATCCCAATGGACATGCTGCAGCAGAGGTAGAAAACAACTAGCCAGTCAGGAAAAGCCAAGGGAAAACAAGATTTTATGGAGAAGAGTGCAGCTGGTGCAGTCAAAGATAACCAGCGCTCCAAGGCTAAAGCAGAGGAGCTCCTGAGTTTGGCCAGAAGAGCTTGCTGCATCTTTGGAAGAGACATCGTAGGGTGATGTGAAGGGCAGGAGCTGGACAGAAGCAGGAGGTAGAAAGAAGAAGACACTAGGACAGACCCAGGGTCCATCAGTGCCACAGAAAAGAGGGGGACAGTAAAGACATGGCATGGGAGATCCAGACATCAACCAGGACGTGGTTTCTGATCTATGACATTGAAGGAGGAGAGAAAGACAAGCAGGAAGGCACACTCGGGGAGATAGCATGCGCTATTCAGAAAATATTAAAAGCCATCAATGCGCAGGTATCACAGCGATGAGGACTGTAAAATTCCCGGGATTAGTATTAAGATTCACGTCTCAGAAGTACTTTGCAACACAGACAAATATTCCCAACATGAAGTTAATGGCAGAGTTAGGAAGGGAAGAGGCTCTTCCCTGGAAAGTATTTGCTGACAAACACACGGAAACTGCTGGGTTTTGTACAATGAGCAGCGAAAGGTAAATCCTGCAGCACGTTTCGACATACCCCATCTCACCTCCATACACAGATTTTTACCTGGGGCATAGCCGGGGCTGCTGGTTGGATACATGTTTGGGTTGTAGGCTGGGGCAGCGGTGGGATAGCCCGTCGGATAACCTGCAACGAGAAAAAAAGGAGAAATTATGCTTTTGTCAACAGGGAGAGAGAAGAGGACAGCACCTCTGGGAAGTAATAAACAACCTGTGTGAGCAAAGAGGCCGTGGGCACAGTTGAGAGGTAAAGCACAGATGTATTCTCAGTTGGCCAGGGTATAGGAAGAACTATAAATCTGCTCTACAGACCTACAAGTGACATCATCAATATTTCATCTTTCCTCCTCTAGAAAACAAGGATGATAACCAGAATGCAGAACGCAGGAATGTTTAATGTGCTCTGAAGAAAACTACCGAGAAAATACGCACACGGAATGCAGAATTCAGCTAGGAAAAACCACCAGCACAGCTCTATTGGAAAGGTTTTCCTTGGCTGCTTGCAGGCATCGTAGCTTGATCATCACTTTGCATTCTAACGAGCTCAGCACCCAACTCGAGTCCTCGGTGCTCAGCACGTCCATTAACTGGAGCTTCTTGCTAAAGGGAAGGTAGAGACGTTGCATGAAAACATGCCAGCCCTTATATTCACTCATGGCTGCACAACTGCCATCCCTGGGAGGGACCCAATTATCTGCCAGGCCACCTGGAAGGAACATGCACGGCAGCTTGTACCCTTTGAAGCCACATGAGATTTTAATGGGCACTTTAGAAAAGGTTGCAGAGCATCTTCAATTTTCATCATCTTCACTCGGATCGGTCACAGGGAGTTCAGGGGAAATCATCTAAGCAGTCAGCTACATGGAGGCTTGGAAACCACCGTACACTGCAGACCCAAGTCCCTACATGTACTCACACACAGTACAGATGTCTAGCACCACACTTTTACTTCATTAGAAGTTCTCGTCCTCCATGAAGACCACAAACGACAATGTCCACACCTCGGTCTGCTCCATTTTGCTTTTGTTTACTGCCCTACCTCTATTTCTTGGAAGTCTTCCCGACTGAAAACGGTAACACTCGACTAACTCCATCCCTTCTTACGTGCTCCTGCGTAAATCCCTCCAACAGACCGAACGGGACATGTTAATCTTCCTTTGCTGGCGGAGAGTTTGGCTTTGCTGTGCTTCACTGCCATGGCCGCTGCCCCAGTTTATCTGTGCATCTCGTTGGCCATCGTCCCAGAGCAGAGCCAACCCAACGGCAGACAAAATGACCCTCGGAGAGTCTTTCCACGCCAAGCTCCACTGATGCTGTCTGCTGGTTGCCAACAAAGGCTGGAAAGAGGTAATTAGCAGTCGATTCACACGCCATCCTTTTTTTTTTTTGCTTTATTAAAAGCGAGCGTGGGTCTTTCCTCCCCCATTTCTGAGCAGCAAGACAAACACATCGCGATGTCTCCCTCCCATGCCCCAGAGCTCACTGCCCTTCGACGACGAGCAGATTTCTAAAACCTGGCACCCGGCACACAGCCGACTACTGCGGCAAAATTTTGAGGTTCATTTGAATAAATCTAATTCAACAATCATGACCACTGTACCGGAATAAATGACTGTATGTTCTACCCTCTCATTTTCATCAGTGATATATTTGGCTTCTAAATCAGGTTAATTAAAAATTGCTGTAGTTAATGTTGGATAAGCAGCAGTTTAACAGATTTTTTTATTATTTTTTTTTTAGGCTACATAAAACTATGCTGTCATCATACTCAGGAATATATACAGCCTTTTAGCAATCAAGAAGCTCCTCGGAAAGTTATTTGCAGATCCAGTGATTGCAAGCAGAACATTAATGACGAAGATCTTAAATCAGAAATATCCCTGCCTACTCTCTGCTTCATTAGAAGATAACCATTTATTTTCCAGGACATTCATCGCTCCAGGGTCCTCCCATTGCCTACTCAACCTCGACAATCCTGCTTTGCCTCCTGACCAATCTGGCTAGGGGTGTTAAACCAAGCCCAGCTCACTTCTTGACCACACCAAGCGTATTTTCCCTATCATTCTCTCAACTGTGTTTCTACAGAGGGTTTTACCTCCTCGGCACACAGTTTAGTAGCCGATGGCTGTGCGTGCTTGCCATGGTTTTGGGAAGTCCCTTGCTCATCAACTGGGGATGGGATCTAGATGATAGCCTCTTGGGGCACACCAAGAAGTTCTTTGGTCTTTGCTGCTGGTTAATCCCCCCCAAATAAGTCCTGAATCCCATGAACGGCTGCAGTAGTCCTTAATAACAGTCCTTAACTAATTGTCCTTCAGTCAATAACCATGACAAACAGTCCTGCGTGGTTACATGCAGCAAATGTTTCTTCTGTGCCCTCTGAGATATCACCAGCACTCACACGCTATTACATTCAGCAAAAAAAAAAAAAAAATCCTTCTTTTTTACTCGGACCAAAATTTTCAACATGAAGTTTATACAGAAAAAACAAGCCTGAAATAAATCAGACCACTTCCAGACCACAGGAAAACTGTGGCTTTGGGTAAGCTTTTCCATCCAGCCAATTATTGAAAGACTTCACGGTTATTTCAGGCAGATGGAGACAACCGTATATTTAGGTCTTCTTTCTCTTTTTTGGGGGTTTAACTTCTGCTTGGTAGGACTGCATCTTGCTTACTGTGGTATCTTTTGTTGTTCTGAAAGAAAGTTATGGCCATTTGCAGAATAATTGCATTTCAGGTAAATACCATTTCTGTCAAGGAAGCTTTAATAGCTTCGGACGTGAAAAGATGCAGCCAGCCCTGCTCTACTCTATCTTCCACTTTGATCTCATAAACTTTGATAAGTGCTGACCTCCACCAAGAAAACTTGTCCTTTCTATTTTAAGGGGAAACAGAGATGCGAAAGGTGCAGGAAAATTAATGTGGTTTGCTCCTTTTTTGGACATACTAAAAGATAAGAAAGTAGAAGAATCGGGGGCAATTTGTGCCAGGGAAAACGTGCTTGAAAATTCCCAGTGCTCAAAACCCACTGGGTTTAAAAATACGTGAGACATTTTTATACCTTATTGGGTTTTGAGCTGTTAGGATTTATGTTTGTTGGCTCTTCTTCATCCCCCAAATGACCACAAACAAGCTTCTTGAGGAAAGCAAAAGCTGCAGCCCCCATGATGGTCCCCAAATCCCACATCCCCTGGGGTATAAGACACAGCACGGATCCAAGGGCTTTGGGGCTATGAAGATGCTGAGGGGACTGGAGCACCTCTCTTAGGAAGAAAGGCTGAGGGATTTGGGTCTCTTCAGTCTGGAAAAAAGACGACTGAGGGGGGATCTTATCAACACTTATAAATACCTAAAGGGTGGGTGTCAGGAGCATGGGGCCAGGCTCTTCTCAGTGGTGCCCAGTGACAGGACAAGGGGCAACAGGCACAAACTTGAGCATAGGAAGTTCCACCTAAACCTGAGGAGGAACTTCTTTCCTGTGAGGGTGGCAGAGCCCTGGCACAGGCTGCCCAGAGAGGTGGTGGAGTCTCCGTCTCTGGAGACATTCCAAACCTGCCTGGACGCGTTCCTGTGCAACCTGCTGTGGGTGACCCTGCTCTGTCAGGGGGTTGGACTGGATCATCTCCAGAGGTCCCTTCCAACCCTACCATTCTGTGATTCTGTGAAGGACCAGGGATGAGCTCAGAAGCGGTGGCAGCACCAAAGCATCCGGCATCCCACTCTCATTTTCCCCCTGGATACCCTAAGAGACCTCCTGTAAATCCCTGGTCCTCCTGGAGACCCCGCTCCCCTCCTGCCACGTCTGTCTTGCCTCTTCAACTTGAATCTGCAAAAATAACAGCAAGTTGGTTTATGTTGAGTGCTGCTAATCTTCATGGGTTTCCTGCTGGAGACAGGAAAACATCAGGGACAGAAAGAAAATATCCTTTACTTTCTACTTGTAGAGATCTGCACACGATGGGACCCTGTCTCTGCTGGGACTTGGGGCCTTATTAGAGCAATGATGCAGCAGGAAAGAAAATGAGATGAAAACGCATTGAACAAAATTTATTAGGTTCCTCACAGAAGAAATCAAAAGTTGTTTTCTTGCTTTATTTTAATTTAATATCATCTCCACAATCAATAGGAGGAGGGAAGCCGGTGTTCATTTCATGTTCTCCCCAAGGAAAATATACCACACGCCAGCTCTGAGAAGCACTAACCGAACTGCTTTAAAAATTACAACGCAATAACTGGCTGTGCAAAGCGAAGAGCACACGGGGCTGCCTCAAGTAGGTATTTTAAAGCCGCCTTTAATTTTTCACGTATTTCTAAATGTTTCTAAACCATTCCTTCCAGCTCTGCTCACCCCTCTCCTCTTTGGCGCAATGCTGCTTTTGATGAATGGCTTTTAGCCCGCGAGTCCCAGCTACTCACCCCCTCTTTTTAACACGCACACCTTTAGGAGACACACTAGTAAAGGAGTTCATGGAATAAATTCAAAGAATGGCATACAGAGCCCTCAAATGCATTTGTTTAGCCCAGGCTCCTTCGTGAATATACTCCGAACACCCATAAGAAAGCAGTTAGTTTATATTTCCAGCTATATCTATTTTACTGCCTACACGAAAGAGAGATGCGTGTGTAACCATCCATGCAAGCTCACCGCAGACCTCTTCTGCACAAGACACGAAAAAAGTTGGATGGGGTATTTAAGACAGCTCTTTCCACCCTGGAAAGCTTTCTGAGACAGTTTATTCCTCGTGCCCAGGTACCGAGCTCCTACGAGGCCTCTGTGGTTGTTCGGTACAACAGTACAGCACAAAATGCTGAATTACTGGGGAGAAATGAGAGGGCAGGAGAGAAAAACTAGAGATGTCAGCAGGCAAAGGGCTGCCCTGGGAGGAAAGGCTGGCAGCAAGGTGGGGAGGATTAAAGAATCCAACGGGCAGTGATAGAGGGGAAGGGTTTATTTGGGCTCATTCAATGATTGGATTCATTATTATCTTTCATTCGCTTTGGCATTTGAAATTCAGGGTGCTCAGCTTCATCCCAGCTCCGGCTCTTCCTTCCCACAAGCCACCAGAAGCCTTGTGACATCCTGCAGGTCAGCACTGCCAGGCTCCAGAGGACCGCGCACGAGGGACAAAGTGACATTAAAATTCCACAGCAAAGGCACTTGTGGCAAGTTTTAAAGAAGTCCCAATTTACAGATCTCCTTCCCATTTGTCTGCTTCCTCTAAAGGTGGCTTCAGCATACACAGCCTATCCTTGCATAAATGAGCAACCTCCATCCACAGAATCACAGAATCACAGAATAGCTTGGGTTGGAAGGGACCTTTAAGGTTCATCTCATTCCAACCCCCCTGCCCTGGGCAGGGACACCACCCACCAGCCCAGCTTGCTCCAAGCCCCACAGCTTCTCTGGGCACTTGGGACAGGGGCTCACCACCCTCACAGCAAAGAAGTTCTGCCTCAGATCTCATCTAAATCTCTCCTNCCATGCTGCTGGGGATGCAGCCAGGCTGCAGGGAGGTTTCTGGGCTGCCAGCGCACATTGCCGGCTCATGTCCAATTTTTCATCTACCAGTAGCCCCATGACCTTCTCCTTTACCCTTTATCACCCAGTCTATCAATACTGGAGACTGCCCCGACCCAGGTGCAGGACCTCGCACTTGGCCTTGTTGAGCTTCATAAGGTTCACACGGGTCCTCTCCTCAAGCCTGTCCAGGTCCCTCTGGATGGCATCCCTTCCCTCTAGCACATCACTCCAGTCCAGATTTGAAAAGCCAGAGTAAATCTGCAAATAGACAGAACTGCAGATGCATTATTATGACACTCTCTGACAGTGAAGAACCTCCTTACGTTAACCAGCATCTTAGCCAGGCTGTGAGCCTCCCTCTGTAAGATTTAGGTCCAACCCTGGAGCTTGGAAGACACCAACACATGGTACCAAGCAGGGATTAGATCAGGTTTCCCCCAAATTTCATTTACGTTTCTAATTGTGTCACCCACTGTGCATATTTCTTACACCCATCTAACACAGCCTTCTGAAGGCACGCTATAAACCTTGATGTATCGTAACATTCATGCCCTCTTGTCCCCCTGTTTGTGGATTTGTGCTCTTTTCTGTGTCAAAACATCACAAAAGCCACATCCAAGAGACAGTGGGGTGCTCAGGAACCACTGTGGACTTCAGGGGACATTCCCTGGGGCTCTACTACTCATTTCTTCCCTCCAGCCCTGCTGAAATGGAGACATTCGCTGTTGTCAGCACACCCGGGGCACACAGACACTAAAAAATGGAGCTGACAGAGCACTTGAGAATACTTAGAAAAGGAATCAATAACGGTGATCTGAACCTATCATGCTGACCCGATCTGGTTACCACATACCAAAGTCCTTCTCAAAAGGTGCCCACTGGTTTTGAGCAGCCCAGACTCAACATGGTCACCCAGGGTTTGTCATCTGCCAGCACCATCTACCCCATAATCCACCCACCCGCAATTTCACGCCACGTAGGGGCAAGCTTCCAGCTTCAGATCACAAGGAAAATTGTCAGGAGCATCTAAATAACATACCAGCCAACGCAGCACTGAAAATCCACAAGCGCTGGGTCTCTGCAGGACTCAGGTACTCGTAAAACTCTTGAAAAAGAATCTGCTTCTCTTCAGCTAAAGAGCCCAGGTGGTTTGGGACAAGTTCCAGCCTTCCACCGGTGACTGGGTAAATGAATTGTCACTGACAACACTGATTTCCAAAATGTGCCATTTAATTGTTCAAGAATAGTTTCTGTTGGCCATTATCTGATTAGGGCTTAAATTGCTACAAGCAGCCTGAATTAATTCACAAGACAAAATATTCTCCTTTGTTCTTTTTCCTAGCAAGTCTCAAGCAGCGATACACTCCTAATAGCGGCTGTATCACAAGGATTTTTAGACGGACAGATAATAAAGTCCCTTATCTAAGTGCAGGACAAAGCACTATAAAACCACACTTCGACTCATAGAATCACTGCCACCAAGGACTCCAGCTCAGACACCTGCTGCACTATCTCAAGAGCTCATTAATTACCAACACTCAACGTACCAAAAAGCCGAGCAGCCACACGAAACTGTCCACATTGTGTCATTCATTGTTCCAAGACAGACAAATTCAACGGACCATTTGACTCATTTTCCTTTTTAAACCCCTGAAACACCGTATGTCAGTTCGTTTCTGCTGAGCAACAGTTCTGAAGCTGCAACAGGTTCAGGAACATTTTGTCTTTATGATCACCTCTTCAGGCCAGCCATACGAAACCAAGGTATCTTCACCTGAAAAATTCTTTCACGTTGTATATTAAGCCACGTTGTATTTTAAGTCATGTTTGTATTTTAGGACAAGAGGAAATGGCCTCAAGTTGCACCAGAGGAGGTTTAGACTGGATATTAGGAAACATTTTTACACTAAAAGGGTTATCAAACGTCGGAACAGGCTGCCCATGGAAGTGGTGGAATCACCACCCCTGGAGGGATTTAGACAGGTAGACGTGGTGCTTAGTTATATGGTTTGGTGATTGATTTTTGTCAGTGTTAGGTTGATGGTTGGACTTGATAATCTTAACGGTCCCTTCCAACCTGGGCAATTCTATGGTTCTATGATCCATCCACCATTTCTCATTCTCTATTGTTTAGACCTCAGAAACTCTTCAAAAATAGTATTTATGTGTACCTTATCAGGACAGAAATATGAGAAACTTCATGTCTTCAGCTTCACGTTGCTGTAAATCCATTCCCTTTAGATTGATTGGGAATTGATTCTTGCAGAAAGTCACATTCTGTGACATGAACATGCAAATTCAGTACCTGAGGAATTACCCCAGAGCTGAGAAATCAGAGAGCAGACACCGCATAGGCTTCCTGGCACAGCTCCACCAAAGCCTCCACCAGCCAAGACTTGCAGCAACGCTCTTGAACGTTGATTACCGGTAGTGATGACACCGGAAAGAATGCGCCTAATTATGTGATGATTGGGGGACACAGAGAAAAGAGCTGTGAAGGACATCTGGGAAACTGATTCTGCATTGCAAACCAAGCCTCCAGAGATGAAGAGCTATGGCATTTCGTAAATGACTTAGAGCAGAGATTTAAACAAACTGCTCTCCCATGACATGAGCCTTTCTCCAAGCACAAGGATGTCTTTTCAGCCCACCTTGCTCCTCGCACAGGGCTTGGGCCATGCATCTCCTCCGGCCTTTTGGGGACTTGTCCCCCTTGGTGCTTGGGAGGTAGGGAGGTGACCCTCCCCAAAAGAGGGGAGACTGAGATGAGATCTGAGGAAGAAATTCTTGGCTGTGAGGGTGGTGAGCCCCTGGCGCAGGTTGCCCAGAGAAGCTGTGGCTGCCCCGTCCCTGGAGGTGTTCAAGGCCAGGTTGGACGGGACTTGGAGCAACCTGGTCTAGTGGGAGGTGTCCCTGCCCAGGGCAGGGGAGTGGAACTAGGTGATCTTTAGATCTCCCTTCCAACCCAAACCATTCTATGATTCTATGATTTATCCCACCTAAATTAGGTGTGTGGTTGCCCTGATACAACACAATTGCCCACCTGATACACAGCAGGTCTTCCTGCCCCATCACTTCAGATGTTCATGGCCAACCTGTTCATCCCCTCGCATAAGCCATGACCCAAGGCTATCAGGGTGCTCGTTCTACGGGTCCAGCTGCCTTGGTGGGCACAGGGCTGTCCCAAGGTCAACAGAGAGCAATACTTCCAAGACCAAGCACTTGATTTACCAGCCAGGAGACCTTCGTCACAAGTGACTTCCAGACTAAGGGCTCTTCGGATGCTACAGGTATGAGCAAATGACTGTATGTTAGATTGTCAGTGTGTTTTAAGATGTTGCCATCCTTCAGCCAGAACTCGGGTCAAACTCGGTACTAAAACATCAAGACACATCTCATCCATTAGATTTCACGTACCCGCAGCTTAATTTGACCACCAGCATTTTAAAGGGCAAATCTATTGTACTGAAACTCCTTTTATAGCTCAAAATGTATGTTCCCCAATTCACAGAGTTTTCCAAATCAAATTTAAGTCTAGAAGCAGTCTCCAACTCAGAAGGACAGAGCTGTCGCCATCCTAAACTGACTTCTATTTTGTTTTACGCTGAGCATTTTAAATTATATGAAGCTGAGTGAATCCTGTTTTGCCAGCTCACAAACACAACTACAGCAGGAAGGATGGCATAAGCTTTTCTTCCTTCCCTGATCACACAGAACCACTTAACAGTTGAACTGAGCACAGCGATTGCACGCATTTCCATGTCAGCTCTACTCAAACCTCTCCTCGGGCACTAGGAAGGACGAGCATCCCTATCTGCAAATGCACTGTGATGCTGCAGGGAGCCCAGAGGCTGGGCCAGGTTTCATTTTACACCGACTGTTCCACGTTACCGCCGATATCCCATCACTCACTCGCCGCCTTGCCATGAAACTATTTCAGCCCACTCATGCTAAATGGATGTAAAAATAGAGGAAAAGCTGAAAGCAAGGGTGGAACCGTTCTGAAGAGCAAGTTAATGGATGGTTGAGAATCCAGCATTTCTGAAGTCTCTGAGGATAATAAATACATTCATTCCCATGAAAAAGTGCCACCCCCTTATTACTGTTTCAAGCCTCATCGGCCCAAGAGTAGAGCAGTCAAATGAACACGTATTCACCAGACACAGCAACTGTTTTAAAAAAAGATTTGCTCTAGCATTTGACAACCCGCTCGCTTTCCTGGAGACCTTTCACACTAGGTTCTTTTTTCACCTGAAAGGTCCTTTCCTTTACAGAAGCAGCAACTTATTTCTTGCTGGTTACTCACGGCCATGCAAAACCAATCTTCGTGTGGACTGTAAAGGCACCCACAGCATTGCTGGTACGGTCATTTCCCATTTTTAAACATTGACGTCCATGCAGACCAGCAGTAGATGACCATGTACTCAGGCTGAGACTCCTGGACATGTTATCGCAGAGCTGGAAAACCGTATGTCACACTCGCTGCTGCTGAGACTGTAAGTCAGCACTGCCACCTCATCCCATGAAAATTAAAGGACCTTATTTAAATGGGGTAGTTTATTGTATCTGCTGTTCAAGGGCTGCCCTTGTGCATTCGTGCTACCAGAGACATCCTGATGAGCTGCAGACAGATGGCCAAGCCCCCACAGCCCGCAGAGGAGCAGCAGTGGGGAGGGCAGCAGGGCTCTGGCCGGAACGGGGTATGTCCTTCCCATCAATACAAAGTGCTTTGTGCCATCTCTCTCCCACAGGCATTCACAGCAATCACAGAGTGGGTTGGGTTGGGAGGGACCTTCAAAGATCACCTAGACCAACCTGACATGAGCAGGGACCCTACTATATCAAGTTGTTCAAAGCCCCGTCCAACATGGCCTTGAACACTTCCAACGATGGGGCATCCACAGCTGCTCTGGGTGACCTACTCCAGTGTCTCACCTCCCTCATCATAAAAAATTCCCTCCCTATGTCCAATCTAAACCTACCCTCCTTCAGTTGAAAACCATCGCCCCTTGTCCTGTCACTACAGGCCTTGGTAAAAACTCCCTGTCCATCTTTCTTACATGCCCCTTTTATACACTGAAAGGCTGCAATAAGGTGTCCCCAGAGCCTTCTCTTCTCCAGGCTGAACACCACCAACTCTCTCAGACTTTTTCCATAGGAGAAATGCTCCAGCCCTCTGACCATTTTCATGGCCTCCTCTGGACCTGCTCTAACAGGTCCATGTCTTCCTTGCATTGGGAACCCCACAGTACTCTAGGTGGGGTCTCACGAGAGGGGAGTAAAGGGGAGAATCACCTCCCTCGACCTGGATGCCGTATCCTCAACCAGGATATGGTTGGCTTTCTGGGCAGCAAGCACACATTGCCAGCTCACGTCCCATTTTTGCGTGAAGCAAGGGAAGAACAGAGCCTCAGTCTCATGAGTCCCTCTGGCTTCACTCCAGCTCCACATTTCCAGGACTGTGAAGACATAACGCAGGGGGAGGCAGTCTCCCAAGGAGGGGAGGCAGCTCTGGATCTACAGAGTAGAAGATGAGGAAGGAAGAGTGAAGGTTCTCTAGTATGAGAACTTCTGTAACTCCTTCTTTCCCTCCTCAGGATGACCCTCATCTTGACCCAAAAGGTGGTGAATTCCACTTGCGTGAAAGCACACACTCTTTGAAGGAGTTTTTCTTATGGGTCCTACACATTTTACATGATAAGCACAACGCTTGGGAGACCACACAGACAGGAGCTCTACAGGCATCCCAGATAACACAACCGTGCCTCTGCAACCTTCAGTATAAAACCCAAGCCCCCTAAAAAACCTGACAAAACCTACATGAATCTGGCAAAAAATATTTTCTTTTTATGACCATGTCCTTTATATTGTACAGAATTATGAGAAAGCACTATTGAAAGTCACGGGAGTGGCAGAGGTGTCTTTGGCTTGAAAGGTGATGGAGAGAAAACCTTCAGTTGATGGCATGATGGCACTGGAGTGTGGTATCACAGAGTCACAGCATGGCAGGGGTTGGAAGGGACCTCTGGAGATGATCCAGTCCAACCCCCTGACAGAGCAGGGTCACCCACAGCAGGTAGCACAGGAACGCGCCCAGGCGGGTTTGGAATGTCTCCAGAGACGGAGACTCCACCACCTCTCTGGGCAGCCTGTGCCAGGGCTCTGCCACCCTCACAGGAAACAAGTTCCTCCTCAGGTTTAGGTGGAACTTCCTATGCTCAAGTTTGTGCCCGTTACCTCTTGTCCTGTCACTGGGCACCACTGAGAAGAGCCTGGCCCCATCCTCCTGACACCCACCCTTTAAGTATCTATAGGCGTTGATAAGATCCCCCCTCAGTCGTCTTTTTTCCAGACTGAAGAGACCCAAGTCCCTCAGCCTTTCTTCATAAGAGAGGTGTTCCAGTCCCCTCAGCATCTTGATAGCCCTTTGCTGTCCCCTCTCCAGCAGTTCCCTGTCCTTCTGGAACCAGGGAGCACAGAACTGGACACAGTTTGGTCTACTTGTCTCCATTTCACAGGGTCACAATGTTGACACAATGGGGTCTCGCCTGCTGGCGCCTCCCTGCCCTGTGGAGATGGAGAATCACAGTTTCTTGGGAATTAGGCAGGAAGAGCAGTGGATTTGCATGGAGCTCTGAGCTCTTCCATAGGTCCCTGTGGTTGCACAATGCAATACCTCAGTTTGAAGCTGCTGCCTTCATCATGCCAGGGAATCAGGAGACCTGACAAGACCGAAAAGATATTAAGAAAATGACAGAAGTGCTGTTTTGGGCATACGTTACCTTCATTTTCTCTTGCTCAGAGAAAACTTGCTTTCAGATCATTTTTTAAGGTTCAATATAGTTGTAAGCTGTTGACCAAAAGAGACGATTCCCATTTATTTCCGTTCCATCTCAGTTTTATTTCCCACCTACATCCAAAAGAAACCTCCCAGGCCTTACTGCAGCTGTCTGGGTTGAGGACGCATTTGTATGAGCAAAACTCATCTTGAAAACTAGGAGCAACTGTCCAAAAATATTAGTGAGATAGTTTGATTATTTAAGGCACATACTATAAATAAACCCTAGTAACAGAACTTGACAGACTGTCAATCAATGTAACTTCTGGGCAAGAGACACGTGTCATATCCTTTCCTGCGTTGAGACAAGTCTCTGTGGGAAAGGAGGTCTAGAAAACTGTTTAAGTCACACAATATTCATGCTCCCTGCAATTATTTACTTAATTCTGTATTTGACTAATCCAAAGCAAGATATGAACAGCCTCTAACGATAAAATAAAATTAATTGCTGCTCCAAAGGAAGCATCAGCCCGAAATAAAGAAACCGTTACAGTTTTTCTTAAACACTGAACTGTGGCTCCACCTTACCCGGTAACGTTCCCCCAGGGAAATATTTAACTTGAAGGATTAAAATAAGTTATGATAGCACAAGACTGCTAAAATTGAAGCAGACCAAGTGGTATTCCTCCTATTCTCCCTAAGATAAGCCCTGAAGAATAATGAGTTTCATTCTTCTGCAAAGGAATCCCAGTCGTGGTGAAAAGCAGCTTGCCATCAGACTGCAGCCAAAGCCAGACACCCACATCAGTGCTGGGTAACCACTAATATGCCTGTCCGGAGCCAAGCAGAAAAGACTAATGAGGTCAGGGTTGCTGGGAGAGGACAGATTTTTTATTAGAGAAGCTGACATAACCGCAAAAAAAAAAAAAAAGGAAACGTTTTCAGGCACAGAAAGTCCATCTGCAGCTCGCTCTCAGGAGAACTTGTCACTATCTAGTTTCTTGTGCGGAAGATCAGGTAGTGCAGGAAAAGTGAGTTTCAGAAGTAAATGTTGACATATCCCCTGCAGTGCTTTATCCATGATGGGCTCTGGATGTAAGCAAGAGGGCAGACCATGCCACCAGAACAGCGGGAGTTGTAACGTACCATCACGGAATCGAGCACCCCCTTGCACAGGATGGTACCAGGGAAGAGCAATAGCCAAATGTACCAAGGAATGGCCCACAGCTTTTGGGAGTAAGCTGAATCAAGAAGGTTATTCTTTACCAAGCTGAGCACAAGCACTGGGAGATATTCCTTGGACACCAGCAATTTGTTCAAAGGACAACTGTTGTGGAAGTTACAGCTGGGCTTCAGGAAGGGCCTCATCTGCTTCATGAAAGACATGAACGTACCAGCAGCTGACGTCGGTATTGCCTTCTTAGCCCTGCTTGTCAACCTTTCCTCTTCTGAATCACCTACCAGAGGAATAACACAAGGCATGAGTGTGCGTTGTCAAGACCTGACCAGCTTTCGTAGGGTCATCCCTTGACCTCGTGGAGATTCCACAGCAGTGATGTGATGGACAAAGCTGACTTTCCCTCTGAGAAGCCGTGCACACGTTCAATTTCAAATGTAATGCCTGTTTCCTCCCCAGGAAAGGTCAGCCACAAAGAGATGAACCACCTGGTACAGGCAAGGTGGGAGAAATCCTGCCATTGGCCAGGTTGCGCCAAGGCCCTTCCCTGCAGAACTGCTCTCTTGGGATGCCATCAGTAACAGATGCTCTGCTGTAGAAGAGGATGCTACCAATAAAAGTGTCATGGTTAAGAAGCCACGGTGAGAAGCGTAAAGCCAAATTGCAGGTGTGTAAAAGGCAAATATGTTTTTCTTTTCTGCAGAGTAATGAGGATGGGGCACAACAACTTCATCGGGCCCTTAACTCAGCCAATATCTTGAATTTAAAGAAGGAAATGGAGTAACCATTCCTCTTCCTGCTCACAGTGACTATACGTAGCTCATTTTTCATCCTGTCCAGAGGTTTCTTCCTCTGTCTTTTCTTGAATATTATAGAAAGCATTTTCCGGGGCTGTTGTAACAGTTGGAAGGTCAGCATGGGGGCACGGCAGGTGAGGAGATGCCACAGCAGGGCTTCCGAGATGGCAGCTGAACTGATCCAGAATGACAAACTAAAGGGAGGGTACGGTCAGAAAAGTGACAGGGTGGCCTTTTTTTTCCTGAAAAACTCTGCTTTCGCGTATGTACTCAGAGTCAAATCTGCTTACTTCACCAGCAGAAGTCGCTTTCTGCTCTCACTGGCTTATAGATGCGACGTGGTTCAGGGAAAGTGAGCTGGAGTCTTGCTCGATTCATGTATCTTTAATGGAATAATTACATATATTCTCAATATTGAATATGCATTTCTTTGTCTGAACTGAAATCTGCACTGAAGCGCAGAGGTTGGAAGGAAAAAAAGCTGCAGTGAACTGAGATTAGGGGAGATGTACGTGAAGAGAAGGAAGATGAGGACATCATGTTTCTGGTACTGTTTTTCCACCTTCAAGTGAAGGTTTCCTGGTGCAACTCTGACCCAGAGACGGCTCCACCATAGTGAATTTTAAGCATCGAATCCTCCTTTAGATCCTCCAGAGCATCCTTCTGGCCCCAGAGACATCCCTTCTCCTCCAGCAACCCAGGAGTCCAACCCACAAACACCAGCAAGTCGCTCCAGTTCCATACGTGACGCTACAGAACGTCAAATGCTTTTCAATCACGAATTTGTCGTCTCCCTGCGATCTTGCAGAGGGCAAAGAGAGCCTCACGCTTTCAGAAGCGGGCGCTCCCAGTCCCCTTCTGCTCTGGCAGAGTTTCTATGGTAACTCTAGATGGGTCTTGAAGGGAGGATTTCTGGTAGGCTCTTTCTGGAGGAGTTTGTAATGTCAATGCAGGCAGGCAGGAGAGGAAGCCCGCGCTCTCCGTGCCCTCAGGTTATAGGTTATGGCAGGGTATTTACAGTAACTGCTCAGAAAACAGCCCTTTGTGATTTCCAAAATGCACTTGTTCATCTGGCTAATTTTCAATTCAGCCTTTTCAGCTCTGCTTCCAAGCCAGGAGGGGGAAAAAAAAATAATTTCAAGCCTCGGCGTTTTGCTCCAGATGTAATTTCTGCTCCGTGACAGACAGTGCGGCGCGTGCAAGACCTCCGTGCTTCCAGCTTCAGAAAGGGAACCAGCTTCAGTGTGCATCTCTGATGCCTTTTTAGACTTTGGAATTGGGAATTTGCTCCTGTTTCATATCTATCATCATTTCTTTCTTCTCCTTGGGTGGTGTTTGCAGCAACTGGGGCCAAAATATTCCTTGTTTCGATTACAGCATCATCTGGAAAGGGCTTCCCGTGCACTACATACCTGCAGACATGTCAGAAATCGGTCTAACCCCACAAGTTTGCAACGTGAAGAACTTTGCAATGTGAAGCAATGGTTGAAAAGGCTGGAAGAAGGACGGGAAATCCCAGTTTCAGGGGGTCGTCTTCTTGGTCAGAGATGCCAACACACCAAGGAACAAGCTAGCTCGCCACCAGTCACCCAGAAACTGCGAGCTGAGCAGAAGATGAACCTGTTCAGGCTGTTCGGCACAAGACAATCCTCTCACTTCATCCCTCATCACTCCGAGTGTCATAGAGACGCAGTTTGAACGGTTTCTGGGACTAATCGCCCTTTTCTGCACGGGAGGGTTTGATGCTACAGACCTCGTGGGACCAGCGCCGCATCTATTGGAGGAGTTAAACATTAATAGGTGTCGGAAATGCTTTTTCAGAAAATGTGCTTTTACAGGACGAACAGCAAGGCGTTTGCTTGGACGAGAAGTGACGGCAGAAAGATCCTTACCTGACCACGCGTTACTTTCAGTTTTTCTTATTCGAGATGCTTGAATTTAATTTGCCAGTGTTGGACCTACCTTAAGGATGGCGTTCCGGGTGTGCTGCCAAAGCTGAGGTCCCCAGTGCTGCTGGTCTGGTGTGCCCTGGGCATCCCCAGAGCATGACCAAGGATTAATGCAACAAAAACTGCCCAGTAATTAACTCTCTCCTGTAGCACGAGCATTGTCCTGCTTCCAAGCTCTGTTTTTACACTCCATATTCTCCTCTGACATTGGGAGCATCCTCCTGGTTTCATCAGAGCTAGTCTTGACTCACAGCCTTAAACAAGATCTCCAGGGACACCGAATTTCCTATTTCAGCTAATTGTAGTAATAGGCAATTCCAGGATGATCACAACGATGTTACAGAATCAAATTATTGCCCAAAAGGGCCAGTTTTAAAGGATGGACTCAGTGATTTTCATTCATGAGGGTTAGCAAAGATAAAAATTCAAAATGATAAAATATTTTGGGTCGCAAGAATAAGCCAAGCTTGAGTTAAATTCGGGTTTGGGGATCACAACGTCCTTAACTTAGACATTGAATTTTAAAATGCTAATTAACTTTAAAATGTCCATATGGTATTTTGGACATTTTGGACTTAGACCAGCGAAGTGAATTGCTCTCAAATACATTAGCTTTAGACAAACACAGCAGCAGATGGAGCACACACAGAATATTAACAAAACCAGGTTTTGGGTGTTAAAAGGCTTAATGGGTCTCTTGCATGAATTTGGGCCAGGAGATTAGATTCAAATTGTGCTTGGGGGAAGCTGAGAATACATAATATTTGAACTGGCAAAACTCCACAGCCGTGTTTAAAAAAAAGGCTCTAGCGATAATAAAATCTAATTTCACCAGCTCGAAAGTGCGAAGGTTGTCTTGGAAAGGGAGGAGGAATACAGGGATCCCACAAAGACCCCTTACCCCGAGGTCTTTATTATTCATCTTCCAGCCACGAGCCAGGACGAGGTCCCCTGGCCACCACACCAGACCAGAGAAAGCCACCAGCAGATGCAGCTCCTGCCCAACTCACCAAAAGCCAGGGAGGAAGAGCGAAAGCACTGAAATCATGGGGTTATCCAGCATTTACTACTTCTGGTTCATAAACTGAATTTTTCAATGCTGCTACTTCCTAAATAAGTGTATATAAACCATGTTCTTGCCCCATAATCCTTCTCCTAAAAAAAAAGAAACTAATTTCAAGAAATGTTTTAATTAGAGCTATGTTTTTGCACCAGCTGTTCTGGTAGAGCATCTCTTCAGAAAGCTTTAGAAGAAAAAAAAAAGGTATGAAAAAGCAAATAAAAATCTTTCCCCCCACATCTTGTAAATATTTTATTCCTTACAAACAGACTTCTGCCCAGAAGAAACTACAGACGTATGAAAAACCACAGCTGAGGGGTGACAGCCCAGGGATGTATTAGCACAGTACAATTTTCATTTGCTTGCCATAAAACCATGATTTCTATGATAGTCCAACTCAGCAAAGCAATTACAGCTAATTAAGTAGATTACATTTTATGGTCGAGGTGCATTCTCCGGGTTGCTCAAGCAGATGTGATAAATTTGTGGCAGCTCCTCTTTTGCTTGTTTTTGACAGGGGGAAGCAGTCAGACTTGTTTAAAAAATTCCCAAGACTTGCAGAATGAATGGCAGAGTTCAGAGGGTTGTGACCAGTGGCACAGCGTCCAGTTGGAGTTGCAGCTCTAAGTAGCTACTGGTGTTCCCCAGGGTCAGTACTGGGCCCAGTCTTGCTCAATATATTCATCAACGACCTGGGTGAGGGCACAGAATGCAGCCTCAGCACATTTGCTGGTGACACAGAACTGGGAGGAGTGGGTGACACACCAGAAGGCTGTGCCACCATCCAGACAGACCTGGGCAGGCTGGAGAGTTGGGTGGTGAGGAATCCAATGAAGTTCAACACGGGCAAGCAGAGGGTCCTTCCTACACCTGGGGAGGAATAACCCCCCACACCAGGACAGGTTGGGGCTGACCTGCTGGGGAGCAGCTCTGCAGAGAGAGACCTGGGAGTCCTGGTGGGCAACA
>VWZL01006365.1:33140-44583 GCA_013396915.1 Stercorarius parasiticus | reverse complement strand
GGGTGGCAGAGCCCTGGCACAGGCTGCCCAGAGAGGGTGTGGAGTCTCCTGCTCTGGAGATATTCCAAACCCTCCTGGATGCGTTCCTGTGCAACCTGCTGTGGGTGACCCTGCTTTGGCAGGGGGTTGGACTGGATGATCTTCAAAGGTCCCTTCCAACCCCTACAATTCTGTGATTCTGTGATATTACCCAGGTGCAATATTTCATGTGGATAAGCAGGGGACCTCTGCGACTCTTAGGGTGGATGGCAGATATAGAGCCATGGAGGACAGAAGGACCTCCTCCGGCATCACGCCCAAAACCCGCGACCTTGGCCAACAAGGCTGGGAGACGCTGTATGACAAATTAAAATCTCACGGAAAACCCCCGGCGCTCGCTTTCTGGGATCTAAATACAGGATTGGCAGTTCTCATACCTGCATGTTTGGAAAGGAGCCAGGCACTTCTCATGCTTCTCCCTTCCACCGCTGCCAGCAAAGCGCTGGAGGAAGCTCGAGTGGATGGTTGACAGAGGAGATTAATAGTACAAGGAAAGATAAAACACAAAACGCTTCGTACGTGATTTATGATCTGGAGATGCAGAGGAGGAAGGTGCCGACAGCACTTTCCAATTCAGGCAGGCGGCCGTAGGACCGGAGGTGGGCTGCAGACCACCAAGAGCTATGGCATGAAATCAGTGCTGCCCGTCCATGTGGAAGAACAGGAGGGATTTTAGTAACACATCTTGAAATATTTATAACATTAGATACACAACAAACTCTCCTAAAATGCATAATATTATGTGTGGGCACTGCAGAGGTGGTAGATGCGTATTCATGATCCATGCAAGCCCAGCAGCTCGAACCAAAAAGACTGCAAGCAAGAATTAAGCAAGTAAGTATTGTAGCTACACCATCACATACTGTTCACATTTTTGCAGTTCTTTGACACTCGAGCACAAATCCTAAAGGATCTAGGCAGTTCCCCAGTGTCCAGGTTTAATTAGAGTAACTTAGTTCGCCCTATAGCACGTGCGTCTTGAGTTAGACTGAAAGCTCACTGAAGAAAGATGGTATTTTCAGGTTTTATAAAGCAGCGTGAATGTATCCAGCACACCAAAGCTAACAAAAGTATCCCATTCCCACTTCCAAGTGGGGTTTTACAGATGTAAAGCTGAAATGCAGTTCTTTGGGATCAAGGTCCCCTCTTAGTAATGGAACAGGTTGCCCAGAGAAGCTGTTGCTGCCCCATCCCTGGAAATGTTCAAGGCCAGGTTGGATGGAGCTTTGAGCAACCTGGTCTAGTGGAAGGTGTTTTGGACTTGGACTAGATGGTCTTTGAAGGTCCCTTCCAACCCAAACCATCCTGTGATGGCTCAGGAACACAAGGCACTGTGGACACTGCTCTGTAGATGGGAGGAAACCAGAAAAGTGTCCCGACAGCACTTGCCAACACGTTCATCCCAATGTCCCAATATAGCCAATTTTCCTCTCGGTTTTCTACAACCACCCACTGCAGAGCGAACAGAACTCTACCAAAGGAGAGATACCAGAACACATGAAATATTTAAACCTGCAGACTTAGGTTTTTTGGAAAAGGTATAAAACCGTAATAAGGAACATTGCTGTGTTCCCCCACTAAACCACCCCACCTAAGGCATCACTTTTCCCCTACAAACCCAAGCCTTGCTGCAGTCAACCCCCCATCGTCCCCTCTCAACATGAAGACAATGTCTTTGGGTCACTCTATGCCCCCTAATTTTAGAAGGGCAGATGATTGTGTTGCGTTCAGGGAAGATTTTGTAACTTTAACACCCTGAAAGGATTTGGGGATTTTATGCTGCGCTCCTAACTATCCTCTCAAGAATTAAATCCAGAAGTCGATTTCTCGGCAAAAAAGTAGGAGACTTTACAAATCCGTAATGAGTCATCGTGCCGCAGGTAGTGAGGCTGGCTTAAAAATAACGCATCCACCAGCATGTCTGGGAAATGAAAAAAGAAGTCACCAGTTCCCTCCAGGAATAGCAAATTATAGTAATGGACTGAGATGGAAAAGGGAAGGAAAAAAAAAAAAGAAAACCTCAGAAGTTAGAGGAGCGAAAGGCATTATGTTGAGCAAAATAAAAATCAGATGGTTCACATCAGCCGCCTCCTGTACGGTGAGCTGCTGAGTAGATAAATTACTTTAAAAAAAGGAAGACAAGTAGTTATGGTTTGGGACTCAAAATAGCAGCATGCTTCAGTTTTACCGGCAGAACCTGAGGGTTTTAAATGAGGAGCACAAATAAGGAGAGGAAAGAACCATCCAGAGGAATCTCTCAGATGGTATTACGAATCGTTATCAAAAAAGCCAGCAGCAGAAAACTGCCATTAATTCATCACGCCAAAAGATACCTCATAAGAGATAATTTGAGGCACTTGAAACTAGAAAAATAGCAACGTACCTGCAGAATTATGAATTTTTCCTACACTGCTTCATGTGGGAAAGGTCTCTTTCCTACGAAATGCCCAAAACACAATTGCTTTCACGCATGTCCCTACCCACACCTCTGTCATGGTGAGGACCACCCCAAACGGTGGATTTGGATGATGGACTGTGGTCCACCATTGCTGACTCTGCAAGCTGAGGAGCGCTGCAAACCTATCCTTCTGCTCTGGAGCACCAAGGGCATCACGATGAAGCCATGCTGGAGGGTGCTGTGCAAGGACAAGGTCACCCTTGTTCTGTGTTGACTCCTCCTTGCAGAGAAGTCCAGAGCTGCAAGCGCTCGTGTAATGTTGATGCATTTAAGAAATGCATTACCACGTCTACCTTGCTTTTGATGTAAACTTCTAAATTCCGTATATCCTTCAACAGGGGCTATTTAAGGCAACACGATGAAGTAGCCAAAACTCATGGCAGGTTTCTGCTTTGTCTTCTATCTATGTACGTTAATGGGAAAAGTTGAGAAATGAAGGATCAGCCAAGGTTGTCTCTAAATTAAAAAAAAAAAAATAGCTGAAATGCAACAAGTATGTATTTATCCTGGCATGTTTTTTCAATATCAACATTACCGGCACAGCGCACAGTCCTTCACCAAAGGTTCAGCAGGCAACGGTGCTACTTTCTCCTTAGATCTCCTGAAATCCTCCTCTGCCTGGATTTCTGCCTCCCACTCCATCTCAACACGCCCGAGACCTCCCGTCATCCACAAAGTCCTGGTCTACTTCCAAGCAGGGCAAGTATAAGCAGCATATATTTTATTGGGTATGGTTATTTTTAAAGCTATATGCAGAGAATATATTTAAATTATTCTAAAGCCTCAGTCATACAAAATACTAAGGCACGACTGAAATATTTCCTCATCTCTCTAAACCCTTTATGAGCTCACACATTGCAAAAAGGCGCTGGGCTGGCTCCTGGCTTCAGCGGGGGTCCCTGGGAGGTGAGGTTGTGGATACAGGGGCCCAGATTGAAGGATAAAAGGGCTTTCAGGGCTTACAGGGCCAATAACGGAGCAGAGAAGCAGGGTTGAGATGTGGTGTCAGGTCGTTGGGGTATCTGGCAGTGAGGGTCATAGCATGGTGGGACGGGACAAGGTACAACAGTTATCAAAAGATGACGGACAGCAGGGGAAGGGGTTCCAAATATCTCCTTGAGAGGGTGCAAGGAAGCCAAGAAATGGGTTAATGGTGCTCAGTCCCTGAAAAACTGAAGGTTTCAAGAGTCCTCAAAGAGCAAGACTGCCCCAACAGGACTAACATGAGCTGCAGGAGGGTCCAGTTGTGTGGGATGAACTTTCTCCAGTTTGGACCTGTTCCTTGCTTGATGTATTTTTGGAGGGATCAGCAGCAGAGCCTCAAAGGGGCCAGTAGGTTGGAGGCCTCGAGCCAAAAGAGGCCTCTCTGGGGGATCTATGGTCCATATAGGATATTGTGAGGAGCAGTTAATCATTCCATTTCACTTCAACTTTAAAAGATGTGAGATAATCACTTAATACACACCTATAAAAAAATAAATATGCATCAAGCCAGAATTTCCTTTTATAAGGGATGCAATTTTTTTTTCACATGGTTGAAAACTGCATATTAAAAATACCTTCATGCCAAATTATTTCCTCCTGCCATATATTTTTAAGCATCATTATACAAAGCAGTTGCTAGCTTTTCAGCAGATTTTTCAAGGGACTGCTTACAGGAACGATATTTTGAATTAGCATTCTTTTCATCAGCACAGCTGAAATCAGCCTCCTAGTTACCAAATGAATCAAATTGATAAAAAAAGTCCAAGTTCGCAGAAACTTCCTTCAAACCCAAAGGGATATTTTCTTCATTTATCTTCAAACTCACCAGAAACAATGAAGTTTTAGCACCATCAGCTGAAACAAAACCCAAGACCCACCACCCATGGGCCTGCAGGTGTGGTTTTGTGTGGTGGCAAAGAAGGTCTCCGGGGAAGCGTTTCCATGCACACCATGCTCTAAAGAAATCAGCAACCAGATTCCCATGGGAATCTGATTTTATCAAACTGATTTGAGACAAAGCATCCTTACGAAACACTCTTAAGAGATTTTGTTCCTTTTAAACACAAACAAATGCCAATTCCAGGTCACTTGGCAACATCAGGTGGGTCACACGCAGAGGCTGTTCTCGGTGCGTGGTGACACCTCAGGTGTCCTTGCTGGCAGAAGCAGACTAAAGTTTGGTCAAATAACCACTGGGCACCTGGTGCTCCTACAGTCCTGTTCAATACTAATGAACTTCTGTAGATTTACAGGTAGAAAATCAATGCATTACAATTAATTTATATTGAGTCATCGTCTTGCAGTATCTCCTTGCAGCAAGCGATTGGAGGGAAAACCACAACTGAATAATAGTTTCATTTGCTAGGTGAAACTCCAAATGTAATACCCATCCGCTGCCTCCTCATGTCAGCAATGAGTCAAATCTAAGCTTTCGTCCCAGAATAAAACAAAATGAGGTTTTAAAACAATCGGCAAAGGTCTGAGATCCAAAATATAGCTGAGGGTAAGAGGACTCTTACCATTGATATCAATAACTGGGTTTTCTGTCCAGCCATCAGCCTGCTTGGCCTTGGGCTTAGCCTGGTACAACTGGCCTCATATCAAGAACCAAGTGGTGAACCCGTCATGGTCAGGCTGTTACCAAATATCCACATTCCTGCCACCGGTATCCACTGGGAGCTGTGGCCATCCAGGCACTCCCTATGAGGGCACTTAGGGTTTGTGTCCACCTCAAATCCAGCACTGCTTCAAAAGAGAGTCATAGAACCATAGAATCACAGAATGGTTTGGGTTGGAAGGGACCTTTAAAGGCGATCTAGTCCAACCCCCTGCCATAAGCAGGTACATCTTCCACTGGACCAGGTTGCTCAGAGCCCCGTCCAACCTGGCCTGGAATGTTTCCAGGGATGGTGCATCTCCCACCTCTCTGGGCAACCTGGGCCAGTCTCTCACCACCCACAGTGTAAAACATTTCTTCCTTATGTCCAATCGAAACCCACGCTCTCTCATTTAAAAGCTTTTGTCCCTTCTCCTGTCACTACAGGCCTTGGTAAAAAGTCTCTTTCCATCTTTCTTAGAAGCTCCTTTTGTATACTGAAAGGCCGCAATAAAGTCTCCCCGGTGTCTTCTCCAGGCTGAACACCCCCAACTCTCTCAGCCTTTCTCCATGGCAGAGGTGCTCCAGCCCTCTGACTATATTTGGTGAAAGTCCAAAACCTACATCCTTACTGAATGAACAAATTCAGAGGCAAATTTAAAATATAAAGGCAAGAAAAGAGGGAAGATTCTGTGTCAAGCAAAAGCAGACAGAAGAACGCCCCCAAGTCCTTGAAGCACCAGCCCCAAGACTGGCTACAGCATGGGACGCAGAAAATTTCGCATCAATAGAAGACAGAATTTGCCATTATTTTAACCCAGAATTCACACCTGTGCCTTGTGAACTGGTTCTGTTCACCTCAAGGTTGCCTCACGTTTGAGGTGAGCTCAAGCAAACGTGGTGCTTATGGCCTGGTGCCTTCTCAGAGATGATGGAAAGTATCTGCCCCCATGAGCTTCCTACCTGGGGAGTACCTGGGAGAGGGGAGCAGATCCCTGCTTAGCTGTCTGGGAAGGAACTGAGAGTGAAAAGACCATCCATGACCTCAGGAGCCATCCTCATTGCCAATTACTGGATTCTCACATGAGTATCAGCTACACATCAGGAGAAACCCATGGTAGGGTTCACCACCCCTCAGGGGACAGAAATTATGACCAAGTGATTCTAACAGATAAAACCACAGAAAAGCTGAAGAAGCCCAAGGCCTTGGCAATCCCATCTTAGGAAGAATTTCAAATCCCCCCCCAAGACCTAATGATTCCTTTAGCTTTTCCACCGTTCTTCCATGGGACAAAGGCAGAGGGAAAGGGCTGAAGAAATTCCCACCGGCCCTTCTACCCCCACTCCACTGACATTTCTTTTTAGCTCTGCCACAGCTTGGCATTTTTTTTGGCCTATCAAGATGGATCCATCATATATGGGCAAAGGGTTTACAACAGGGGTATTAACTGTAAGCAAAAATCTTCCAACTGCAGAATAAAGAGAACTGAAAATAAGAATTATCATTTTTTCTCTTAAAAAACAGAGACAGACCTTAAAAAAAAAAAAAACAGAATTACCCTGGATTTGTTTCTTGGGATCATAGAAATGGTGCTCAAGAACCAGCTGTGCGAAGTGTGGTCCCTGGCAGAAGAAAGTTGCCACCTGGGCTGAATAAAGCCACAGCTGGATCCGTTTCAAGCAGCTCCTCCATCCTGCAGAACCCATTAAATTCTGGATTTCCTGAACTTGCTGCTGCTGTTTTCCCTTGAAACGCGGTAAGGGAAACTAAGAGGAGCAAAAAGCTATTTGTCTGCCAATTTTACGTGTATGCTTGCATGTATTTATGTATTTTTGGCAGTGCTAGACCACTTCCAACATTTTACAACTCGGTTTTAAACAGCCAAAGCTCCAGCTATTCTGGAGACACGTTCTTATCACTGTTACGATGCCTTCGCATTTGATTGGAAGGACCTGCACGTCCAGCACACCCTGGGGTGAAGATGATCTGAAGTTCTTCTGGGAAAAGGAAAGATGAGCATCTATTTTATCCGCACGCGTGTGTGCAAAATAGGCAGGTGTTGCAGTACCAAACTTGTCCAGAATTAAGGTTTTACGAAAACATGAGTGTCCTGGTTTGAGGTAAAACAGAACCAATTTTCTGATTTGTAATTTTACTTTTTAGCTGGGCCTCTTCTAACTGACTAAACTCTGAAATTAACAGCATATTGTTCAGAAACTGTTCACTCTCAGAGTGATAAGACCTGATTATCCCAAGGAATGGTACGCAGAGAGGCTCTTGCTTATACTTATTGCTAAAACAGCCAAGGTCAGATAACTTTGTTATTTGTCCTGTTAGAGGGTCGGAAGCAGAAAAGCATAGAGGGGTCCCACCTGGAGGGAGGGGCGGACAGGGCAGGTGACCCAAAATTGACCAACAGAGTATTCCATCCCATCTGCGTCACACTCAGTATAAAAGCTGAGGGACCAAAAGGTCAACTCTCTTTCTTCAATGGCCGACGTCCGAGGAGGACCCTGTCTGTTCATCTGCTTTTGATCCCGACCCGACCATTCCTGACTACAGATCGGGAATCCTGCTCCTGTCCGTCGCTGACTCCAGTCTGGGACTTACCCTGTGCCTGCTGGTGACGCCATCGTCATCCTGGGAGCTGGATACAGTTTTGTATATACTTTGTGTACACTTTTTTATTTTATTATTATTTATTATTTCATTATTTATTAATATTTTCATTCAAGTAGTTTAGTTCTTTTTCTAAACTCGTAAATCTCTTTCTCTCTTCCTCTCCTCTCTTTGGAGAGAGGGGAGGGAGGGCCATCTGTCATTCTGATTGGCCAATCCGGCCAAAGCTACGACAGATTTATTGGGGTGCATTGGCCAGGACGCTCAGTCGGTAGAGCACGAGACTCTTAATCTCAGGGTCGTGGGATTGAGCCCCACGTTGGGCACCCTGAGAACCAAATGCCAATCACAGTTCCAAAATCCAGCAAAATTCAAGTGGTCTGGCTTCAGGCTGCCTCTGTCAACGGTGCTGGGAACTGCTGCCCAGTTGAAATTTCATTTTCAGTGCCGCAAAACACCCAAATGGGAAAGATGGACACATGGAACCTAGATGATCCTACGATTCTATGCTTTAGCCAGTTCCCACAGTGCTGGTGTGCCCATCACACGCTCCACCTTCCAAGGTGGTTCCCACACATTAAATCCATTTATAAAGGAGCTGGGGAGGCTTCGGAGTGACTGCAGACGACGTGAGCATCTCACAGGCGCACCCGGGCGTTTCACACACGCTCTTGAGCAACAGCAAACATACTTGAACAGTGAAACAACACAAAACGAACCAGAAAAATCAGACCTTGAAGATGGACACACAAGAATGGTGAAATTTGAAGTCTTGCTACAACGTGGTTTCAAGGCAAGGGAGCTCAGTAAAGCTACCTAAAGCTCCTCAACTGGCTGCCTTGCAAATAAATGTCAAGGAGAAGAAATGACCCGAGGCCAGTTTGTCACTGTCACAGCTCTGGTTGAACGAGTTTTAACTTTTCCCCCAAGCAACCTCCTGCCAAAGTGCAATAAAAAATGCATGAGGACAATCATCTCTTCTTGCAGATTTTTCTCCCTATCAAAAATAAACTAACGCCTAACACCTTCAGAGCTTCAATCTAAAATAGATTTCCAAAGGGCTCCACCTGCTATCAGTCACAATTAAAAATGCTTTTAATGACTCAAAATAGGAAGCAAAGCTTTATAGCAGAATGTTTGGTGCAAAAGGAGATTTTTATTTCAAATACTCTAAATTATGAGGATAATTTAGAAAGCCAGTTTTCCTCCACAATAAGCTGCCTTTCACGTGATTATGGCAACAAAAATGCCAATGTAGGCTGCAGGGCAGTGTACATAGAGATGTAACTACTTAGAATAGATGAAATTATTGTGTTTACCAGTTCTTCTGTAAACTGCTCTCCCATAATGAGCAGCAAGCTCCAGGAATGCCATCGGGACACCACCGCTGGGATAGGACAGGAAAAAATTGGATGCTTTTTCTTCACTGAATGTGTTATCGCCAGTTGTGGTACAGGAGGAAAGTGGAAGAAAAGGTTCTGAAGGTGTTGAGTGCGCTCACCAGCCACGCGGCAAGCTGCTGGAGAAATTTATTCAAATAAATACACGTCTTTCACAGCCAAGAGCCCTCTGGGATCCAAAACGAAGGTTTGATAATGGTGCCTTGGACTGGTCCAAGGTTATTAGCCAGATGGAAGAAACCAATTTCCACAATGGGTCTATTTAACAGCAGAAGCATATCAGGAAGAGAATTATTGTGTATAGGATGTTACGCATTCTAGAGACTACTTATGTATGTTCACTAAAATAACAGAACAGAACAGAATAGAATAGTTCAGCTGGAAGGGACCTACAACGATCATCTAGTCCAACTGCAAATTGGGTTCAATTCAAAGTGTTCAGTAATTATAAAATGATATCTGCAGTGCTTTGCCATGTCACGTACTACATGAGATACAGGGTAAGTTCAGTGTATACTCTCCAGTAACCTGAAAAACTGGAGAATAAAAGATGTTTATGAGAATACCTACAGGAAACTCCGCTCTTCTCAAAGATCAAGGGCAACAGAAGATACATCCCATACACGCAGAGTCCATACCACAGCAGTATTTAGTTATACTCCTTTGCCACTTCCAAACTTAAGAGCTTCCACAGGGCTTCCACAGACTCCATCATTGCTTCCTCTTCTTCTTAACTTTTAAACTTTTATCTTGTACAACCTAATCTAAAAGTGCAAATGTATATACCACCTCCGTGCAAATCACACCTACCTTCCCAGCCTATGACTTGTCCACAGAATACCCTGAATATACCCAAATGGCTGACACCTGATAGATAATCAGGTCACGAAGTCAAACATAGCTCCAGCTCACCTCCACAAGAGCCATTCCCACCATGTTTTTTCCAGTTACTCTGCAGATAACCACGATCCATCTGTCCTCCTCACCTAGGACAGATCTCGCTTAGAATCACAGAATCACAGAATGGTTAGACTTGGAAGGGACCTTTAAAGACCATCCAGTTCCAACCCCCCTGCCCTGGGCAGGGACACCTCCCACTAGACCAGCTTGCTCAAAGCTTCATCCAGCCTGGCCTTGAACACCTCCAGGGATGGGGCAGCCACAGCTTCTCTGGGCAACCTGCGCCAGGGTCTCACCACCCTCACAGCAAAGAATTTCTGCCTGAGATGTCATGTCAATCTCCCCTCTTTCAGCTTTCCTGGAGCCCCTTGAGGGACTGGAAGGGGCTCTGAGGTCTCCGCGGAGCCTTCTCTTCTCCAGGCTGAACCTCTCCAACTCTCTCCAGCCTGTCCTCACAGCAGAGGGGCTCCAGCATCTTCGTGGCCTCCTCTGGCCCGGCTCCAGCATCTTCGTGGCCTCCTCTGGCTCCGCTCCAACAGCTCCGTGTCTCTCCTGTGCTGAGGCCCCACAGCTGGAGGCAGCACTGCAGGGGGGTCTCCCCTGAGTAGAGCAGAGGGGCAGAATCCCCCCCTTGCCCTGCTGCCCACGCTGCTGGGGATGCAGTCCAGGCTGCAGGGGGGTTTCTGGGCTGCCAGTGCACGTTGCCTGCTCATGTTGAGCTTCTCGTCCACCAACACCCCCAAGTCCTTCTCCTCAGGGCTGCTCTCAATCCATTCCCCACCCAACCTGCATTTGTGCCTGGGATTGCCGTGACCCAGGTGCAGGACCTTGCACTTGGCCTGGTTGAACTCCATGAGGTTCACACGGGCCCACCCCTCAAGGCTGTCCAGGTCCCTCTGGATGGGATCCCTTCCTTCCAGCCTGTCGACCGCTCCACACAGCTTGCTGTCGTCAGCTTCTCCAGACTATGGCCCAAACTTCCCAATTTTTGCCGTTTGACACCTCTAAACCTCCGCCTTTGCCATCCAGCTACGTAGCCACGTGCCTCATCTGCCATCTTCACTACTGCGGCCCCTTGTTCTCTAGGCTGACAGCCGCAGTCTCACCCTTCCGACATGCATTCGCTCTGCCGCTGCAAAGTTCATTTTCTCAGCTCATCATCAAGACCAACGAATATACCCATCTCTGCAGACAGAGCTATTAATAGCCACTTACCTCTGCAACTGCAAATTCAAGGCTCTTCGCAGCCAATCCTCACCCTCCTTAAAATGTCTCTTCTCATCACATCTAACCCTCTCATTCTACTGAAATGCCAGTATTTTAATCTTTGAATATTAAAGACTTTTCTATCACATACTTCAAAAGGAAAGGCGCCAATAAGAAACAAATAATTTGAGGTCAGGGTATTTCCCTGTTCGGCTCACAAAATAAAGAGGTGATATTCC
>VWZL01006365.1:0-33127 GCA_013396915.1 Stercorarius parasiticus | reverse complement strand
CTCAATTCTTGTGTGCAAATTTTAATTGCTTTTCTGACATCGACAGAATGTAATCTTCTTTCCGTGTTGTTACTAGGATTAGGGCAGTACGAAGGTAAAGCTATTTTTGATTAATATGGAAATCAGAAATTACTTTTGAGAGAAAACTGGGGACTGTTCCTAATACTCCTTTATCTTTGGGGAATTACAAATCTAAAGAGTAACAAGAGAGAGCTGGCAGCTCGCTAAGTCTTCCAACCTGTGCAAAATACGCTTAACAATACCTAAAAACCTATTCCGATGGAAAGATGAGATTAATATAGTTAAGAAAGGGTTCAAGCTGAAGACAAAGAAAGTTAAACCCCCACCGGATGGTGAACATCAGTTTATTTGGAAAAAGAAAAGGGTAATGAGACCATATGGTGCAAGGATAGCAAAGTCTAACGGTTAAATTTATGCACAATTCAAATCTGTTCTTGCTGAAGTTCAAAATTTTCCCCATGACCCTTCAAGTGAATTTCCCGTGGATGAAAATTTGTGGAATATGGTGGCATCCAGCTCCTCCTATTTGTGCAATGGCAAGAATTTGGAGAGAAATACCAGGCTATTTTGGATGGAGATCCTTAGTTGACTTCCAAATCGTTTCTGCTGAAGAGCCTCTCTTTCTTTTAACCCACCTGATCTGAGCCCACATGTGCCAACACCCAGGACTAAAACTTTGGCTCAAGTTTGAGGTCGTGTAACACCTCCTTGGCTGGCACTGTCAACGCACCTGGTGAATTCACCTAAATATCTAGTTACTTGGCTTTTCCACATCTCCAACATCCACATGCTGGGGTGAGAAAGAAAACAGGGAGATGACAAGTGAGCACTTCTTGTCTTGCCCAGAGAAGTTGTGGATGTCTCATCCTTTGAAGTGTTCAAGGTCAGGTTGTAAGGGGCTTTGAGCAACCTGATGCAGTGGAAGATGTCCCTTCCCAACCCCTCCATGAGAGCTGGATTAGATGGTCTTTGCAAGTCCCTTCCAACGCAAACCATTCTGTGATTCTATGCCTGGAGATGAGGGATAAAGACTAAAAGCCATGTCAGCAGTCCCATCTTCCAGCCAAAAGCGAGTGCAAGAGTAGGAGACAGGAGATGATTTAGGAGGAGTACATAAAGGTGCATCCCGGCAAGCTTAAGCCTGGGAAATTTTGCTCAATTTCTCTCTGAAGTACTCACGAAGTCCTGCTCTGACAGCGACGTAGGTGTACGCTGAATAATAGGAGGCCTGCGGAAGAGGAACCATATATTGTACTATTTTTTTTTAACGTTATCATTGGGTGCCTGAGATTAATGAGATTTTCAAATGGATTATAGTGCTTCAGCTACACCTGGAAACAAAGGCATTTACTATGACTACCACAGAGGAGTGAAAAGGAGACAACTGTATTTCATCTTGAAAGCCCTCAAACACTTTCAGACAGAGACAGGAATCAAATAGCTCTGTGTAAAGACAGAGAGCCCTCAAGGACCGCTTGGGCCGAGCTCCTGTGTTTTAAAATGACTGGATGTGGGAGTAGGCTATTTAGTATAAAGACACAATGTCGGAGCACAAGGCCTGGTGGTGTTAAAAATTGATTTAGATGTGGGAAAACACTGAAATCTCGCAAAGTCAGGGGTTCAGCTCTGTGCGCCAGAGAAAAAAATACACGCTGACACTGTCACGTTCAGTGGGTATCCAGTTGTACAATGGTTATATATTTATTTCCTCTGGTAACTTGAGAGGTATCGGGTTCAAACTGGAATTTCTGCTGTATAAAAGGCAATGGGCAAAGCTCTAAAATCCGCCGACGGTGATGAGCAGCACAAAAACCACTCACAGGAACAGCCCTTTACGAAGGTGCAAGACATCTCTTGCCGTTTCCTTCCGACCATTTCTTACCATATTCCCTTCCATGTAAGATTTTGCAGGAAGGAAGATTTTGGGGATTTTTTAAACATTTTGTAACTCCATTGACATAGCCTTGTCACGGCACGTTCTTATGAACTGTGCACTTTTGAGAGGGGAAATACATGTTTTGTTTTTTCACAGGGAAATTTTCATCGTCTTAAAGACCCTAAGCAAAGTCTTGATTCTCCATCAGTTGTCTTAATTTCCAGTACAGCTTCACTTCCTGAATTCTCCCATGGGAATGCAAATGATACAATTATAATTTTTTTTTAGCAGTTGGCTACGGTGACATTTCCTGTTGCTAGGTGGCTCTGGTCCTGCCAGGATAGATTAACAAGGCTGACCAAACATTTTGTTTGGGTAAGGAACAGCTAAAGGGCATTGCCTCCTTATTCTATTAAAAGCGCCGCAGGAACTCAGTAACATTTTCCTGTTGATCTCAGCTGCCATGATAAATGGAGACCTCATCCATTCCTTCAGGAGGAGAGGAGACATTTTTAGGAAGGGAAACCAATTTCCTTTCCGTGTTATTGAGTTAAACACGGTAGTTAACTTTTCAAAGGTATTAAGGTCATTTTGTTATTCTTCCACTCAGCGCTCGCTGAGCTGTCGTATCAGCCTTCAGGAATCGACAGAGAAAAACTTCAGCTCCGCAGGCGAATTCCTACAGATCATGTGCTCCAGCAGCGAGGGTACGGTCAGTACATACATACTGACAGTGATGAAACCCATCTGAATGCACAGAGCTCCGAACAATCACTGCTGAACAGCCTTCAGCACACCATGAGCGAGAGAAAGGGGAAAAAACAATAATCTTAAACTGTCTTTGGAAAGATGAACAATACTTCTTGTTATCAACACTTCATTTAGTATCTTACTTGCCTAAGCCCAATTATATCCCGAAAAGGCAACTATGAATGAACAGGATCCGAACAACCCCAGTTAATGGGACAAGATAAAAAACCACTCCAAAAGTAATGAACTGATTTGACATTCATCAGTCGCTCAGTAATGAGCAAACGCAGATTTCAAATCTAAATTCATGTCAAATGCTTATGGATAAAATTAACGCAAAGCATATTTCAAAACACCCATTCAGAGTGTCGCTGCTGGTTTCTCCATCCCCCTCCAGCAGACCAGACGCTCTCCTCTTCCGTAGCTCCTGGTGTTCCTCCTTCCACCACTTGCTCCAGCTTTTAAGGCTCCATGTCATTTCTCCTATACCCTAATTTGAATTTTCCACACCGGTTCGAGCTCTCAGGACAGTTTTCAAGCCCCTTTTAAAGGACAATTTTTGGAGAAACCCAAAATGAGTAGAGTTGTGATGCTGAGGGATAAGAACCAACACGGAAGACTATTAAGAGATGTTCCTAACAGCCCTGGACACCCACCATCTCATCTCTGTCGTTTCCCAACTCCCTGCTCCTCAGATCAGCAGCTCCGACTGGGTGTTAACACAGGAGCACACTTTGCACACCATACATCCAAATAATAAATTCCATCCAGGCAGACACAGGCTTGTAATTTTATTTATATTAAAGGATAAACTTGCTCTTTAAAACTGCGGTGCGTGACAAGCGAAGACAGGCAATCGTGTCTCCCAAGAACAGGCATGAACTCCTTTGCAGGTGAAGCAGGTGGATGTGTTAGCAGGAGACCAAAAAAGGAGGAAAAATCTCCCCTGTATCTGGCAGCAACAACAACTCCTTGAGTGAGCCTCAGCTGCCCGTGATCCATCACTGCCTTTACTCTTTGGCCTTACAAGTAATTTTTGTGCAGATTGTAAAAGCTGTGGCAGGCGCTGATCTGATTTAAACTACTGATTTTTTTTCCCCAAGAAACTGGCAACGGAGGAAATTCGTTGTCATTGGTAGCAGTGAACGGAACCAAACACATTGCATTTGGTCCACAGAATCACAGAATGGTTTGGGTTGGAAGGGACCTTAAAGATCATCCAGTTCCAACCTCTGCCATGGGTAGGGACACCTCCCACTAGACCAGGTTGCTCAAAGCCCCGTCCAACCTGGCCTCATGGTCACTCCAGATCCTCCTTGATAGCGTGATGGAGGTCACCTAATAGCAGTCTGCTGCAGCAGGAGATGCACATCCCGGGATAAACACAGCCAGAAATCCTTCCTGCCCACCATGGCCACCATTTCCAGACATACATACAGAGAAGCCAACAAAAAATAGAGCTGTCCATTATAACAAAACATGACATCGTCCTGCAGTGTGAGAGAGAATAGTGGTAAAAGCTCTTACCACCATAAAGGTAGATCAAAGTGTTTGCAAATACTAAAGAATGCCTTTTATAATTGAACAGCACCTTCGCTTCTACTCGACAGAAAATTCTCTTCCGTTAAGTCAGGCGGCGTGAAAAGACTGGCAAAAAACCCCCCCTACAAACCTAGAAAACGCTAGGAGGAAGGGATTATAAGAACAAAAACGTAGTAGGCCAAGTGTTGAAGACAGCACTCAAAACAAGCAGCTCCTCTGTGCCTCCAGAGGAAGCCTCAGTGCCCTTGTTTCATGCTGTTCTATACAATTTAACTACTTTTTGACCTTAAAGAACTTTGAAGCTTGTGGGTAATCCAGCTGTGATGAGATTTCATATTCCTTGATGAAACATTTGAAGCTGCTCTTCAGTTTGCTGATGGATCCTTTTCTATGTCTGTGTGCAAGGCAGAAGCTTCTTCTTTTTCTTTTTCTTTTTGAAGATGAAGGGCACCCAGTGGACATCAGGCAGAAAGCATGCAAGCTTCGAAATAATTGTTCTGCCAAAAGCAGAAAAGATCTGACAACAAAGGCTATTTCTCTCTGCACCTTGAGATGTCCGTCTACCGACTTTGTTGTACTGTGGACAGCCAGGCTCCTCATCTGTCAAAAAGTGAAGACGGCTGCCTTCTCCAGCTTCAACTGCTCCTGAAAGGGAATTTAAAGCTCTAAACTCCCGTACAGAAAACTCAAGCGGTGCCTCCTGTAGACCTGACTCCTCCTGTCCAAATAACATTTCAGCTTGACATCTCTTCATGGATGTCAAGGATGCCTACCCATCAGCTGAAGCTCTCAAAGAGCAGAAGTACGTGAGCTTCCTCCACAAGTTCTTCTTGATACTTCTGCATTGACTGTGCCCAGCATCTTCCCTGTCACTCGCGCTTATAACTTAATCACTGTCTTCAACTGCAATATGTCTGAGCTCCTACACAGAACTAGGTAGAAGTCTTCAAAATTCTTGGTGCATAGCATCCTTAAAGCACAGCCCTCCCCATCCATCTAGGCAGCCATATCGTCTCGCATCTCAACTGTCGCAATAGTTTTTCCTCCCACCTTGACAAAAGCATTGCTGTTCCACCACTGTCTATTCAGCGTACCACTAGAAAGATAATTTCCTTAGCACATGGCCTTCTCCATGCCATTTCTCCTTTGCTCAACTTGACCTGCTCCTTTCCTCTACCCAAGAGTCAGGAATTTGTGCTTATTTTAAGGTTCTCCATCACCTAATCCTCCCTTAGCCACCCATATTGCATAATGAGGCACCAGCTCCTCCTTGGTTCCCCCAGCATGCCAGCCTTGCTTGTGCTGCTCATTCAGGGCATTTCAAAAGAAGCACCACTGTGTGCTCTCTCTGTCCCACTGAGAATAGCTAGAATTCCTCCTAAATATCCAACGTCTCTTCAAAACACTCCTTTGACCTCCAAAAAGTGACTTCAGGCTGCCATCGTACTCCATCACCACCTTTATCCACTTGTCTCAGGCTCTGGGGCAAGGATTATGGTTTTGCTCCACGCTCGGGTGCTGTCTGGACAAGGAGATGTTGATGAACAGTCCCAAGTCCCTAAGTCCCATCAAATACACAGGAGAATTGCTCTTTCCAGAATCCTCTGCCAATCCTCTCCATCAGGTTAGCCGCTGCAGGGGTAGGACCTGCTGCAGTAGCAGTGTCACAGAATCACAGAACGATAGGGGTTGGAAGGGACCTCTGGAGATCATCTAGTCCAACCCCCTGACAGAGCAGGGTCACCAAGAGCTGGCTGCACAGGAATGCGTCCAGGCAGGTTTGGAATGTCTCCAGAGACAGAGACTCCACCACCTCTCTGGGCAGCCTGTGCCAGGGCTCTGCCACCCTCACAGGAAAGAAGTTCCTCCTCATGTTTAGGTGGAACTTCCTGTGCTCAAGTTTGTGCCCGTTACCTCTTGTCCTGTCACTGGGCACCACTGAGAAGAGCCTGGCCCCATCCTCCTGACACCCACCCTTTAGGTATTTATAAGCATTGATGAGATTCCCCCCCTCAGTCTTCTCTTTTCCAGACTAAAAGACCCAAGTCCCTCAGCCTTTCTTCATAAGAGAGGTGTTCTAGTCCCCTAATCTAGTCCCCTAATCAGAAGGGGGAAGAGCAGAAGAGATTCACCCCAAAGATGTGTTCCTTTTACCTCTTCTCGTAACCATTGTCACTGCTAACTAGATTTGACCCACTAACTACTTAAAAGTTGTCAATGACGGAGTCCAAGATCATTAATGTGCACTCCATCATGAGAACCCAATGCCTATTGATTAGAAACTTGCCTGTCAAACCAGCACATGCTGTGTTTGATCATTCATGGAAGCAACAAGTAGATCCCCAAGTAATTCAAGTGCAGCCTTTGTGCTTGTCTCCTCCTGTCTCTCAAGCCGTGCTCTGCTGGTGAATAAAGAATCACAGAATCACTGAATCATAGAATCATAGAATTGTCCAGGTGCGAAGGGACCTTTAAGATCATTGAGTCCAACCATCAACATAACTCTGACAAAAAACATCACTAAACGATATCTCTAAGCGCTATGTCTACCCATCTTTTAAATCCCTCCAGGGATGGCGGCTCCACCACTGCCCTGGGCAGCCTCTTCCAATGCTTGACAACCCTTTTGGGGAAGAACTTTCTCCTAATATCCATCCTAAACCTCCCTGGGGTAACTTAAGGCTGCTTCCTCTTGTCTCATTGCCTGTTTCTTGGGAGAAGAGACCGAACCCCCCTGGCTACACCCTCCTTTCAGGGAGTTGTAGAGAGCGAGAAGGTCTCCCCTCAGCCTCCTTTTCTTCAGGCTGAACACCCCCAGCTCCCTCAGCCGCTCCTCACAAGACTTGTGCTCCAGACCCCTCACCACCTCCGTTGCCCTTCTCTGGACACGCTCCAGCACCTCAATGGCTTTCCTGTGGTGAGGGACCCAAAACTGGACACAGCACTCAAGGTGGGGCCTCACCAGTGCTGAGTACGGGGGATGATCTCTGACCCAGTCCTGCTGGCCACACAATTGCTGATATAAGCCAAGACGCTGGTGGCCTTCTTGGCCACCTGGGAACACTGCTGGTTCATACTCAGGTGGCTGTAAGAAGCTTTGGTTTCTACCATAACCAAGACTTACAACAGTAGCAACAAACGGCTACTCATCCAGAAATGCAGCGAATGCGAGAAAACCCCCGTTTGGGAGCACAGAGTGTGTGTTGTCTCAAGGTTGCTAAAGGCACCGTCAGTTCTCAGGGGCTCAGAACATCCCTGTGAGTCAAACATCATTTAAGTCCATACACCGAGGGTTTGGAGGGGCAAAGTGATCTGCAAAAGATCATTCCACAGTTGCAACCAAAGCCCTGAGAAGAACCTTAGTCCAGCATCCGCCCATCACCTGCTCCCAATGACATCCTCTTATCAGCAAGGCCTTTTTATACACAAGCTAAAATATTTCTTTCTTTTCCCAGCCTCAAACTACTGCAGCAAAAGCAATAATCCACCGTGCATCAACAACATCCAGGAGGGAGCACTACTGAGATTCCCTCTGCTTGTATGCGAGGGTGGCGCTGACTGTTCACTGATGCCCAGGAGGAAGTCGGGGTCAGGTCCATGAATGCCAAAAAAAAAAAAAAGGCAAAAAAAAGTAAAGAAAAGAAAAGTAGGTCAAGCAATTCACATTCGCTGAAAAGGACAAAGAACGCTGCAGATTTTTTATTACCTTATGCAAGTGCTACCAAATATCTGAGGCATCCTTTTTATCTGATTCAAATCCCACATGAGTAATCCATGATTAAATTTAGTGGGTGTGAAATTTCATTAGGTCATTCAATTTTAAGCATATTGGATAATGAAGTTCCGTCGTCCTTCAGAATTAAGAAAAAAAAATTAATACCGCAATTTTTATCTCACTTCCAGCATTCCCCCATCTGTGAGATTATTCTCATTCATGTAAGACATCAGCGTCTTACAGCTCCATCTTTGATGCACGTGACCTTCGCTATCGAGAGGGGCTGACGGCTTGTAAACGTTGGCAGGCGCGAAGAGCGCGGCTCAACCTCCTGACTGCTCTCTCGAAAGCGAAAAACCAAACCAGACTTCACCCCATGCTTCTTTAGGATAAATACAGATCAGAAATGCAAGTTTTCTTGAAACAAAGCCACGGAGCAGCCCGCTACATTTTACGGACTCCAGCAGGGCTGTTTTCTTAAAAAATCATGATTTCTCAGAAAAATCTTTGGACTAATTCAATGCTATCACACGCGATCGCGTTTCTGTTGGTATGGGAAAAATGTTAATAGGTAGCAGATGCCACATTAAGTCTTAATTTACCACTCCAAAGACCCAGGCAATTCGAAGAGAAGCCACCAGCTTGCTTCATACGAAAAGGCTTCTTGCTAAGACCAAACAAGAGAGGTTTGGAGTTTTCCTGGGGTTTTAAAATTCCACTTTTTCAGAAACACTGATTTGAACTCACACTTTATAAAAGGGAAACGCTACTAGGATTTTGTAAGACCAGCAGCGCAACGACGGGGAGCGGAGCGGGCCCGCCAACAGCCAGCCATTTAACCGTACATTACCCTGCGTTTCCCAAGTAGGACCAGTAAACTCTGCTTATTTCCGCCCCCCNCCCCCCCCGAAAGATTATACAATTAAATTTGTCAATGTAATTGTATAATCCTTGGGAAGAGCCCAGATGAGAAAGAGTTAAACAACAGCCACAATCCATCTCACTGTATTTCCGAGGCACTTAGCAAGCAGACGAAGCCGCTCTATGCCAGTGCAAATAAATAATATCTATATCCACATCATAACAATGTATTTTCATCTTGATGTCGTTCACCAAAGCGTGATGACAAATAATTGGTGGTGAAACGGGAGTTGTCAATTCTGCCTTAATCATGTGTTTACTCTCAGTCTTGACAGAAGTTGCAATATTTCTCCCATTTTCCTAAATGGCTACCAGCTGTTTTCAGTAAATGGACTGAATACAGCAAACACCAATCTGCCTTCTATATTCTTCTGGGCTTTATTGCTGGATACTTTTCTCATGAAAGAAGGAAAAAAAACAACCCAAAAATTCAGCAGAGAAGCTGAAGCTTCACAAGTCTAGAGAAGCATCAAGGAAAAGACCCCATTTGGACACATTACTCGACGGCACAAGACCAATATGTGTCAGTCTTGCCATTTATTAGAAGTACACCCCAATATCGCACATCTATGTTAAACAAATCCTGCTAGGAATTCATTTTAGAGTCTCCTAGAGTAGGAGTTGCGAGACATCAGGCAGGCATCAACAGCAAAACAAATCAAACACCACAAAACAGTGGAAAACTGACAAGCCAACCTGCAACTTTGAACAGCACCGATGAGTTTTTTTTGTCAATAGCTATTTTCTGGACAAGCTCCACCATGTCCTCCCTCAACTTCACCCAAACCTGTGTTTTTCACTTTACTAAGATCTTCATCCAAGTCTGGATTGGTGTAATTCTCAGCCTGTTTATCCCTCGCGCAGTTTGGCGCACACTTTCTTTATCCATCTTGCTTTCCTGCCTATTGTGGATTCCTTCCCTGATCTCCTCTCTCATGGGACCAAACACCTTCACCAGCCACATTATCGGATACCTCCGGAGTCAGAAGACAGACACCATAGGGAGCAGGGAAGCCAACAAGACTATGACCCCAAGGAGTGTAGAGACATGCTAGCAGTGCATCTACATCCGAGCTTTAGCTTGGGTGAGGAGTGCACCTCCCATCACACTTTACTGTCCCAGGGTGGTGGCACATACTGGCTGCATGGACGCCATGGACCTGGAGGAGAACCTGGAGGAGAACCAGGGGAGTGAAGTTATTTGATGATGTAGGCAACGCTATGAGACTGACTATGACAAAAAGGAGGAATGCAAAGGTAGGGAAGAAGACACATGGATTGGGTTTGCGTGGCAAAGGTAGAGAAGGTTGGTAGAGAAGGAGCTACAGGGGTGGCTTCTTGAGAAGAGAAGGCTCCGGGAAGACCTTATAGCGGCCTTCCAGTACCTAAAGGGGGCCTACAGGAAGGATGAGGAGGGACTCTTTATCAGGGAGTGTTATGATAGGACACGGGGTAACAGTTTCAAACTGAAGGAGGGTAGATTTAGATAGGATCTCAGGCAGAAATTCTTTCCTGTGAGGGTGGTGAGGCACTGGAACAGGTTGCCCAGAGAAGCTGTGGCTGCCCCATCCCTGGAGGTGTTCAAGGCCAGGCTGGATGAGGCTTTGAGCAACCTGGTCTAGTGGGAGGTGTCCCTGCCCATGGCAGGGGGGTGGAACTAGATGGTCCCTTCCAACCCAAACCATTCTATGATTCTGTGCTTCTGTGAGAAGCTGCTAGAAGCTTCCCCCATGCCTGAGAGAGCCGCTGGCCAAGGCTGAGCCCATCAGTAATGGTGGTAGCGCCTCTGGAATAACATATTTAAGAAGGGGGGAAAAAAACTGCTGTGGAACAGCAGCGAGAGAGAGGAGTGAGAAGATGTGAGAGCAACTACCCTGCGGGCACCAAGGTCAGTGAAGAAGGAGGGAGAGGATTTGCTCCAGGCACTGGAGCAGAGATTCCCCTCCAGCCCGTGGTGAAGACCATGGTGAGGCAGGCTGTCCTCCTGCAGCCCATGGAGGGCCACAGTGAAGCAGAGATCCACCTGCAGCCCATGGAGGACCCCATGCCGGAGCATGCCCGATGCCCAAAGGAGGATGTGACCCCATGGAGAGCCCACGCTGGAGCAGGCTCCTGGCAGAACCTGTGGCCCCACGGAGAGAGGATCCCATGCTGGAGAAAGTTTGCTGGCAGGATTTGTGACCTGTGGGGGACCCACGCTGGAGCAGTCTGTTCCTGAAGGACTGCACCCCATGGAAGGGACCCACGCTGGAGCAGTTAATGAAGAACTGCAGCCCATGGGAAGGACTCACATTGAAGAAGTTCATGGAGAACTCTCTCCTGTGGGAAGGACCCCACGCTGGAGCAGAAGAGTGTGAGGAGTCCTACCCCTGAGGAGGAAGGAGCAGCAGAGACAATGTGTGATCAACTGAACGCAACTCCCATTCCTTCTCCCCTTGCACTGCTGGGGGGGTTGGTAGAGAAACGGGGAGTGAAGTTGAGCCCAGGAAGAGGGGGGAAGGTGTTTTAAGATTTAGTTTTTATTTCTCATTATACTACTCTGGTTTGATTANCTGCTCTGGCAGGGGGTTGGATTAGATGATCTCCAGAGGTCCCTCCCAACCCCTACCATTCTGTGATTCCGTGAGACAAGTCTGTTTTGCCTGTGACAGTAATTGCTGAGTGATCTCCCTGTCCTTATTTCAACCCATGAGCCTCTTGTTACATTTTCTCTCCCCTGTCCAGCTGAGGAGGAGAGTGATAGAGCAGCCTGGGTGGGTACCCAGCGTCCACAACACAGTAATAAAAATAAGAAATATGGGAATTTGCGCTTCAATGGACTTTGGCTTTTGCAGCAGTACGGTCAGTAGGATCCCACGGGATGCTGTCCTTAATAAGTCTGTGAGAGCTGGCATCAGGAAAACCAACACTTTGCTGGAGCTGGCATTGTCAGGAAGGTCTTCTGCAGATACATTGGCAGCCAAAGGAGAGCCAAGGGAAACATGGGCCCACGGAAGAACGAGGCAAGAGACCTAGCAGCAAAGGACACAGAAAAATCTGAGATAATTCAGCTCCTTCTTTAATTCGTCTTTATCACCTAGCTCTGCCCCCATGTGCCCGAGAGCAGGCTGTCTTGGCAGAGTCTGAAGGAGCGAAGTACAACTGTCGATAGAGGACACATGAGTTACAGACCACTTAAACAACCTGGATATACACAAGTCCATCATACCAGACGAGATGTATCTGAGGGTGCCAAGGGAGCTGGCTGATGTCACTGCCACTCTCTGTCATCTCTGAATGGTCACAGCGATGGGGAAGGTCCCTGATGACTGGAAAAAGGGAAACATCACACCTTCAAAAGGGGTGAAGAGGGGAATGTCAGCCCAGTCAGCCTCACCTCCCTGCCCAGAAGTTCATGAAGCAAATCCTTCTGGAAACCATAACCAGGCACGTGAAGGATTAGAAGGTGATTGGGAACAGCCACGTGGACTCTTTTATCAGGGAGGGGAGCCACAGGACAAGGGATAATGGTTTTAAACTGAAAAAGGGGAGGTTTAGATGAGATCTCAGGCAGACATTCTTTGCTGTGAGGGTGGTGAGCCCCTGGCCCAGGTTGCCCAGAGAAGCTGTGGCTGCCCCATCCCTGGAGGGGTTCAAGGCCAGGTTGGACAGGGCTTGGAGCAACCTGGTCTAGTGGGAGGTGTCCCTGCCCAGGGCAGGGAGGTTGATCTTTAAGGTCCCTTCCAACTCTAACCATTCTATGATTTGTGAAGCACAATTCATGCTCAACTACCCTGACTGCCTTCATTAATGAGACAATGGGCTCAGCGGCTGACGAGAAAGCCACGAACGTCATTTACCTGACCACATCACGGCTCTCAACATGGTCTCCCCCGGAACTGGGGAATCAAGGACTACATGGGTAGACTACAAGGTGGGTGGAAAACTGGCTGGATCAGCAGACTGGAAGGGTAATGGTCAGTGATTTGTAGTCAAACTGGCACTCCTAAGGCCTGGAGCGTACAATGTGTGGAGGACAGGAGTTGGGTTTGCTCAGCCAGAAGAAGAGAAGGTGAGTTGGAGACCTTAATGCCATCTGCTGCTACCTGCTGGGGGGGTTAGAAGGAAGACGGAGCCATGCTCTACTTGGAGGTCCACAGCGAAAGCATGATGTGCAATGAGCACAAGTGGCTGCAAGAAAAATTCAGCTCAATATTGGGAGAAAACACAACCACAGGGAGGGTGGAACTGGGGCCCAGAGAGGGTATGGAAATATCCTTTCTTGGCTAAATTTGAAACTCAATTGGATGTGACTCTACATCTAACTTTGAAGTTGGCTTTGATTTGAGCCAGGAGCTGAGGAAAAAAGATCTGCGGAGAGCCCTTTTAAACGAAATTATACTAGGATTTAATATATTAGCCAGAGAGCTTCTGACACAGAATTATTAAATAATTGCTATTTTATGCGCTCCCTATTCCTCTCCTGCACTTCAGTTCCTGCTTCTCCTGCCTTGTCTCCCCTGAAATGGTACCTTTTTGTTCCGTACTTGCAATTAAAACAAGCGTGGCTGTATATGAAATACATATCAGATAGCAGTCCTATTTTTCACCTGAATTTGGATGCTAAGAGGTGCTGGATTCATTTCGGGCACTGTGCTCTAAGTGGTGTCAAAAGTACTTTCTGTTATTAGAAGCAACGCTGGCAACGAAGAGAGTGGCGGAGGGAGAGCACACAGTCAGCGTGCGCTCATTTGTCTGGCAATAGGTGATAAATTAGAATACGGTAATAGCTTTAATCATTCCCGTTGAAGCTAATTTACTCTTTAGGTTTTTTTACATGGGCAGTTCTACACCTAAGCGTAATGAAAAAGGTAAACAAACCAGAGTGGAGTAATGATATATAGTGACTGAGCCGTCCATCAGAAACTGAGCTTCTGTGTTGTTTGCTAATGATTTATAGGAAAGAGCTGTCTTAGACCCAAGGCTCCGAACCACAAACATCATTCCCAGAGTGAATTACACTTGCCAGAAAATGACACGGAATGGAGCTTTATGATTCAATGTAAGAATCGTACATCAGAAGACTTTTTCTCCCTGTCCAAGAAGCTGCATGCACTCTGGAAAATTAACTGCAAATCAAGCATAGACGGTCTGGCAGGAAGGAAAAAAAAAAGATAGTGAAATGAGAATTCATTTAAATTAATATAAAGGGGATAAAGGAAAGACACGCAAAACAAGGGTAGAAGAGTTAGACTCCAAAATGATGAACGCTCAGCGCAGGCGCGAGCATCTGCCCTCCGCAGCATCCTCATCCCCTCCCGGAGGGTCCAGCCACCAAATGTTCCAGCCCACATGCTGCCACTATCACTGGCACTTCAATTAAAAGATATCAGCTCACTGCCAGTTTTAAACGAAGGGGAAAAAGGCTGGTTGCCTGAACTGACCCGGGCTCGGTGTCCTGGACAGGGTGTTCTTTCTGTCTCCCACTGGAAGCGATTTGCAGTGTTGCCGTGATAAAGGCATCGATAACGGGCAGCGTTAAACAGCCAACAAAGGACGTTCTGTCTCGTCATCCTGATCCAGCGATAGCGGCCAGGGACGTGGGGGGAGGTCGCAGCCCTTCATAAAAAGCCAGCAATGATGCACGTTAAAACCCACACGGCGCCCTGTGGGCACAAGGGAGGGCTGGCTCGTGAAACTTGGGAAAGGTAAAAATATTCCCCGCCAGCACCTTTGGCTTGTGGAGGAGCCTCTATAATTCATTTTTGAATTAATCCACTGCAGCGCCGCGCCTTTATTATTTACAGGAGAAAACAAAAAAGCCATTAACAATTGTGTGATATACGTATTAATAATGAAAAGTGAGCAGTAAAAAAGAAAACCTGCTAGTAAAATATATTAACAACACCAGCCAGACTAGAGAGGACCATAAGGAATTTAAGCGGAAGAAAAAAACCTGTACAAAGTTTGGTGAATACGCAAAATGACAAGTGTAAAATAATACATATTGGGGGAAAAAAAACCCCAAAGTATTAAATGAACTATATCCACTCCGGTGGATAACAGTGGGACTGGTACTAACAGTGCCAGGATGAAGTGAAACATCTGCTCAATGAGCAACTGGGGTCCAGGAAAGCAAATAAGATATTACGCCGCCTAAGGAAAGGCAGGGAGAACTCATCTCTATCAATCACTGCTTTGCTCTCCTCTGGATGCTCTGCGTGGTGCCAGGCTCTCCAGCTCGAGTACTGCAAAACTAATGGGGATTAGGGAAGGGCCGTTTGATTTAGAAAGGAGATGAGAAAGGAAGATGTAATAAAAAGATGAAATTTAAGCAATGGCCTACAGAGAGGAGGTCGGGACACGACGATTAGGGGACTGGAGCACCTCTCTGATGAAGAAAGGCTGAGGGACTTGGGTCTCTTCAGTCTGGAAAAAAGACGACTGAGGGGGGATCTTATCAACACTTATAAATACTTCAAGGGTGGGTGTCAGGAGCATGGGGCCAGGCTCTTCTCAGTGGTGCCCAGAGACAGGACAAGAGGCAACAGGCACAAACTTGAGCACAGGAAGTTCCACCTAAACATGGGGAAGAACTTCTTTCCTGTGAGGGTGGCAGAGCCCTGGCACAGGCTGCCCAGAGAGGGTGTGGAGTCTCCTTCTCTGGAGACATTCCAAACCCGCCTGGACACGTTCCTGTGCAACCTGCTCTGGGTGACCCTGCTCTGGCAGGGGGTTGGACTGGATGGTCTCCAGAGGTCCCTTCCAACCCCTACCATTCTGTGATTCTATTATTCTGTGATTCTGTGAGTCTGTGAAGAGCAGGGACATTCCCAGTCTGGCATAAAATGAACAAGGCAGTGTTTAATGAAAATAAAAGGTGATTAATACCAAACCAGGTATAAGAAATACTTGTTTGTGAAAGTCCTTATCAGAGTATGTCACCAGACACCAACAATTTAGTATGTATCACATCCGGGACAATAATTAGTATAAAATACACCCAGGATAGAAGGAGTTGGGAGATTTCATACCAGAGAACTTAAACTAACAGAGCTCTTAATGGGACTCAACACCCCTGCGCCTGGAGAGGGGAAGGGAAGAATCCTCCATGTCTTCTCGTTGCGGCGGTCTTGCACCTCTCTGCAGCATCTGGTGCTGGTCCTGCCATGGAGAGGAGAAGGAAGCAGGGGGACCATGAGGACCTGCTCCAGACAGGCAATTCTTAGGCTCTCTCAGCTTGTCCCACACTTGAAAGACAGATGATTATAATAAAATAGGAGGTGAAACGAGGAAAACATCTAAGAAAGTAAAGTACGGTTTCCAGCTTTCAAGCAGAGGTCAATAAACAGGGCAACTTCTCTTTTTTATAGTTTCAGGCAGCTTGGCAGGATCTTTTTGGTGTTGGCATATCAAAAGATAAAGAGATTATGAAAAAGAACATGAAAGTGAAGATCTGAAGAGCTTCAGCAGAATCAAAAAGTCCTCCTAAAGCTACTGCAGTAGCACAGAAGTTTTATAAATGGCGCAAATATACTTCATTTAGGTTTTTGCAATTTCAGTGCTTTATCTTCCCTTCGAACTTCCATCCCACATTACACCCGACATGGTTTATGTGCCTTGTGATGCACTTGTAGGCAGAGCCGGAGAATGTATTGCTGCAAACCATGCAGCACTTGGGTCCTACATCACACAGGAACCTTCCTGCCTCACTGTCTGCTTTAATAAATCTGCCTCACACACAGATCATTTCACTGATCTTTTGACTAGAATTAGAAACGTGACCCTGAAAACCACTATTGAGGTGTTGGTCTTCATATTTTTGCCTAAATTACTTCTTTTCTCTCTCTTTCCCTTCACTACAGTAGTGAATGTGACACCTAGCTGGCTCTCTTCATCCTCAAACAGCATGCACCACCTTCCCCTAGGTTCCCACCGAGCCTCTTGATATGTCTCTTGATTTTAAACTGAAAGAGGGGAGACTTAGATGAGATCTGAAGAAGAAATTCTTTGCTGTGAGGTGGTGAGCCCCTGGCGCAGGTTGCCCAGAGAAGCTGGGGCTGCCCCATCCCTGGAGGGGTTCAAGGCCAGGTTGGACGGGGCTTGGAGCAACCTGGTCAGGTGGGAGGTGTCCCTGCCCAGGGCAGAGGGGTGGAACTGGATGATCTTTTACCGATCACCTACTTCACCGAATTCTGTGTGATTTTGTTGTCGGCTTCTGGTGCATGAAAATGAGTGGTCCCTTGGTACGTCTCTGAATCATAGAATCACAGAATGGTTTGGGTGGGAAGGGACCTTTAAAGGTCATCTAGTCCAACCACCCTGCCATGGGCAGGGACACCTCCAACTAGACCAGGTTGCTCAGAGCCCCGTCCAACCTGGCCTGGAATGTTTCCAGGGATGGGGCATCTCCCACTTCTCTGGGCAACCTGGGCCAGTCTCTCACCATTCTCAACATAAAACATTTCTTCCTTATGTCCAGTCTAAATCCTTTAGGTCAAAGCCATTACCCCTCGTCCTATCGCTACAGGCCCTACTGAAAAGTTTGTCCCCATCTTTCTATAAGCCCCCTTTAAATACTGAAAGGCCACAATAAGTTCTTCCCGGAGCCTTCTCTTCTCCAGACCATTGAGAATGGTCCTCCCCAAAGCCCATGCACTCTTCATCTCCTTCATCCCTCCTGCATTTGTGACACTCAACAGTGCAAAATCAAGCTAGTTAAATATTTCAGTTCCTTACCAAAACTTTTATTTCAGCCAGTGTGTCCCAGGAGCAACTTGGACCAGTTATTTACGTATCGCTTACACCTAGACCAACCTGCAGGTGACACCAGCTTCTTACACGGCATTTATCCTTTCCCAGCACAAAGAATCACCACCTTTTTTCAGCAGACAATTAAAGCTGCTGTCTGCCTGGTAATCATGTCTTGGAAGGAGATACAACACATTGTCAGAATTGTTTATCCGAGCACTGGCGGAAGAGGAGATGCTCTGAAGGTGTCAGGGTACCCACCAGCAATGAAGCTGTATCTCAGTGTCATTACATCTCAACTGAGCAAGAATTTGCAAAGGTTCAGCCGTATTCTCATGATTAAGGGCATCAAAACATGATCCTACCTTAAAATTTTCACTCATAAGAGTGAAAAAGAAGAAAGCACTGTACTTCCTATAGTATCTGTCTTCTATAACTATATATAACCTTTGTAACTCAATAACCTGTTTTATTGGAGTGTATAATAAAATCAGTGTCAGGGCCGAATTCATTTTCTGTGACAGCAAAATCTTGCCTGAAGTAGCTTGAGACGTGGCATTTTTAGTCCAAATCTCAACCTGCACCGATCGCCCCACAACTATTTTATCTCCTGTGCACCTTTTTGCAGGTGTTTGGGATTTTTTTTAAATTTTTGCTTATTAAAATTAGCACTGAGGAACAGGCTTGCCAAGTTAAGTATCATCATACAGAGGTCTGAACAGTTCACACACCTTTATCTCCAATATAGTTGAAAGAATACGAATTAGTTACAATTAGTTAATTATGGAGGAAAGGATTCATTGCAACTCAAAAACTACATTTGCTGAGATGAGTAAAACTCAAGAAATCCCTGTTTCTCTCCAGAGAGAGCCTTTGGTGAGGGGCTCACGTGTAGACCCTCTATTGTGACACCCCTAAAGACAGGTGAGATGAATCCAGCTCCTTAGTTGATGTCATTTTAGCCCTTTTTAAAGAATTTATTAACAGGACACTAAGCTGAATAAACTTTTATCATTATTTTAAGTAGATATTTTAATTATGCTCAACTTTCATTTGAGGAGCAATACGGAGCCCAGCACTTTGTGATGAATATGACGTTCAGCAGAAAGGGTGGTGAAACTCAAGAGCTGGTAATTCTTCAGCCAACTGCTCCATCACAGCGTAAATGCTGGGAAGGGCTAGGCAAGACCCACCAGCCCGTCTGCCAGTTATGTTCATATCCAAAAGCAGTGTTAAACACAACATAAGTGGGAGACAGGAAACAGAATGGGGATAAAAATCAGTTGTGGGCTCTCCTCTCATCTCCAGGAGCTGCCTGCCCCTGAGATGTCCTGCACCACCAAACACACTGTGGCTTCCAGCCATACATAACCCATACTAGCCATTTATTCTGAAACGCATTCTGGTTTTAGGGTGGTTTTCTGATTCTTAAGCCCTAATCAAAGTATCGTACTTATAATCATAGAATCACAGAAGGATTTGGGTGGGAAGGGACCTCTGAAGGCCATCTAGTCCAACCTCCTGCCATGAGCAAGGACATCTTCAACTAGACCAGGTTGCTCAGAGCCCTGTCCAACCGGACCTTATGTTTCCAGGGATGCTTAAATGGTTAAGCAGTTAATGGCAAAACATTTAAGCCTATGCTGCATGTTTTCCTGAATAGGGATGTATTTGAAGCATTTGCTCAAATGTCTTCATATAAATCAAGACTGATGCAAAATGGCAAGTTTTCTCCGAAACCTACAGCAGCTCTGCTCCCCGATCACCCAAAAATAACAAACCAAGTTGGATTAAAATCACAACAGAAGAGAAACCCCAACAGTGCTATTTGAATAAAATCAACCCTAAAGAATATCACTGTGATTTTGACTTTAAAGCCATAGAATAAACTGAAAGTTCAGAAAAGGAAGTGACAGCATCATTCATTTTTATTATTATTCAAGCTCTCACCACTATGACTTTCAAAAGAGCGGTTTGCTTTTGCAACCCCTCCTCCAGCTCAACTAGATTTCTTTACATAAAACAAGGAATGCCATTTGGTCACATTAAATAAATGATGGCATTAGGGATGTCTAGGGAAACTCACTGGAACAGCCCCTCAGTGTTTCACAAAAGAATCAAAAGGAAAGAGCTCCAACAGATCAGCGTGATCGTGAGCCGGTACCTTACCTGCCTGATAAAGCTTTCAAGTAATTTTCCAAAAAGCCTTTTGGTGTAATTCGCACAGGCTTTCAGGAGATTAAAGAAAATGTAGATGCAGGTTCCTTTCAGAGGAAACAGAAATGGGCCAAAACTAATTTATTAGTGGTCAAGGGCATAGCATGGCCAAGTGAGACTTAAGCTTGAGGATTTTTCCAAGAAATTTTGGGAAGAGGCACTGCAATTGCCCTAAGAGTAATCAGTCGGATCTCCTACCCGGTACTGAAGTATATGCTTTCCAATTGTGTAATTTACATATGGAAGGAGGTCACGAGGGATTAAGAAAGTAAATATATCACCTGATTAGGTATGCAGGTTCAGGACGTTAGAAGGACGTATTCAATGAATATTCAAGAAGGTCTTTGCTTCCCAAAGGTCGAGTCGAACACATCCAATAAATTGAATAAGTAGCAGAAGGCTGGTCAGAAAACTGAAGATCCCACCAGTGTGCATCAGTGTACACTTCTTCAAAGGTGAAATCAGACTTTTTCTTTTGTTAATTACTTTTTCCATTTTACCTTGTGAAAACAGAGTTAGCAAATAATGGGAATATACACAGCTAAGGAAGAAAAATATATGACCTGACAGGGACATGTTCTCCGCTCACTGTATGTGCATTGTTAACAGAAGCAGACGGCACTTCCTAATTATTCTTCTTAATTTGTGCAACATATAATACAAAACAGAATATCACACTGCACTGCTTTAGCCTTTTACTTGGGATAGACAATACAGGGAGATGATACGATCATCATCTGCTTGCTTTGATTCACACTTTGCTTCCTAAGAAGAATGTCATTTAATTAGGAAATTAAAGTACAGACGAGCTCAACTGCAAGACCAAGCCAGTTCTCCAGGAAGAAAACTGAGCTGAACTTGTGCTAACTGATACCTATTTACCTTAATAACCATAAAATATGCCTTGGATTGGGTTAAGTTAGAAAAACTGACAGGCAAATGGTCTCATTGCTGGAAAGCAGAAATGGGTCCTAACTCAGAAGAGCCGAGATGTCTCTGGGAGAACCTCCTGCTTTTCTCTCCTTCCTCAGCTCTTATTCTCTCCTCCTGCCATCAAAGAAACTGGGAGCAGCACCAGCTTTTTATATCTCCACTAATTGCACATTCTAGGAAAACAAAACAATGTAATGTTCATCATACATAACGTGCAGCATGATAAGGCGTCGGGATGAATAGGGCCGTGTTTGGGATGAGACGGCGCTGCTGCTCCTTTCCTGTTTCTGCCGGGTGACTCATTGCCCTGAATTTGGGAGGATGTGGAAATCCATTGACAAAGCGGCACCAGCTGCAAGAGCTTTGTGTCCACAGATCCTGTAAACTTGGAAAAAAAAAAAAACCAACACAAAAAATAAATCAAGAAACCCCGCGTTCAGACTGATAGCGCAGCAAAGGATACTGAATCTTTCCATAAAAGCCATAAAATTTTCCATAAAAGCCCATAAGGACTAAAAGGAAGATTGTGGTCCTGCCAAGGAGGAGATGATGGGGCCAGGTTTTGAGGTGCTGCTGTTTGATCTCCACTGTGCCCACCCTATTACCCGCTCTCTCCAGCCAAAACGCTGCAGGGCTCAAACACTACGGAGGAAAAAAAAACCCAAAACCTGGCAATAAAATGAACATTTGTGTACACACAGCCCCAGCACCTAGAAAGAGAGATGGAGGAAAGTCACTGCTCAATGTGTAGTTGAGGTAAGACAAGCCCACAGGGGATTTGAGAAATCTGATCTAGTTGAAGATGTCCCTGCCCACAGCAGGGGCGTTGGACTAGATGACCTTTCAAGGTCCCTTCCAACCCAAATTATTCTATGATTCTAAGATGAAAAAGGACTGGGATGGGTAATAAAGTCTTCGAGCTACAAGGGAACTGAGTCAGCACTAAGAATAATCTAAAATAACATGCACAGGTAACAGCAAAGAGAAAGCTCCTGCAATGTATGTCCACGGCAAGAGCCTCCAGCCAGCCTTGACCCCACAAGTGGAGGCTCATCTCGGCCAGGCATCTCATGCATCCCATAGGTACCACACCTGCCCACTGCGGTATACAAAACTGCACGTATCCTTTGGCTTTCCCGTTCCCCATCTCTCCCTTGAACTATGTTCATTCAAAGCTCCATCATCTTTCCAGTTTCAAGGAATGAGTGTTTTACAACATCCTGGATCCTTTTGAAGGTCCTGTCCTTTTGAAACCTGGCAACGGAGTCAGGAGAACTGTTTTTTCCAGCAAAATTTGCAAACCTGCCAAAGCATGTGGCTTCAATCATTCGAAAATATTTCATTAACTTCTGTCAACTGGACAAGGCTCTGAGCAACCTGACTCAAGCTGGACCTGATGACTTCCAGAAGTCCTTTCCAACCTGACTTATTCGGTGACTCTCCTTCAAATTTATGGGACAACTTCAACTGGAAAAATACACTGAGGACTGAACCTGCTCATTACGACATTGGTTTGGACTCTGGTCCCGTTCCAGTGTTAATGCAAAATGGAAAAGGATTATAAATAAATAGGAAAAGCCTCCCAAAATATCCTTAAACCATGTGATCACTCTTGAAACGAGAGCATACAGGTTTAAATCTACTCAGACAGAACTGAAGCTGGTTCTTCCATACCCTGGAAAAAAAATCCTAACCCTGGGACTACTGGGCTGAAGGGGAAAATTAGCACCTCTCTTCACTCTTTTGTTTCCTTTAATTTCCTCATAAATGATTGAAATGAAATATTTTGGGTTGAATGCAATAATTTGTATTAAACGCAAGCAGACTGGCTGGCAGGCAAACAGAGTGTTTGGAGAAGAATAAATATTAATTATTATTCAAACTGAATGGAATTATTTTTATGTTTTCAGTTTGTTGGCCAAATTAAACATAACATCACTGCCACAGCCCGGGCTGCAGAGGCAGGAAAAGGAGGCAGAACTGGGAGTGAAGAATGGGGACAAAAAGAGAACCCAAGGAACCCAAGCCCGGAGCTGAGACCCAAACCTGGAGGAAGCCCTGGAAATGCTGCTGAAGCCGTGCCTGGTGGTCAACGGCTCAATGTCCACATGGAGATGAGTGGTGAGTGGTGCCCCTCAGGGGCCTGTATTGGGATCATTACTGTTTAGTATCTTCATCAACAACAGAGACAGTGGGATCGAGTGAATCCTCATCAAATTTGCAGATGACACCAAGCTGAGAGCTGCAGTTAACATGCCTGAGGGACAGGAGGCCATCCAGAGGGACCTGGACAAGCTCCTCTTCTCCGCTTGGGGGAGACCCCCCTGCACTGCTGCCTCCAGCTCTGGGGCCTCAGCACAGGAGAGACACGGAGCTGTCGGAGCAGGGCCAGAGGAGGCCACAAAGATGATCAGAGGGCTGGAGCCCCTCTGCTGTGAGGACAGGTTGAGAGAGTTGCGGGGGTTCAGCCTGGAGAAGAGAAGGCTCCGGGGAGACCTCAGAGCCCCCTCCAGTCCCTCAAGGGGCTCCAGAAAAGCTGGGGAGGGACTCTGGATGAGGGAGGGGAGCCATGGGACGAGGGAGAACAGCTTTAAAATGAAAGAAGGGAGACTGAGATGAGATCTCAGGAAGAAGTTCTTTCCTGTGAGGGTGGTGAGACACTGGCCCAGGTTGTCCAGAGAGGTGGTGGAGGCCCCATCCATGGAAACGTTCCAGGTCAGGTTGGATGGGGCTCTGATCAGCCTGGTCTAGTTGAAGATGTCCCTGCTTATTGCAGGGGGTTGGACTAGATGGTCTTTAAAGGTTCCTTCCAACACAAACCATTCTGTGATTCTACGATTAAGGACAAACGGAGAGTGATTTTCTGGGCAGAATAACTACAGACACTGGCTCTCCAGTTCCCATCACAGAATCACAGAATCATAGAATCTTCATGGTTGGAAAGGACCTTTGAGATCATCAAGTCCAACCATACACACACACAAAAAAAAAACCCTACAATCTCATGTCAGGGTGGTGTGGTGCCAGGAGCCAAGACCAGGAGACACAGAGCATCTGGCAGGACCTGGGACACTCACATGGCACAAACCAAGCTGGGAAGTCGCTGGTACCAACTGACGGGCACGCGCCACTCCAGAGCCACAATTTGGTTATGCCCAAACTGGAAGAAAACACAATTTATTTGCCCAAATCAAGTTATTTTTTCTTCCCTTCCAAAAATCATCGTGACTGTAAAAATTTCTTTCTTTTTTACTCACTTTCCTTGTTTTTCCCCATCCTAGTGAATACACCTGAAATGTTTTTAAAGGAAGAAAACCCAATTTTTAACGCTCTATTTTAATTTTTAAAGCAATGTCATGCCTTGTTCTTTAATAGAATCCTGACTATTTGTTCAAGCGGAAAAAGATTTAGTGTTTTATACAATATTTATAAAGGGTGGCGTAAATACATAAGCAGAGAAAGGGAAAAAAAATTAGTCTATGGGATTAAAAGATAACGAGGTTGTCAATCTTGTAGCAAAGGTACGGCACTGGAGGGAATAATACCTGCAAGGAAGAAGGCACGGCTACCGCGTGATGCTAACCCCTGAAATTGCTGTACAGGTGCTATAGGAAGGGAAAAGAACGTACATCATTAACGTTACATTAAATAAAAGCTTCAACTGAATCCCTGAAATCATTAATTGCTGGCCAAGGAAGCCTCCTGAAAACCCCCTACCTGCCCTTGCAGGGAGTCGCTCCGCCGGGAACGCGGCACTTTGGAGGAACCGAATCTTGGATAACGTATCCGACCTTTGGGGTGTTTTTCACGTGGCAATTAGAAACGTTAATTTATGCTCTGACGTGCACAGAAAAGGCTGGGACGTGCCAGCGGGACCGGACCTGTGGATGCCACACTTGCAGGATGTTATCGGGTGCTTTCGGCACTCTGTGCCCTGCCACATCCCTCCTCCTCACAATAATAACCATTTCCAATGACCACAAGTTCGTCATCTTATCGCAGCAGCATCCCTCCGTGAGCTTACTCGGGCATCCCAGTGTCACGTTTTATCTCAAAAGCCTTGGGTTTAGGCATAGCACACATCTGCCCCGGAAAGCCAGGTGTGTTCCAGTCAAACAAGATCTATAAACCTCATTTTTTTCTGATACGCACTAAGTTTGCAAACCTGCTTTAAATCAAATACAGTTCCAACGTGGACTTAAGCTTCTGCAATAAATTGGCCAATGATTAAAAAAAAAAAAAGAGGAAAACATTTAAGAGTCTGGCAAACGTCTCCCAGAAGTAAATTAATATGGTTCATACGTAAAAGAAGCGTGGAGTTTTATTAAAAACTGTAAAAATGCGTTGTATAGGGCACATATCAATGACAGTGCTTTCATCTGATCTTCTCCCCAGGGCAGCAAAGTCCTGGAGCACCAAAAAGCAAGACCTGCTAAGGAGGATGAGGCTTAAAAGTGTGGTTTAACACAATTTAAGGTGTAGGACTTTTAAGATAGGACAACCCTCCTCATCTCCCTTCCCCAGCTACAAAACCCTACCGCAACCGCGTTCATCCACTGGCACCAACAAGCTGCTGCAACAAGGTAGAGGATGTTACTGTACCAGCAAAGGTCTTGGCAATTCTCATCAAATAAATAGATATTAAATATCTTGTAATACCCCCTTAATGGGAGAGACATGGCAAAACGGCCAAGAAAGGTTGAATAAGCAAAAGGCTCACAGGTTCTCAAGGGGATTCTACATAAATAGAGATGAATAAACTATAAAAAACCCCTCCTATAAAGGGCTCTTTATTGCGACGTATTAAATGAGCATATATTTTCTGTGACGACTAGTACAGCAGAGCTCGTAAAAGTGCGCAGGCCACCATTTTACTCGTAAAAGAGCGCAATATTATGAATGTTTTATTAGGAACACTTGCCCACATCAACACATGACAGAGCCTGCACCAGTTTCTTTTTCTTGCTTAAGAAAAATAATAAAGAAAAAGCCTAAGGATGACAAAGGTACTTGATAAACATGCGGGGATGGTTCAATAAGAAAACTGGAAGTGGCACTTGGATGCTGAGATGATCCCAGCACCAGTGTTAAGACACGGGAAGAGAAGGATGTAGATGGGCTATCCTGGGCTGCATCCCCAGCAGCGTGGGCAGCAGGGCGAGGTGGGGATTCTGCCCCTCTGCTCCGCTCGGGGGAGACCCCCCTGCACTGCTGCCTCCAGCTCTGGGGCCTCAGCACAGGAGAGACACGGAGCTGTTGGAGCGGGGCCAGAGGAGGCCCCGGAGATGCTGGGAGGGCTGGAGCCCCTCTGCTGTGAGGACAGGCTGAGAGAGCTGGGGGGGTTCAGCCTGGAGAAGAGAAGGCTCTGGGGAGACCTTGGAGCCCCTTCCAGTCCCTCAAGGGGCTCCAGGAAAGCTGGGGAGGGACTCTGGATGAGGGAGGGGAGCCATGGGATGAGGGGGAAGGGTTTTATGCTGAAAGAAGGGAGATTGAGCTGAGATCTCAGGCAGACATTCTTGGCTGTGAGGGTGGTGAGCCCTTGGCCCAGGTTGCCCAGAGAAGCTGGGGCTGCCCCATCCCTGGAGGGGTTCAAGGCCAGGTTGGCCGGGGCTTGGAGCAACCTGGTCTAGTGGGAGGTGTCCCTGCCCAGGGCAGAGGGGTTGGAACTGGATGATCTTTAAGGTCGCTTCCAACCCAAACCATTCTATGATTCTATCTGAGGATGCCCTTACTTGGAAAAATGTAACGCGGAAGAAAGAGGGCTGAATTACTGAGTTAACCACAACATCGCAGCAAACATCCCTTCAGCTCGCTGAGAACAGGTTGATGCTCACATCGGTGGCTGGAGGGTACCCAACTTTCTCAGGACTACGGAACACCCTCTGGGAATCCCCTCCAGGTTTCCGTCAGCAAGTGGTACAGCCAAGCCAAAGAGTAAGATGAAAATTAAAAGCAGCCAGGGCAGCATACAAGTGAGGGTATCCCCAGAAGCCAAAGTTTTGAAATACGGGATCGGTCAAGACATCTAGGTTACAGCAGGACTATCTCCAAGGTGCATCCTTGGTGTAGTTTGCCGCTTCCCCCCTCCACATCCCCTTTCCAGCAGCTCTTCTGATGACGGGGCTATGCAACAAAAAAAATAACACATCGTGTAGTTATTGAATTAATTTTACCCCCCTTAACTGGGGTAAACCAGAAATACCACAAAAAGGAAGAAGGCAGCAAGAAGCACCAGTGTCAGCATTAACCCCAAGAAAAAACTGGGGGATACGGTGACTCAATAAGACCAAGCACAAGTTTCATCAAAGCTTCAGCACATGCCAGGCTTTAGGGAAAGGCGATGAAAGAGCTTCATGGCACAGCACCGTGGTCTCTCTTCACCTCCATCAGCTACGTGCCCAATTTAGGGACCTGGGGCTAGATGCTCCTGGAGAGCATGCGATGGATGCGCCTCGGATGGGATCTAAGTGGGGTTGGGGGTGAGGAACCCCAACTGCGTTACTGATGTCCTGGAGGAAACCTTCTTGGTGGGGATAGGAAACGGAAAATGGGGCAGGGATGCAGAGACATGCCGTCAGAGTCGGGAGCCACACTCAAGGAGTGGGAGTTTGTGCCTGCAAAGCCAGTCTGGATGAGCAGACCATGACCAAAATGTAATTTATATGAAGATGTTTTGAATTTCTTCCAGCTACTCCAAAGTCAATAATGCATAACAGCTCCTTGCTGCTTGCGCGCAAAGGTTTCTGCAGAGAATATAGTTTGATTATAATTACAGGACAGCATTTAAAATTAATCACCGCAATAGCCCACGTTCAGGTGCACTGTGCAATTTAATTATTCCGCTCCTTGCTGCCCATAGCACCTTCTGCTGTAGCCTATAGAATTCCCATCCAGGCAACATGTGGTTAAGAAAATATATTTGGGGGATAATGCTTTTGGTTCTGTCTGGGTTTTTTTTAATGACTTCAACTTTCAGAAGCCACAGTTAGCAGCACACCAAGGTGTCCCTGCTCATGGCAGGGGGGTTGGACTAGATGACCTTTAAAGGTCCCTTCCAACCCAAACCATTCAAAACTGGTACTACGCACTCACTGACTCCATCCAGGCTGAGGAAGGAGAACCAGCACCAACGAAGCACAGTGGAGTGGGGACATCTCGGCTCCTGCTCCACTTTCAGTCATGAAACCCCCCTATGAATGTGGGGTCTAGCAATGATAAAGCGATGGGCAAAATAAAATTCCACTTCACCAAACCCCTTCTCGGAGTGTGAAGAAACATTTGCCTCAATAGAGCTCTTTGAGAGATCATTTTTGTTGATTAATCTAATTATGATGGTCACTTGCCAGCATCAGCAAGGCTGGAATCCTGTGTTTTCTTCCCTGTAGTAAAANGGCTCCAGGAAAGCTGGGGAGGGACTCTGGATGAGGGAGGGGAGCCATGGGATGAGGGGGAAGGGTTTTATGCTGAAAGAAGGGAGATTGAGCTGAGATCTCAGGAAGAAATTCTTGGCTGTGAGGGTGGTGAGCCCTTGGCCCAGGTTGCCCAGAGAAGCTGGGGCTGCCCCATCCCTGGAGGGGTTCAAGGCCAGGTTGGCCGGGGCTTGGAGCAACCTGGTCTAGTGGGAGGTGTCCCTGCCCAGGGCAGAGGGGTTGGAACTGGATGATCTTTAAGGTCGCTTCCAACCCAAACCATTCTATGATTCTATCTGAGGATGCCCTTACTTGGAAAAATGTAACGCGGAAGAAAGAGGGCTGAATTACTGAGTTAACCACAACATCGCAGCAAACATCCCTTCAGCTCGCTGAGAACAGGTTGATGCTCACATCGGTGGCTGGAGGGTACCCAACTTTCTCAGGACTACGGAACACCCTCTGGGAATCCCCTCCAGGTTTCCGTCAGCAAGTGGTACAGCCAAGCCAAAGAGTAAGATGAAAATTAAAAGCAGCCAGGGCAGCATACAAGTGAGGGTATCCCCAGAAGCCAAAGTTTTGAAATACGGGATCGGTCAAGACATCTAGGTTACAGCAGGACTATCTCCAAGGTGCATCCTTGGTGTAGTTTGCCGCTTCCCCCCTCCACATCCCCTTTCCAGCAGCTCTTCTGATGACGGGGCTATGCAACAAAAAAAATAACACATCGTGTAGTTATTGAATTAATTTTACCCCCCTTAACTGGGGTAAACCAGAAATACCACAAAAAGGAAGAAGGCAGCAAGAAGCACCAGTGTCAGCATTAACCCCAAGAAAAAACTGGGGGATACGGTGACTCAATAAGACCAAGCACAAGTTTCATCAAAGCTTCAGCACATGCCAGGCTTTAGGGAAAGGCGATGAAAGAGCTTCATGGCACAGCACCGTGGTCTCTCTTCACCTCCATCAGCTACGTGCCCAATTTAGGGACCTGGGGCTAGATGCTCCTGGAGAGCATGCGATGGATGCGCCTCGGATGGGATCTAAGTGGGGTTGGGGGTGAGGAACCCCAACTGCGTTACTGATGTCCTGGAGGAAACCTTCTTGGTGGGGATAGGAAACGGAAAATGGGGCAGGGATGCAGAGACATGCCGTCAGAGTCGGGAGCCACACTCAAGGAGTGGGAGTTTGTGCCTGCAAAGCCAGTCTGGATGAGCAGACCATGACCAAAATGTAATTTATATGAAGATGTTTTGAATTTCTTCCAGCTACTCCAAAGTCAATAATGCATAACAGCTCCTTGCTGCTTGCGCGCAAAGGTTTCTGCAGAGAATATAGTTTGATTATAATTACAGGACAGCATTTAAAATTAATCACCGCAATAGCCCACGTTCAGGTGCACTGTGCAATTTAATTATTCCGCTCCTTGCTGCCCATAGCACCTTCTGCTGTAGCCTATAGAATTCCCATCCAGGCAACATGTGGTTAAGAAAATATATTTGGGGGATAATGCTTTTGGTTCTGTCTGGGTTTTTTTTAATGACTTCAACTTTCAGAAGCCACAGTTAGCAGCACACCAAGGTGTCCCTGCTCATGGCAGGGGGGTTGGACTAGATGACCTTTAAAGGTCCCTTCCAACCCAAACCATTCAAAACTGGTACTACGCACTCACTGACTCCATCCAGGCTGAGGAAGGAGAACCAGCACCAACGAAGCACAGTGGAGTGGGGACATCTCGGCTCCTGCTCCACTTTCAGTCATGAAACCCCCCTATGAATGTGGGGTCTAGCAATGATAAAGCGATGGGCAAAATAAAATTCCACTTCACCAAACCCCTTCTCGGAGTGTGAAGAAACATTTGCCTCAATAGAGCTCTTTGAGAGATCATTTTTGTTGATTAATCTAATTATGATGGTCACTTGCCAGCATCAGCAAGGCTGGAATCCTGTGTTTTCTTCCCTGTAGTAAAATGAATTTCAATGCCCCAGAGATTTTCTCCTTTTAAAGAGTAACAAGGAATACAGGAAAAAAAATAATAATCTGAAGATCAAATATTTGACAAAAAAAAAAATGCAGAGAAACATCAAGAAATTCCTGGATTATTAATTTCACAGCAAAACTGAATTCCACCATTTTGTCCCACCTCAAGGACTAATAACCCAGCTTGGTATGAATTTCAGGGAAACGTGGTGGGGTTTCCAGCTGTGTGTGTCCTCCACTTTCGGATCAGTGGGATCCCAAATAAAAAGGCACGGTAAGTCTCAATAAATATGCAAATAACCTCAAAAGGAGATTAAAAACCTTCGTCCTGTTTATGTAACTAATGAGTTTGTGTGCCGCTAACAAAAAGGCCGTCAGCTTTCTGATTTTAACCATTCCTTGAAGGTCATTTCTACTCAGAACATTTTTTTTTTTTAAGACCTCAAAACTTGTTCTATAACAAAGACAGATCTAAACATATGGCCTTCGGCTGGTTTGAATTAGCTCACTTGTATCAACCGTGTTTCATCAATACGCACTGCCATAGTAACTGGTTCCTCGGCTGGAATGCTAATTACTCCCCTCCGCTTCCAGGAACAAGAGCATTAGACCTACAAAAAAAGATTCCTTTCTCCTCCTCTCATTAACTAGTTTTACTTGCTCAGCACATTAATGCGGAGCTAAGAATGATTATACAGGGGCAGCAAATGAGCTGCATAAATCTGCTTTCTGTACGCATTGGCCACAGGGACGCGGGCACCACGAGGGTGATGCTGGAAGGAAACCCAGCGGTCCTCGCTGGTGGGTTCGCATTGGGTACCACACAGGAGAGCATCATCCCAGCCCCAGGCAGCAAAGGCAGGGGCTAAACCCGATCTCTGCCACCGTTGCGAGGTGTTCAGGTTCAGGGCTTGACCTTCCGATTCTGGAGCGTGTCCAGAGAAGGGCAACGGAGCTGGTGAGGGGTCTGGAGCACAAGCCTTGTGAGGAGCGGCTGAGGGAGCTGGCGGTGTTCAGCCTGAAGAAAGGGAGGCTGAGGGGAGACCTTCTCGCTCTCTACAGCTCCCTGAAAGGAGGGGGTAGCCAGGGGGGGTCAGTCTCTTCTCACAAGGAACAGGTAACAGGACAAGAGGAAACAGCCTCAAGTTGCGCCAGGGGAGGTTTAGGATGGATATTAGGAGAAATTTCTTCCCCAAAAGGGTTGTCAAGCATTGGAACAGGCTGCCCAGGGCAGTGGTGGAGTCACCATCCCTGGAGGGATTTAAAAGATGGGTAGACATAGCGCTTAGAGATATGGTTTAGTGATGGTTTTTGTCAGAGTTATGTTGATGGTTGGACTCGATGATCTGAAAGGTCCCTTCCAACCTAGGTGATTGATTCAATGATTCTATGATTCTAAAACAATCTTGCCACCAGTATTGATTTTAAAAGGCGGGCAGGTGTTCTGTGTTCACCTGAAGGATTGAAACGACCTTTCATTCTGCTGATAAAACGTGTTGGATTGACAGTGCAGGAAAGCAAAGGCTTGTATTTAGTAATTGAATACATATAGTGAGGACATCAACGGCGCAGAGTTTGTATGTGTGTCAATGCAGGTCATGCAAGTATCTGCAGAGATCTCCCGAGGAAGCCTATTGATTTATGCCGGGAGCAAGAGCAAACCCAAAAACTTCTCGAAAAATAGGGAATAAAAGGAATCTAATGTTGCCAAATACTATGCAACTTGTACTGTTTGCCAACAGCACTAGAAGCCATGCCATCCACCAAATCTCCCCATCCTGGAGAAAGCCAAGTCTTCACGCTTGGAGACGGTGGATACAGAAATGCAGGATGACGTGCCCTGCCGTTTGGAGCTGCCTGGATTCACATTTACTTTGGAGAGCTGCTCTGAATGGATATGCCAGAAGTTTTAACATCCAATTTCCCCAGGATCACACATTACTCTTCCTAAATATACCTGAGCTGGATTCTACCAAGAGATGACATTTGTTCCCGTTCTTTCTTGCGCATGATAACAAAGTCATGCACTACTTTGCAGCAGGAGAAGTCCTTCAGTCTGTCCCATAAACAACCGCCAGACAGGAGTTCCTGGTAGTTGCAGTATCTTGCTCTGTTTCTTAAAACACTTCTGAAAGCAAAGATTTTGGGATAAACAGGGCCAAGGCAGGGACAGATGGGTTCAAGCTGCTGCCAGACGGACCTGCAGAGAACCACCTGGACCACCTTGAGTAGTCAATTAGTCAAGGAAGCCCCAGGGACTTCTAGAGATGATTTAACTATTGGTTACCGTCAGAGCTCGAAGGCAAGCAAGTAGACAACTCGGTGGATAATCAATCGCAGTGCGTTCGCTGACTCAGTGGCTGGCAGCATTTTATACCGAGCTTACAGCAAATGCCTCCTGAATTTCCCTTTGCTTGCTTCATACCAGTCTCACACCCCAGCTCCCTTTGGTCTTTTACACCAGACTACGATACTGAATACTTTGTTCACATGAATACCGGGTTCTATCCTGTTTCAGTACAAAAAATAGAAGCTCCACACACCACCCACTCAGTTCACACAGGCCAACAATCACTTGTCTGATAATTCCCACGTCCCGGCAATTGCCCGGATGGCAGCTGAACTGATGATGTAGAGTTGAAAAGCTTCATCTACCATCATTAGTCTTGCATCTACTTCCCTAGCTCTGTTTTTAGAATTAAGTAGCCCAAGGCTGTGTGAGCTGCCCTCATTCATCTCATCAAAACACTACACTAGGAAGAACATACATGGCGATTAAGACCAGCTTGGTATCTCCCCATTGCAAGGGGAAATTTCCCCCTCTAAAAATACAGTAGAAAGTTTTGCCTCCAATTCCAAGGCTCTTCAGCAAGCTCTGGGAGACTTTATCTAAAATTCAGTTAAAATCAAGGATAGGAAATGTCTCCTCAAGCTGGAAATTTGATCTACTATAATTCTGCTAAAATATTAAAAAAGGATGAGAAAACAAAGTCACAGATCTTTCATTTAAGTTGGTCAAACACTGGAACAGGC
>VWZL01006364.1:0-11664 GCA_013396915.1 Stercorarius parasiticus | reverse complement strand
TATCTCTCCAACTTAGAGAGAAGGATGTTGTGGGGGACTGTGTCAAAGGCCTTGCAGATGTCCAGATAGATGATATCCATTGCTCTTCCCATGTCCACTGATGCAGTCACTCCATTGTAGAAAGCCACCAGGCTGGTCAGACAGGACTTGCCCCTGGTGAAGCCGTGCTGGCTGTCTTGAATCACCTCCCTGTCTTCCATATGCCTTAGCATAGCTTCTAGGGGGATCTGTTCCATGATCTTCCCAGGCAGAGAGGTGAGGCTGACAGAGCAGTAGTTCCCAGGGTCCTCCTTTCTACCCTTTTAAAAAATGAGTGCGATGTTTCCCTTTTTCCAGTCACCAGGGGCTTCACCTGACTGCAATGATTTTTCAAATATCAAGGAGAGTGGCTTAGCAACTACATCAGCCAATTCCCTCAGGACTCTGGGGTGCATCTCATCAGGTCCCATAAACTTGTGTATGTTCAGGTTCCTCAGGTGGTCATGAACCTTGTCTTCACTTGCAGTGGGAGGGACTTTGTCCCACAGGTCCCCATCTTGCGGTCCTTCAACTTGCAGGGCGTGAGGAGATAGGCTGGCAGTGAAGACCCAGGCAAAAAAGTAGTTGAGAACCTCAGCCTTCTCCTCATCTGTTGTTACTAGTTTGCCATTCTTGCTCATCAGGGAGGGCACGCTTTCTTTAACCTTCCTTTTCTGGTTGATATACCTGTAGAAGCCCTTCTTCTTATTCTTAGCATCCCTTGCTAAATTCAGCTCCAGCTGCACCTTGGCCTTCCTGACCTCATCCCTACATAACCGGGCGGCATCCCTATACTCTTCCCAGGACACCTGATCCTGCTTGAACTGCTTGTGCAGTTTGTTCTTGGCTTTTAGTTTGACCAGCAGGTCCCAGCTCAGCCATGCCGGTCTCTTCCCTTTCTTGCTTGATTTATTACACCTGGGGATCGAGAGGTCTTGTGCTCTGTGGGAAGCATCCTTGAAGATCTGCCAGCTCTGTTCTGTCCCCTTGCCCCTGAGGACCGTTTCCCAGGGGGTCCTATTGACTAACTCCTTGAAGAGCTGGAGGTTTGCTTTCCTAAAATTCAGGGTCCTGACTAGGCTCTTCATCTGGCATGTATCCCTCAGGACCATGAACTCCACCAGTGCGTGGTCACTGCAGCCCAGGCTGCCTCCAATCTTGACATCCTCAATGAGGTCACTCGCGTTTGTGATTATGAGGTCCAGCATGGCATCCCCTCGGGTAGGGTTGTCTATTTCTTGTCTTAGGAAGTTATCAAGGCACTCCAGGAACCTCCTGGATTGTCTACAGCTCACTGTGTTACTCTTCCAGGAGATGTCGGGGTGGTTGAAATCACCCAGCAGGATGAGAACCTTCAAGTGCGATGCCTCCTGTAGCTGGAGGAAGAAAGCTTCATCAGTAGGTTCCCCTTGATCGGACGGCCTGTAGTAGACACCAACCACAAGGTTCACCTTGTTGCCTCGGTCTCTAATTCCTACCCATAAGCTTTCGACTTCCTCTTGGCTGTTCTTTAGGGACATCTCTTCACACTCTGTCCCTTCCTTAACATAGAGGGCAACAGCTCTGCCCCTCCTTCCTCGCCTGTCCCTTCTGAACAGCCTGTAGCCATTGACAGCCACACTGCAGTCATAGGATTCGTCCCACCAGGTTTCAGTAATGGCCACTATGTCGTAGATTTCCAGCAGCACGGTAGCTTCCAACTCCTCCTGTTTGTTGCCCATGCTGTATGCATTCGTGTAGAGGCACTTCAGCCGGGCTGTTGGCTGTGATGCCTTCTTAGAGGAGCACCCCTTGGGGTGTTTCATGGGTGTTTCCCTGCTGACTCAGACTGCCTCAGGAACCCCTGGCTCGTCTCCATAAGACTTTGGCTGTGATGTAGCACCCCCAGCATGCCTTGGGGCAGCAGGTTAAGGCCCTTACTAGCACCTCATCCCTCTAACCCTGATATGTTATCCTATAGCTTGTCACAGACAAGCCTAATATTATCATCCCCCTCCCCTTTCACATCTAATTTAAAGCCCTGTTGATCAGCCCCACAATCTCCTGGGCAACGACCCTCTTCCCCCTTTGAGAAAGGTGTTTCCTATTTGATGCCAATAAACCCAGTGCCGTGTAGGCCATCCCATTATCAAAAAACCTGAAATTGTGGTGGCGACACCAGCCACGGAACCATGTATTAATACAGTGGATGTGTCTGTTCCTTCCAATGTCACTGCCTGCAACTGGAAGGAGTGAGGAGAAAATAACCTGTGCCTCAGACTCCCTTACCAACCTTGCCAAGGCCCTGAAGTCCCCCTTGATTGCTCTTGGTCTATGAGTTGCAGCTTTGTCTCCACCTACATGGAAAACCAGTAACAGGTAATAGTCTGAGGACTGTATCAAACTAGAGAGTTTCCTAGTTATGTCCTTAATCTGGGCTCCAGGAAGACATCAGACTTCCCTGTGTGGAGGGTCTACCCGGCATATTGGACCCTCTGTTCCCCTCAGGAGGGAGTCACCAACAACTATAACCCTCCTTTTCTTCCTTGTGGATGTGGTGATGATACGAGTGGTACGCCTTTCTGACTGTGGAGATGTCACTGGTATAGATTGGCCATCATCCACATCCTCATTTGACTGGCCTTTCTCATCCAGTACCTCATATCTGTTGTTCAGAGGTACTGGGGGTGGTGGGGTGGGCAAGGAGAGAGTTTGCCTGCTGCCCTGACCGTGAACTTGCCTCCATTCAGTCCCTTTATTTAGGCTTCTGCCTGACGGGGGCAGGGTACAGGGGCCCCTTGATCCCAGCTACTTTCTGCCAGGTGCTCCTATTTCTGTATCAAGAAGGGCAGAGCCCGGCTCCACCAGTCTATTTCTTCTTCAGCCTCCCTGATGCTTCTTAACCTTTCAACTTCCTCTCTCAGCTCTGCCACCAGGCTGAGCAGATCATTTATCTGTTTGCAACGTACAGAACAGTTCTCATAGCTGCTTCCCATTGCCAATGAAAGGCTCCGGCACTCCCTGCAACCCCTGACCTGGATTGCCAGGATGGGTTCCTTTACTCTGTTGGGATACCTTTAAGTTCAGCTAGCGAGACTGATGATTAAGCATGAAGCAGTGGCATTTCTAAATAGAATTAATTTTCTTTCTCAACAAGTTATTTCTTTGGGTGGAAGTTAGGAAGAGATGGAAATCTGTCCTACTTCTTTTAACAGCTGGTACTGAAAATATAGAAATAAAACGAGTCTTTCAGCACTTACCATTGTGCAGTGACTACTTCCGTCACATCTCCTCAGGTTTTTATGCTTTGGAACTTGCACATTCCAGCTGTCTACAATGAAAAACGAGGCTCTTGTTGTCCTGAATCAGTCTGTCAATCAAGGTAGTGTAAAACAACATAAGTGTTTATGAAGACTTTTAGGAGCCAGAAGGTCAAAGCTCCCTTTCATCCACAGAAGTAATGCATTTGCTTCTTGGGAGATGCTTGCTAAAATGTCTCCTGATCCTTTAAGGTTGAACTGCTTTGGTCTCCATGCCACTAAAGCACTTTTTGTTCAATGAAAAATGACAATATGAAAAGGAATGTCCACGTGGAAGCTTCTCACAGGATTTGTCACCTGATAATCTCTGAACAATTAAGAGCTGGGTGGGGGTGGGAGGAGGAATTCCTGTTCTGGAATGACAGGGCAGGAGACAGCACCAAGTGAGGTGCTGTAACTGTCACGTCTACTATTTCACTTCAAAGGACACCCTCATTATCGGTCCTGAAGCTACCATGCACCTTCCTAGCTGTGAGAAGTGGAGGGACAGAGGAGAGCATTCGCTTCTAAAGCCCGTCTGTCTTTCTAATGCACGCAGTCTGAGCTATCTCAAGCCTATTAATTCCTGAGCTTGTTCCTGGGTGCTAAAAGTGTCTTGACAAACCAATGAACAGAATTTGCCTCAGTGGATGTGGGAAGAACTAAGGCTAATTCAGGCTAAGAGAGTACCCTGCAGTGTTCCTGAATGAAGGTCTGCGTTTTGAGAGGCTGCCTGCCTGCCCTCTGTCCGAATTTGAGCCTGAGCAGACTGAGAAGGAGACAGTAAGTGAAAGAAACAAGCCACGCACTGGATGGGTACTCAGCGCAAACAAAAGAGCCATCTGCTGACCAGACAGTATCGTATTGTACAGGGTTTTCTGACAGAGAAGAGAAGAAATAGTCATACTGCTGTTGTTTTTTGCGAGAACAATGTACTTACTACTGCGAAGGACTCTAGATACACTCTGATAGTATAGGAATAAATCTTTCACACCATTAGGTTACTCCTTGGTGCCAATCTGAGAGCCTGAAAATAGTCTTGTCTGCTTTTTAGACTTCTATACACTATAAAGCAGCGGCTTGTTTGCATGGTGCCTGTTTTATGTACATCTCTATGATTATATTAGCAAATCAAAAAACTTGTAACCACTTTCCTTTTTTCCATCCCTTCTGGGCCCAGTGTTGGAGATCGCCTTTGAAACAGTCACTCTGACGATAAATGGAGACTCCGTGGTGACTTGAAGGTGTAACTGATATAATGAGGGAAGAAGGAAGTTTTTCTCAGCCTTCCTGTCCAGAATAACCCTGGAGCCCCCCAGATCACCTCTCTGTTGCATCCTGGTCTTGGCTTATGAAAAAGGTGGTGGTGCCTAAATAAAAATGCAAGTGTGATTTACATCAGTTGGTCAATGGCTATATTGCACTACAGTGCATAGTAAAGGACCCTGTTATACTAAATATCCTCTTGGCCCTGTGAGTCTCCTGTAATCATTGTGGAAATCTTGCTCACATGAGGGACAAGCTGATCTGTAGGTGTCCTTGCTTATGGCAGTTATCCTGAGAAGATGTGTGATACCAAGCTAGGTGGAGGTCTCTGAGGCACTTGATTTACACCTCAGCTTGAATGTGAGTTTGAGTTTTACAGTCCATACAAAGTGGAGGGCTTTGAGTGCCTAAAACAGAGCTCAGCCTTTGTGGGGATTTTGGTGAATGTTTGGTTTCTTCAGAAAGACCAATTCTCTGGAAAACTTTGTTGAAAGTTGGACACCTCATACTAAATTTTTGGCAGCTGGGTCATTTCTCATCACCTCATCACCGCTGACTTTCATGACTCATTGCAAGAAAAGATTTAGGAAAAGTGTAATTAGAAATAAGCCTTATAGGAGTTTTTACTAGCCTAGAGCAAAGGACAAGACAACTTGTAAAGAACAGGTCAACTGACATGTAGCCCAGTCTGTACCCCTATGACTAGGTGAGCCTGTATCGTCTCTGCTCTCATCTGAAGCAGCTGGCAGTGCTGCAGTCGAGTACTAGGCTGCTTTAGATCTGATACAGTCTGATAGTTACCCTTCTCAGAAGACACTGCAGCCTGTTTTGAGACTCTGCTTGCCATGTGAACATGAATGTGTCTTACTTCGAAAAGTTGAGCTGTCTTTGGTGGTCAGATGAGTGCACATACTGCAGTAAAATAGGTAACTGGGGAAGTAGATTTTACTTATCCAAAAAACAACCTCCATCAAGTAGTGCTTTGAGTGCCAGAAATAATAAAGGCTGGTTACTTCTGGGTTTGTGGCTGTTAGTATATGTTGAGGCCTCACAGAACTTTTCCCTATGTTGAGGTGTTTATAAAACTTTTCTATCTCTCTCTTGTGAATTTTTTGGTTTCTAACCACATATAGATGAGTTTGCACAACAGTCAGCTTTTCTGTAGGATGGTGAATTTGTCTTTGGCTGCTTAACCTAGGGATGCAAACCTCTGTCCCAGTCAAATTTGTTGAATAGGTTTGGGATAGGATTGGAGATGGCTAAGTGGATGGATATGACCACAACAAATCAATCTCATTGATACAACTTCTTAGGAAACAAGGTTCTCTTCAGAAACTTAGCAAAGACCCCAAACCCTCGAACTGAACCCTAAATCCTGAGTGGCCTATGAACTTGTCACCATCAGTTCCCTGTGTGCCATTTTGGACACTTTCCTCCACATTGAGTGCCTGAGACCATCCAAAATTTTTGGATGAATAGCCATTACTGAGCCATTCTTTTATTTGCTGATGAATATCTCAGATAGCTATTCCAGTTTTCCCAACTGCCCTTCCAAGCAGGGCTTTTTAAGGAGGTCTTTATTATTTTTAAAGTGTCTGATAAAGATGCAGTGACCTTCAGGTTAAGCATGGAATGATCTGTGTTGCATAATTAATTTTTTTTTTTTTTTAACTTTTCCAGGTTTCCCATTAACCCCTCTGCCGTTTTTGTCAGCACCCCATAAAAGCAGTATGTTATAAGTGTTCCAGTCATCTTCACAGTGGCATGCTGGCTGCTGCCTGAGTTTCAGATGACGCTGATTTTTCCAGACCCTTTGCAGAACAGGAGGAACTGAACCAAAGGCTGTGAGGTTCCCTCTTGAAAATTCCACTTCTCTTGGAGGCCTCTTTTGAAAGCCCAAGCCCTATAAGGAAAGCTAAGCATAAATAGGAATCAGACACTCTTCCAAATGCAGAGGGCTGACAAACACAGGCATGAATTTTCTTTTTGCAATAGAGCAACAAAGGATATTGCAAGGGTCAGAGTATGTGCTGGTGTAAATTATGATAGTTTTACTGGTCAGGGGATTCATATCCCTTCATCCCAGCTGGGAATGTGTGTGGGAATGGTGTGTGCGAATGGTGATTTACATCATCAACATTGAGGGAGATGAAAAAGCAACATTAAAAAAAGCAATCTGCTTAGGTCGATATATGGGGCATTAAAGGCCTACTTTAAAACAAAACAGAAGCAGCGTACACTTTGTAGTTAATTTGGAAATGGGGTTCTAGTGACTGTTTGTACAAATAGTATCATTGTATGGGCAGGTGGTCTTGTTAAATATGAGGGTTTTTGTTTGTAATTACTGGCTTTACAGATGAAATAATGTTAAGAAAATGCAAATTAGTGCCCTGCTCTTGCAAATGCTCTAGTGTTCATATGAGTAGGTCCTTAGACTTCAAAGAGGTTACTCACATGAGCAAAATGAAATGCAGAACTGTTGTGTTTTCATTCTCTTTCTTCTAGGTTGGTGTATCCAAATGTAACTTCTGGTTCTTTATTCTGAAAATCAGACTAAGGTCCTCTGGAGATTCCTAGTGTAATCTCATTACCTGCTAATAAACAGCTCCCTTACTTTTTTTTTTACTTTTTTTTTTTTTCCCCTCCACATAGTAGATTACTTTGCTGTGTGTTGCTTCCTGGGTATTAATAAAAGGCTGAAATTAACTTCTGGCTGGTGACGCTCTTGCCAGAACATGCAGTCTGGTCAGTCACCAGAGACATGACAGATGTATTACTCATCTCATTCTGGGATAGCCAACTTGTATATGTGTAAGGGACATTCCTGGTCCCGGGCAGCTGTCCGAGGAGGGCCAGGCTAACACAGACAAGTTTGCAAGGGGCAGCCTGTCTCACTGTTGCTGAATTTGATAGGGATCTGCCTTCGCTCTGCCTCTGCTGGTTTTCTCACAATGATACTCCAGTCCAGTTGCATGGGGCTGGGGTGGCGGAGTGGAAGGGGAGGTCAATAAAATTGTCCCATGGGCTGACAGCTAACCAAACCTGTTTAACACTCTCGGTTGTTCATACAGCATATTTACTGGTGCATTTTATATTCAGAAGACTCAAGTGACTTGGTTTACAGATATGGCTCCAAGAGTAGGTACATGTGACCCAACCAAGGGGCATTATAGCTTGGCTAATTCAGCCTAATCAGTCCTGAATGCCAAAAGCACTAGATTCCACCACAGTTGTGAGATGGGTATTGCTTCCGTTACTTCCCACTGAAGTTCTGTATGTAACTTTGTAGGCTATGTTGGACGTGTAGCGTTTTGCTTTTTAACCAGATGAGAGATCCTGTTCTTTCCCCCGCCTCCATCAGCAGTGAACCCCTCCTTATGTCTGATTCTGACACTTCCCAGGCCTATCTGCAAGTTTGCATCCATGCCTCTTGCTTCACAAAGGTAAACACAAACAAGTCCTCATCTGACTTCCATTAAAGTTGATGAGAGTCCTTCCACTTGCTTCAGTGGCAGTTGGGAGTGAGTCTTTCATCTTTGCTTCCTAGAAACTGGTTGGTCTGGGTCCCTTTTTGTTCATCTTGTTCTGGCCTTTTTCCCCATCATGTCTGAGGACTTCAGTCAGCAGTAGATTACTCTGTCTTGTTCTGGTACTCATACTCTCTGTTGTGTGATGAGGCTGGGGAATAATAGTGTCTCCATTATTCTGCATGTCCCCATCTTTAACTGAGGATAAGTGGCAAAGATGAGAGGCCAGATTTTCAAGACGTGAATGACAGTCTGGTGCGATTTTTTCAAAGGTATTTAGAAGCTTCAGAAACCACCGCTTTGTTCCTGTTTTTTTATCCGAAAAAGACCCAGCATTAAGTAGCTTGAAAAAGGTCCTGGGGAAGGTCTGTTGCAGAGGAGCTGAAGAGGCATCAGTTCCACATCTGCCTCTGAATGTTTCCTCTTCTGAAATCTGGACACCTCTCAGCCCTGGGCTTCACCACGCACTGGCTATACAGGTAAAATGTCAGCAGCAAACACCTGAGAAGAAGCCTGTATGGAAAAGCCACTTTTCTGCAGTACGTGATGGTGGCTGTGGCCGTGTTTAAGTGTTTGAGGGCTTCTCTCCATTTCTTTAGTTACCAGTTTTCGTTTCAGGGAGCTGTGTGCATGATTTAAGTGAAATCTAAACAAACTAATACTTGCAAGGCTCAAACCTCACAGAGTGGCCATTATAGTAAGCTTTCAGAGGTAAAGAGCAGCCCAGTGACTTGTTCCTTTCATACAGAAATGATACAGGAGACACAGGGATGCGACAGATGAGAGATCTGCAAAACACTCATTCAAAGTCCTACTGCCTGTTGACATAAAACAGCTCAGCCCTTCAGCTCCCAGCTTACCTGAAAGATTTTGCCTGGTTTATGGCTGCTCTGAGGTGCTCAGATAGGCATGCTGTAGCAATTAATTACGCTGGCAACTAGTTGTACTTCCAAAAATGGAGTCCCTCGTTAAAGCCTGGCCCAAGATGCGAAGACCTAACATTTCACCTGGAATCTTCGAAGTCTCTGAATATTGACAGTCTAATAGTAGTAATAATAATAATAATATATAAACACAAAAAGACTTTCCAAGTGTGTCACAGCCACATGAAGGACAGATTAAAGCATGTTGGTAAGAATGCAAGAAGCAGCAGAACAAAAGTTTGAACATACTGACTGCACGTTTTCATAATAAACATCACTATTTTAATAGAAAATGTGTCCCTTTGACCAAATGTTCTTCTCAGTTACGCTGGCAGATGTGCAGGGCACATCTCAGCATAACTGAGTCATTAAAATTACAGAGAGAAGGACCAGTGTTTTCTGAGGTAAGCACGTGACTGGTCAGCGAATGATAGCCATTGTATGAAAGTGTTGCTAAATGATTGCTTGAAAGGTTCATGGAAGTATATCCTTGCAACTTGGCTGACAGATAGGAGATCATTAAAATAATCTCTGGAGTATGGCAATGACCAGCTTTGCTCCAGAAACTGATGTGTTAGGGAAGAGATTGAAGGTCTAAGAAATAGGAACTGCCATCGTTGGTTAAGGAATGTTTGTGGCCTGTACACTCAAGAATATTTTGAGACAATGGAGGTTAAAAATGGTGGGAACCCTGCTATTTAAAAGACCTTTTCCAGTTGACAGTAGACAACTAATTCTTCTTGAGCCTTAATAAAGCCATCTGCAAAAGGTGTTATGACCTTTGTCAAACAATACAGATGTGGCACTGTGCAGAGAAAGTAAAGTTCTGAGCTTTTGCAAATGAAACCCTTGGAAGCTACCAATCAGACATCCACAAGGACTGCTAGCTGGTTAATTTACTGTTTTAATAGCCCTCCAAGACAGGGACAATATTATTTTACAGAGATGAGGCCACAACGACACACAACCTGTGGGAAGCAGCAGTGGCGTGATTCCCTTTCCATGTGCTTCTTGTTTGTTGTATTTGATGGACAAGGTGGGTAGAGGAGAGGGAAAGGAGAATAGGGCCTTAATGTTACATAGCTAAGTCTTTTCGGAAGGAAAGTCAGATGAAAGTCTACTCCTATGAAAGTCTGAAAGCTTTTTTTCCAAAAAAGAGATGTCCTAGATACATCAGTTTGCAATCTTTAGTTGGGGGTTACAGTTTAAAACATATGAAGGGAAAAGGGATAGCATTTTGCATGACATAGAGTGAAGTCTGTAAGTAAGAATGTAGTGAGCCATATTTTCAGGAAGGAGCTGTGCATTTAGGAAATTGTTTGGATGGACTTTAGCAGGAGGTGTCAGGCTCAATTCTAGAAAATCTGAGGCTTTGTGCATTTAACTTCCTGGAAATCGTGCATTACTTCTGACCATGTAAGTCCTTAGGGCTTTTGGGCTGTTCTGAATCCCCACGTCCAATCAACTGTCCTGTCACTCAGGCCCTGTTGCAAAGATCTTCCCCTGAAACCAGGGAAATTGATGAGCATTACAATAAAATACTTCCTGCTCTCCTGCCAAGAGTTTTAGGCTGGACAAAGGTATTGCCCTTTTTAGAAGATTAAATTATGCCAGGCACAGAAGATGAAGTCCCAGGGACTTGATTTCTGAGACTTAGCCACATGATCCTTGCTGGCAATCCTTGTAATTTATTGCAGAGGTCAAACAGCCCACTTGCTGTGTCCATTCCAACCCAACCTGCTGTAGGGAAGTAATTTCTTCTTCACATCTATAAACTGGGCTTTTATTTATTATTCATTTATTTATTTGTTTGTTATTTCTCAAAGTGTAACAAGGGCATGTTTCTTCTCAGCACCAAGTCCCGGATGGCGTTAATGTCCCCTCTGCTTCCTCTACCTGAACTCAAGCACTAAGTGCTTATTAAAAAATTGAGAGTTGCATGGGGAGAAAAGGAAATTTGCGATGTTTTTCAGAATTCCAGGGTAAAATATGCCAGTACTGATAGCTGGCAACGTGCAGACTTATAGCCCATATCTTAAGAACTGCATAGCGTCAACTGCTAGCCCCTTCAGCAGCTATCCTTGTTGGCAAGCTTGAGTTGTTCTCTAGCATCTGATGCCTTACCCATGTGCCACTATCTGAGCTGGGCTGTGTCTCAGTCACAGTGGCTCCCCTTCTCCCTCTGCATCTTTTTTCGGTAACTCTCCTGTTACTCAAGAGCCCTCTTTGCTAATCTTTGTCTTTTGAGCTCCTTGGAGTGGGGATGGACACGGATTAGCTATAAGAAGGCACAGGACAGTGTCCCACCCTGTTGGTATGACTTATGCTCTGTGTCCAGCTCAGAGCTCACAATCACCAGCCCTTGTTCTGGTTGGGGACTTCAACCTGCCGGGTATCTGCTGGAAATATAACACAGCAGAGAGCAGGCAGGCTAGGAGGTTCCTCGAGTGCATGGCAGACAACTTCCTGACACAACTGGTAGGTAAGCCTACCAGGGGAAGTGCCTCGCTAGACCTACAGTTCACAAACACAGAAGGACTAGTGGGAGACGTGGTGGTCGGAAGCCGTCTTGGGTTTAGTGATCATGAAATGGTCAAGATTTCAATTCATAGTGACGCAAGGAGGGGGATTAGCAAAATCTCCACCTTGGAC
>VWZL01006363.1:1147179-1220518 GCA_013396915.1 Stercorarius parasiticus | reverse complement strand
ATGCTATGTGCATTCGTGTAGATTAGCCATTTTCCCCCAGCTTTCAGCTCTCTTGTAGTGCCTAACCTCAGGAGCACTTGCCTTGTATCCCTCTGCCTACACAATGCAAAACAGGTTGAAGGACAGATTGGGTAAAGGTGCGAAAAAGAGACAGCTGAGAAAGGGGTCATGTCATTGGCATACACCTTCAGAGCTACAGCCTGCCTGGTTAGGAGAACATATCGTCCAGCTATCTGGCCCGTGGATGAATGTCACCCACTGAGAGACATCCTTGTCATCTTGGCAGCAGGCATCAGAAAGTTAAGCAAATCCAACCTATGCTGCAGCATGGAATTGCCATCATGAGGGAGAAGGACATCTTATGGAGGCCCACTAGCCTTCCTGGAATTTATAGCTACTGTTGTTTTAAAAAAGAATAATTAAAAAGGCAAGAATACACATAGAAGACAACTGTAGGAGCAAGTTGATGGGACAGCAAGCATTAATGTAAGCTATTAGACTCTGTTTTGGTAGGTGTGTTTTTATCACGGTGATCCTTTATTAATTCAATATTTAACCATTCAGAACTTACAAGCTGTACTCGTCTTCGAGTACTTAACCACACAATTGTTTTAACTACTTCCTCCTCCTACTTTTTAAATTGATTTGTCAGACTGGGCACTGGTATGTTCTCAGGGCTAGGGACTAAGTCTTACTGTGTTTTAGTTAGACAGCTGGCATAATTTAGCCTTAATACTGAGTGTGTCCTGTAGTCATTGCAGTATTAGAAATGGAAGACTGAGAGAAACGTAATCATCTGAAAAATCTCAGTTTATTCAAAGAGATCATAAAAGACCATATAGAAGAGAAAGGACTTCAGAAAACAGATTCCGTGGCATTACTTCCCCCACACCGCCAGTTTCCTGGGATTTAACAAGGGAAACAGTCTAACAATTTGCATATGTATATTATCTGTCCCCTTAACCTCTTTTAAAAGCCAAAATCAAATTAAATACCTTTCCTGAAAACAAAACCAGCCTTATAGCCAACGTACCAACTCAGCTACATTAATGGAACCGCTTCTCAAACCTAGTCTGGCATCCACACACCAAATATTCAATAGCACTTACTTGCTTTTTATTACAGCCTTCTGCTATGCCGTTCTTGTTACTTTACTGTACAGTTGTAGGCAGCTCGTTTTCACCATCAGGGACTCATTAAGAGTGAGCAATTTGGTGCTTAATGAGTTGTTAACCCTGAGTAAATATATTAAAATAATAGAGTGATAAATTCAAATTGAATTGCATTGGGCTTGTTTTTTTGTTCAATAATGTCTTCTGTAGCAAGAGAAAGTACCATTTAAAAAGCAATTTTTGATAAAATATATTCCAGATTGCTCACACTTAACTTTCAACATACTATTCATCTTTCTTCTCTATGGTTTTCACTCTTTCATTTCCTGGGATTTCCTTTTGGTTTATATAGTTTCTTAAGCCATGGTGTAAGCTCTGATCTAGAAGACATTTGGCCTATTATTAAACACAACTTTTAAATATTTGAATTCCATGAGCATTCCATGAGAAATGTGTCCTTGTGGCCAAGAATGCCAAGGGTAACCCGCGGTGCATCAAAAAAGAACGTGGCCAGCAGGTTGAGGGAGGTTATCCTCCTCCTCTACTCCGCCCTAGTGAGGACCCATCTGGAGTACTGTGTCCAGTTCTGAGTCCCCCAGTTCAAGAAAGACAGGGAACTACTGGAGAGAGTCCAGCGAAGGGCTACAAAGATATCAAGGGAATGGAGCACCTCTCTTATGAGGAAAGGCTGAGAGACCTGGGTCTGTTTAGGCTGGAGAAGAGAAGACTGAGAGGGGACCTCATCAATGCTTATAAAGATCTAAAGTGTGAGTGTCAAAAGGATGGGGACAGTCTCTTTTCAGTGGTCCCCAGTGACAGGAGAAGAGGCAACAGGCACAAACTGGAACACAGAAAATTTCATCTGAACACGAGGAAAAACTTCTTTACTTTGAGGGTGCCAGAGCACTGGAGCAGGATGCCCAGGGAGGTTGTGGAGTCTCCTTCTCTGGAGATATTCAAAACCTACATGGATGTGTTTCTATCCAGCCTGCTCTAGGTGACCCTGCTCTGGCAGGGAGGTTGGACTAGATGATCTCTGAAGGTCCCTTCCAACACCTACCGTTCTGTGAATAATGATCTCCCCTGTGCTGCAGTTTCACTCCATTCCAAATACAATATATACAGGTTTAGAATGGATCTGCTCCTGTTCTTTTGCAGGATTTGGATTTATAAGCAAAGCCATGCGAAATAAAAATACAACATCCAGGTTGTTCTTCTACTTGGATTTGTCTATGCCTAAGGACTGCTTAGTCCCAAGTGTTCCTATACCACTGCCTTTTCACTTAGGCCCCAACAAATGGCAGTTACTGTACTCTAACTTGTTCAAATCAACTAGGTTGATAGAAGAACAAAACCAACAGCTGCTGGACACCTGAAAGTCTTAGTCTTGGTCCACTGGGTAAATCATTTCAGTGTCTGAAGCTTTAAAAGAAGCTGTTTGTAAACAGTTTGTATTTTTGCCTGCTACAAAGCTCCTATGGACAACTCAAAAATACCTGCAGACGATTGGGAATGAGGTATGACTGTTCTACACCATCAGCTTTCAGGCACTGTCTGCAGGTACAGAAGTTTGAAAGGTAGCAAACCTTCGGGTTATATTATTCTAATTACCACCTTACTTTTTGCTCTCCACTGCACTGTTCTCCTGAGTTATGCTGCTACTCTCTCAAGAAGTATGATCAAATACCAGAAGCTTCTTTGTTTTATTCAGCAGAACTATCCATGCTTGAAAATGTACAGCTGGTGTGTTACACACCTGTTGGAAGCAGCTCTCAGAGTTGAAAAGGAATGAAGTCTGCTAAACATTACAGTATTTTTTTTTCTACAATATATCTACTGAATTTACTGACAAAACTAGTGTTGAAACCATTAACAACATATCTGCAAAAATGTAGCTGGACTTTACTTTTCTTGTACACTGGACAAGTTCTGAATATGGTATCAGCTGGGCCAAATGCTGACATCCTGACCCCAGATCAATCCTCGCTATTGTTAATGGGATCATCAACTGAATGGGTCTTCAGGGCTTAAAGGAAATAAATGCTGTAAAAAGTAAGTTGTAAGAAAAGATTAGGAGTGACAGGCTGAAATGTGAAATCAAACCTTACGGGTAAACTGAAGGTTAAATAGTTTAAACTATTTTTATTCCCTAATTTTGTTTGTTAGACTTTCAAATTTACAGAAGCTGTTATTGATTTGAAACCTTAAAAGGCTTTTTATTTATTTATCCAAAATTCTGGCATTTGTACCTAGCAAGTTCATATACCACCCTCAGTAATAAAAAGCAGAGGGAGCACAGATACAGATAGTCTTGAATGGAAGAGCTTAAGATTTGCAATTGCTTTTTTCCCCCCATGGTTTTCCTTGACAGATGTCACGTAAGAGAAAGACAAAAAACTGTCACTAAACACAAGCGGAGTCAAAGAGTGGTGGTTTAATTTAGTGGTTGCTTGTTGCTCAAACATAATTTACACAAAATAAATGAGATTTCATGAGTAAGTGAAGAGGGTCTCTTTCGGATCTCTTGTGAACCGTGGGCTGACCTCAGTTAAGCATGATACTTCCCTTAAGTAAAAGGAGCAAAGGGATTCTGGAATGAGTATGGAACAAAAAAAAAAAAAAAAGATGATGATATTTCGATAACAGCGAAGTCTTACAGGTGGAATTATGCCCTATTTCTTAAGGAAAACACTTTGACAATGCATATATTTTAATTTGAGGGTATGGCTTTGATTCTACATCTATATTTAATATTGAGAGAGAACTCAAAGCACTTCATATAGTCTTGTAATAGTGCTGTTTCTTGGATACAACACAGCAACTGTTGAGTTCAGAAAAAGAACAAATACCAGTTTAAGTTGTACTGTAGAATTAAGGGAAGCAGATACCGTGTACCCAAGCCAGAATTTGATGTAATACAAAACTAATATCACTGCTCTTGGAAAGAGCTTACAGTGAACTGACCAAATGCAAAAGACTCGAGGCTGCTGCTTTACTTCCACACAGAGCTGAACCAGGAGCTATTGCTTCAGTTTATTAAAAAACCCTGCTGTTAGAGCATTCATGTATTTAAATTCACAGATTTGACCATTTGTAATTTTAAAGTTCCTTATGGATGGCTTACCAAATAAAATCCTAAAAAAGACGTGCTATCTTAATTGTGGCTTCTCTTTGCAAAAGTAAAACTGAGAGGATGTTCAGACGTGCCATCTTAATTGACACACACATTTCTCTAGAGCAAAAAATAGTTCCTTCACTACTGTGGTACGTAATAAACCAGAAATACAGTTATAAGAAGGGAGTACAGCATCATATGCTACACCGACTGTTCTGCCCAATGTACTGTTCACTCAGAATCAGACTCTTTAAGAGAACCGGTGAGTAAATGCACAAGAAGCGGAATGGCCCACTGTGGCAGATCCTTGCAACAAAGACAATAAAAATACACTTTCTTCTCCCTAAATGGTGTGCCAAATAGACAAATCAATGAAATGCAATCTCCTCAAACTGGGCTGGGCAGGCATAGGCTGTACGACAGAGAATTGGCTAACCTAGTCTCATCTGATGCAATGCAATGAGAAGCTTCTGCTGACCCAGAGGCAAAGCAGAGAAAAGAGCATAGAAATTGTGCAGTTTCTGCTAGAAAACACTTATCTTTCCACTGTTATGTTCATTTAAGGAAGCCTGCTAATCTTACAAGAGGTTAAGGCATGTTCTAGGTAGCTCTTATGAACAACAGAGCCTTTATTTCATCTTTACATATCAGAAATTATTTCAGACTTTCTTGTTCATCAATTTTTATCATTACAGAGCCAGTTTAACCCTGAAGACTTTGCTTACCTACTTCTTCTGAGGTCATTCCCTTTGTTGAAGAAAAAAGATTAGCCTATTTCTATGCTCTGTCATAATAACAAAAGGTCTGTACCTTTTCCTTTCCTTCTGTACAAAAACAAGTAACCATGTTTTAACCTGTAATACTAGGCAAGGTATAGACTAATAAAACATCATTTTTTTATGGGTTAAAAACTATGCAACTCCTATTGATTCCTTTATTAAACAGATCTAGGCCAGTGCTCTCTCGTCTGTATTTAATGATGTTACTCACAGAAAAAGAACCTGGGAGAGCAGAGACATTTACATCTTACACAGCAAACTAAATCCAATGACGAGAAAATCAGAAAGGAGGTAACATGTGACAGCAGCAAGTTTTACTTGAAATCTTACTTGTATGTTCTTGCAAACAAGGTATGAAAAATATTATAGGCATGTATTTCATCTATCTCTCTCCTAGTGCAAGATTGTCTAACTTCTACTAGTACCTTAGCTTCTCTGTAACTAAGACAGGTTATAACTTCCTCAGGGAAGATATGATGTTTACGAAATACTTTGCTTATGAAGCACTTGAAAGTCCTCAGGTGAAAGAGATGACAGAAATCCAGAACATTTTAATTATTTAGTGCATTTCCTAACACTTCGTCCTGTTTTGTTTTAGAGTATTCAAATCATTAGCAATACAAAGGGAAGTGGCAAAAATCCCAAATCTATAGCATAAACACAAGAGAAACCACTGTATCATTTAAGCTTTTAAATCCCCCAATTTGCTTAATCTCAACAGCAGGAAGTTTCTCCTCCTAAGCAGTATCTGCATTTTCCTTTTCTTTAATTGCCATCCTTTCCTCCTTTTTACAGCCTTTTGTTCACCCTACCAATTCTTTTCTTTTCTTGGTGGTTACACTCAGAATGGTTTTTGAGAAAGGAGACTGGATGAATTCACATCTCCAGTGGAGTTTTATTTGCAGAGACTGGAAGTAAGGATATTGCCGTTATCTCTTTTGTTATTTCAAAGATGCACTGAGTTTTATTTTTGCCTAAAATTTGTTCCAAATTCACTTTTGCACACTAAGCCATTAGAATGATACGGAATTAATTTCTGAGCAGCCAGCCTTCCCTGTCTAGCCTGCTTCTCCTGTAATACTGTTGGCATTAAACACCTAAAAAGTCAGAGTATAAGTAGAAAGTAACTCTCTAACAACAACAACCAGTATTTGGACATCCATCTATTTTTCCAGGTAATTGATTGCCTCTCTATGATACCTTTAGAGACTTGTGGCTGACTTTGCTTACAGTACACAGCACTACAAAGACGTAACTGGCTTAACCCTTTCATTTTGCAGCCATCATCACTGAAAGAGCAGCTGTCTCTCTGCAAACACAAACAGCCAGTAAGTTCCAGGAAAGCTACACGACACACACAGCTATAGCCAGAACAGTTTATGAGCACAGTCAAGCTCAAAGAAAGGAAGTGCAGGGGAATCGGCATTTTGAGACTGATGCTGAGGTGGGGAAGCCAGGCTGCAGTATTGTTTTCACCGAGTACTGTATTCTCTTCCAAAATAGTTTTCACCTACCTTTTTTGTTTCTTAAAAGGATGGAGAGGAATAGTTTTCTTTGCAGGTGAAAAGGTTTGTTCAGACAAGTTACAGCTGGATAGGGGAAGCTATAGACAGACACAGGGCACATAAGCAATGTGGCAATACTTCAGGCGTATGCTGCAACTTATTTGCAGTACCCTTTATTTTTCAGCCCAGTCTTACCCTTCAGTATTGCCCATATAGCTTTTCTCCACTCAATACTTGTTGCTATTACTTGCATTGTAATGTTGCTACAACCTTACAACGTTGCTGCACCGTAGTATGCCTAGTTGAGCGTGCTACAAGGCTCTGTTAACGCACATGAATCCTGACCTGCCATTCCAGTACTTGATCATTCCTGCCTCACTTCTGCTAAACCATTTCTGCTGTTTCAAACCTTCCTGCTAGCTTTGGAAACACACCTTAGCCTTGCTCCATCCCTGCTGCTTCCATCTCGAGCCCTGGACACATAACTCACCTTAGTCTTAATTTTTACCATGCCTTTTGTTCGAAAAGTTACTAACTACATCAAAAATGCCTTGCTTTCTAGCAAGGTGCACTCTTCCTCGACTTCCAGTCTAAGACCTTTGCATCTTCCAACTCAAACCAACTCAAATAATCTACGAAAGTTCACAGTGATTATCCATCCATCTTCAGGCAATGACTGCTACTGCCAAGGTGTGAAGTCTATTGCGTGCTCTGAGGCTACATGTTCCCCCTCAGCCTCACTACCTCCCAAGTGCAAGAATCTCTCACTGTAATTCATAAGCATAAAACCCGGTCACATTAAAGGAAAAAAAATTGGACCTCTCACACTCCTCTGACCACATTTGCCCTCCCACAGATGCACCGCACAGGGACCGTTACACGTTCTGCTTCCTGAATAGGTGATGCTGATGCTGCTGTTGGTTGTTGCTGAGTATGTATGGATGCATCTATTTCTCAGAGATCTAAGCATATGATTTAAAATGGACAGGAAAAAGCTGTAAGGGTAGATTAGACAAAATACAGCTTCTTTCCTTTGTTCCCTCCTTCCCCCACAAATAACCAAGCAAAAAATCGTCTTTATTCAAGCCAAGAAGAAACAAACAAAAAATAGAATCACTAAACCAAACTGTCTTCTGAGTAAATCATCTACAAAAGATAAGCTTGGAGACGCTCCCACCTAATGGGAAAGCAGACAGACGGGCTGTATATTTGTATTATTCCTCATATTTTTTAATACCTTTACCAGAAACAAGAGTGTATGCAAACAACTAAACCGAAACTGTAGCTATATAGGGGCGATGTGGTGCACTGCCAACAAGGTGACATTGAAGAACCACAGGGTTCAGGGATATAGGAGGGGGACAGGCGAGTTCTGCAGGTGAAACGATCTTGATTCTAAATTGCATGTAGAAGGTATGCAAAGAGAATTGAGTCACAGCATAATTATCTAGAAGCAGAAAGTTATTTTATGTGATAAACAAAGGTAAAAAAATGTGATGAATAAGAACAATAGAGAAATGGTCAGTACCTTGGAAAAATCATCTGCCTTCTGCATAAAATAGGAAAAAGACTGATCTACCAAGCACAGAGCTGTGAGGTTTAGTTAATGAATGGTTACAAAGCTTTTTCAAACCGTTAGTTCAAAAATGTTGAGACCTACAAGTAGTAAGATTTGACCCATTACCTAGATGACACAGCATACTAGCCAACCCAGCAGCTCTAACATAGGTCAAAACAAGCTGTTTTCTTGTAGATCAACTAGGACATGAAATGCATCTAACCAAAATATTTCAGCTCTTTGACAGACCATATATTGATCTTCTCTGGCTGCCATCTGGCTGGGGACATACCAAACAATAATTTGTTACTACCTATGTCCTGATCAGAAAAAGAAAGGCGTGCGTTAAGGTTATACATAGGAAAAGATTTTTCTTCTTCATTTAGTTGTATTGGTGGCCTGGAGCCTCTGCCTTGCTATCATTTTGGAGAATATTCACTGTGGAAATTAATGAAATCCAAATAAAGGAAGAGTTTGTTTCTCATACCATCAGAGGATCTCAGTGGATTGTGAGAAGTTATGCTGTAGTCAGACTGGCCATGGTCACAATAATGCCTGCAGATTAGGATATAAATGGACTGCCTACATGGGAAATGAATATAGGCCTTCCAAGTATCTTCATAGCCTTTGATAGGTAGCTGTTTATCTACACGTTGTCTCTGTGTCAGTTAAGTCCACATACATTGCTCTGTAGCATATATTCATCTCTTTATGGCAGTCGATTTTTTCTCTGTTATGCCTCCCCAATTGTGAGAAGTCTCATCATATGTCTACAGCAGCCATATGCATACTATCTCCACGTAACTACAGCTCATGAGATTTTAAATTCACTTGTTTGAATAACTCCACATGAGCCTTGAGGAAAGTGAGTTTTTAAATTAACTACCTTTCTCTTTCCTTCCCTTTCCCCCTTCAGTCCAGATCAAAAGTTATAAGGTAGTGCCAGAGCGGGACAAGTCTTTTTCCAACATTCCCAAATTGAAATAATCCTACATGCCTTTGCTCTTTTCCTTAAGACTGGCCACAAAAGAATAAAACTGATTTTGCACAATTTCCTGCTGTGTAAGTTTCTTCCTCCTCCTCCTTTCTGGGAGGAAAGGTAAGTCTGTTGAAAAAAAAGAAGAATGAAAAAGGCAGCTTTGCTGACTGATCGGTTTCCCAGCAGACAGCCTATTGTATCTGAATCACATCTACTAGGACTGAGTGAGAGACGGAGTGATTGACTGAAAACATTTGTTAGTGACTGTGAATGGGAAGTCAGTCTTCCCCTGTTTTGAATACTCAAGAAGCAGAATTTTTTCCAAAGGCATATTTATTCAAACTTTTATGCAGCTGGATACATGTCTGCTAGGGACAAGACTCAGAGGTCCCTTGTGGGAAGAAAAGATCAAGGATATCAACAGCTTTCCCAGATGATGGAGAGAGACATGCAAAAGATCAGCACCCATCATCTCCCCTCTTCCAGCTTAGCTGTGACATTTTCTTTTCATATCTGGTCAGGAACATCCTCTCTCACTACCTTCAATTCATTGCTCTATACTGAAGCGTAGTGCCTCTGTGCATCGTTAATCTGGCTCTAGAGGTGAATCATCTCACAATTTGGTCATGCCAATACAAAAACCTTAATGTTCTTTCTGAATCCATCAGGATGACAGGATCCTATGAGTAACGCTGTTAGAAGAGTATCGGTAGCATGTTTGTCAGCATAAGATCACCTGAAACTCTGGACTTGGCTGCAGCACTTAGAGTAGTGGAAAAGCAAAGATTTGTTTGAGAATTCTGCAGGAGCTGGGAGATGCTACCTATCACAGAGTTCAGGCATCTCTGTGATTAAAAGATGATTACCTTATTATGACCAGGTGTTAGTCCCTGCCCTACAGAAAGGTGTTATGGAGCTCAAAATCCCAAGGCAGCAAGCCCTGGACTCTTGATTTTCTAAGTGGAAGCAAATCTTGAACCAGTCTGACCCACATTGCCTGTAGATACACAACAGGGACAGATACCACCAGTCAGCTACGAATTGCTTTTATACAAGGAAGTGGAGGCCCACTGAGGTCCTGGGGACCTGAATGCCCTAGAATGATGGCATAGCAGTGTTCAACAGAAATTCCACAGTGGACTACCTGGACAGAAGAGAGCACCCAGTCTGGTGAGGAAGTGACAAAGGATTACAAGTCAGGGGGTGTCTATAGCAGGCCTCCAGGCCAACCTGATTAGCTTGACTTTAACCCACGCGTCTAGTCCAAAAGCAACAACAGAAAACACTGAAACTTCTTTATGATCTGCTTCAAAACAGGATTAGCAAAAAGCAGCAGGAAGGATGCCAGTGTGTCACTCAGACCATGGTGCAACAGACAGGGTTCAGTCATACAAAAATCATTTCTACTTCCCCTGCACATGCTATGACACAGAGTAAGATGCCCTACTGAGCAACTTCAGTACTGGAAAGAGCAATTTATACAAATCTGGTAGAGCTGAGAGGAAATGTGCAGAAACTCTTCAAACGAGTCACCTCAAGTAATATTTAACAGCACAAATGGGTAAAAACACAGAGCAGGGAGACGTTCTATCATGTTTGTTATACCCAGGATCAATGGCTAAAGACAGACAAGGGAAGCATCTGTCACCCAAACACTTTGAATTTGTCATCCAGAATTCTAACTGATCCTGGATTTAAACTTTTTGCTTATGTTTAAGATGGCTGCGCTTGACCTCAAATTCCTGGTCTCTGCTTTGAGAAGAAAGAGGCAGCGTTAGAGCCAAGTACTTATTAGAAAGCAAAAGAAGGAGGAATTTACTATTCCAGTCCTCTTTTTTCTCTGTCACTCACCTACAATCTAGTCCTCACTCTTCCCTCCCAAAGCCATTAACCATTTTTAAGAAGAAGCTGGAGGAAAATGGCTGTGATTTGCTGTAATTGTATATGTACATCATCCACTTAACCTCTCATTGCAAGACCAGCTTACCATGAGCAAGAAATTTGGACAAAGTTCTGTGAGATTTTTTACAGTGATGAGGTATTATTTTCTGTAGCCATTTACAACGTGAAACAGTGAGGAATACATGACATCTTGCAGGAAGGTCTACTGTAAGACTTTCAAGCCCTGGTTATACTCTCAACTGAACACGAAAATTTGAGTCTGGTCTTCAAGTGTCTCCACTGAATGTTGTGACAATGAGCCAGAGCATTTGACAGCATTAAAACTTTATTAACAATGCATTATGGGCAGTTGGCTACCTTTGCATTTAATATTCTTCAGGTTTTGCTATCCAAACTCACCAATTTCCACAGCAGTCAGTCACCTGCACTCTGACAATCTGTCAGCTTATTTAAATGTCGAAGAATGAGAGGTTTCTTACTAAGGATAGAAATGCAGGTCCGTAACCTTAAAAAAATACTCTTGGTGATAATAACATTGGAATTTGATGTGTGCAGAAGTTCCCATGACCATAACATGCCCAACTCTGGGAGAGAGAGTTGATGAAAATAAAATTTAAATCAAAGATAAATGATTGAAAACAACATGCGAAGACCTAAATGCACTAGGGAACAGAACCCATACGTACCCTCAGTTACTGTAAGGCAAGTCAGAATTAACATACATCAAGATAAAAAATGAACTATGGTTGCTTACAACTCATTTTGGATTTTGCAGTTCTACCTTCTGTTTTCTTTTTTTTTTCTTGGGCAGGAGGAGGGAGCTATGGCAATTGTTACCAGCTATAACTCTTGAGACTTCTGTTAATTTTGAAACGGTACATCATGAACTGTGACGCTTTTGTTTCAGACCTGACCACAGTACAGTGGAAATTGTGTTCTTTCTTCATTGTGCTCACAGTGATGCAAAGTCTTTATTTATATTGGTTTAAGAAGCAGGAGAATCAGCTCTAAGACTTCAGTGATCTCTGCGTAAATCTGAACTCATTCTTTTTTAATGAAAACCTTCTAGTTGTTCTGTTTTAAACACGGTAACAGCAAGAAACAAAGTCTTACTGTAACTGTTGTGCTGAGGATACAGTCATTGCAAAGGATAAGCATCTGCTTAGCTTGAGACATACGCAAATGTAAATCCTAAGTGAAAAAAGTTACAGAGGTTATTTCATTGCGCGATTCTTTCTTCCCTCCCAACACTTCGAAAACACCAAGGCTAGCTGAAAAAAAAATCAGTCACAGACAGCAATACAACTTCTGTGATAGCTCTAAGGTTTCCCTGACATGTTTTTCACTCTAAATTGTGGTGCAAACATTAAGCTTTCATTAATAGGAAAGAAAAGTGACATTTTTTTATCTCTTTGCTTTGGAAAGAAATAGCTGTCAAAATATAACCAGATCTTGTGATGGCATCCTGTTAACCCAATTTTACAGAAAACTCTCTGCAGCCAGACAACAGCAACCTATAAGATGGAATTCAGCCTCCATCTGTGCCTTACTTTCCATTATGGACCCCTTAAATGTTAATATTAATCAAGAGAAATTTTGACTGAAAAAAAAAAAAAAGAGACAGACAAACAATACAATTAAATATAAACCCCCAACATTTATGCAGCATTGCTACACAGTAAAAATGACAGAGTGGTGAGAGTGGTGGTTAGGGGGTTGTGTACATTTTTCTAAAGTGTTATTTAACATTAGTCTGCACCTGAAGTAAACCAACTTAATTTCCCCTACAGAACAAGTCTTTTGGTTTTCAAGGCATAGCAGTTTCTATCCATGCTGAGAGAAAGAGTGGGCATTGTGAAAAATCAGAAACAGTTGCACAACAGGAGGTCTAATGTTCCACCTATGTTACCCTAAGTATTTAGCTAACAAAATGAAGGTTAAAAAGCTGTGCCTTTTCCTATCCATGAATTCCCTGAAGTGAAGAGGGGCAGAAGAAGAGAGAAAGAAAAGTAAAGCTAAAGGATAACACCAGCCCAAAAAAGAAATGTCTCTACATGGGCTAAAAATACACACAAAAATTAGAAACCATGACTCCTCATTACAGGACTCAGGTTCTGTAGCAGCATTTCAGTAACACAGTACAAGAAGAAATCCAATGAGTTAAGAGACAGGCTAGTATTACTATTGAAAGGAATTAAATGACACAGCTACTTGCAATAGCAATGGCTTGGGCTTGGTGACCCACAGGTCTTTTCCAACCCCAAGGCCTATATTCTTAAGGAAATAAATTAAGCTATGTTAGTAAGAAAAACCACTTAGCCTACCACCATCTAGATCACAGCGACAATGTTGTACTCTTGCTTCCTGCAGCACTGATGTGAATTCCTGCAGCCTTGGTGAGTGCTCAGGCAAGGAGCTCCCACCTGAAGCTAGGCCCCTACAGAACAGGACTATGCTCAGTGGTAACACCAGGGTTCATTCCTGTGAGCTAACAGAGATGCCAAATGCAGTCAGGGAACTAACTGGAAAAAATTACTGAAAAATGGGGAAAAGATACTATACTGTGCCATTTATTTGCTATGAAAACTCATCAGCTGGCCTGGAAAGGTATAATCTTCCTAGACAACCCAAAGTAACAGCATTCTGACAATACAGATTCCCTGTCAGAAGAACCGCTATCGTGTTATTATATAGCAGGCACTGTGAACCCAGCTGTCTTTTTAGTGGTTGCAGCTCAAGATCTTGCTGTGGGAAACCCATTCTCTCTCTCACTCCCACCCATGCTAAATGCCATTACAAGACAACATTCCCCTATTAATATCACTCCACTTCTACATTACATATGATGCTTATGTGTAAATAACACCCTCAGATACAGTGTGAGCAATCTGAGCTTTCTGATGAGACTGAAAACTGGCTGCAGATTCACGTTTTTCATGTAATGACTTCTTTTCCTCAGTCTCTGCTGTACACAGCACTTCTGGGAGAAGGGCTTCAAAGTTTCTGTTTTAGTTCAACAAAAATTACCATTTCAAGCTTTAATATACTACCTTGCTGGACTAGAATCATCTCCCAAGCACACAAATGTCTGCTCTAAGTAGCAAACCCTACTAACTAATTTTGAGACTGCGTGTAAGGAAAGAAGAAAGAATGTGAGGACACATACAAGTGTTGCGCTGCAGGACCAGCAAGGTTGCAGGACAGCTTGAATGTGAACATCTAGGAAGAACAGGATTCTGAAACTGTTTTGTTGCAAAGGCATTGGAGAAACAGTAGATATATACAAATTTTCTCTCTCCCATGACACTGCACCTACCTGAAACCTCTCACCTGTTTATACCACATGCGGCCATTCCAAGTCACTAAAAAAAAATAACAATCAGAAGCTGCAGAGCTGCCCACCTGGCAACCCCCTTCCCCCTTAAAGCTTATCAAATTTTTCCTACCTAAAAGATTTCAGTTCCATTTTGGTTCAGGCTGGATGCTACCTTATCCAAACTATAGCAGGAAGTATCTGCTAAACATGTAGAAGAAAAGGCTAGTGTTCTAGACTGGCAGATGCTTACACTCCTGCAAATCATTTGTGGCATGTAGACAAATGAAATAGTGCAAAGAAACAAAAAAACCACTTTCGTCTCATTTAGTGTCTCATGTTGCAAATCACTTTTTACTCCCTCCATTCACATTGGAGTGTGCATTACCTCACAGGGAGCACAGAGACAGCTTCCCTTCTAGCAGTTGTCTACAACACAGGAAGGGAATACTGTGGGAAGCAGCTTTGGTTGGAGAATGACATCCCAAAGTCTATCCAAGCCAATGCATAAAAACCATGATACAACACTCCTCATGCTGTACAGAATGTACCCTTAACAGTAAACCTTAATTTGTATCTAGTGGAACAGTACCAAAGGAAGTCATTCGTAAAACCTTTGCTTCCATCATAAATAAATCTTGCAAATCCTGGAGAGTTCCAAATCCAATGACTTTTGTGGAGTCCAAGAATATCCTAAGAGAAGACTGTGTCAAAGGAGCACCCGTTATAGTATTTGTTACTAAATTACATCTAAAACTTGAGAATAATAGTCCCTATTATGCAAGGCTTATAATTCAACTTTTCATTTGACATCTCCTTTGTATTATATCTCTGAACCAAACAGGCTGCTTTTTCTGAATGGAACAACAGTTCTCATTTCATATATCTCATTGAAGCAACACCTCTATAGAAGAAATGGGTGTCCTTTGCACTACACTCTATGAAAAGAAGTGTCACTTAAACACCAGGCCTTTATTACAACTGCAAATGGAAAAATAACCAGCAAGGCTTTCTGATCCCAGCAGAATCTTTGTCTGCTTGCTTCTACTTATATGCAGTTGCAGGATGAAAGTCTGAGGAAGAATAAAGAAATAAAGCTAGCTAAAAGCCAATACTTATCCCCCCAGCTTGTTACTTCTTTCCCCTGATGTTAGCTGGGAGATAGTGATGGGTTGTGTACATGCACACATGTGCCTATAGACCTCTTGCGCAACTGTAGAAGAGAACCTAATTTCAGGAGTGCAGCCAGCTGCACAAAGGAATTCAACAAACAAACTATATCTGTACATAATTCCACAGTGCTCTCAACAGCTCCAACAGTGTTTATTGGACATCTGCCCTGGTAGCATAACATTGCAACATTTACAATCCCCAACCCTCTTGCTACTGCACAATCCAAGAAGAAACCAACACGCTACTTAAGCAATTGGGTTTTGTCTGGCTGCTGCATGATGCCATCTGGGCTACAATTTTCTTTCCCCAAGCTATGAAATCAGAATGGCACAGAGCTATTTTGGAGGAGGGCTACTACATACCAGTCACAACTTGAAGCCATTTTCTTCCACTGACAGAAAAGAGAAAGACGCTGAAGTAATGCAGTTTGTTTGAGGAATTTACTTTGGCTACCTGACTCTAAACGACTATAGTTTGCCTTCCAGTTAGAAAAAAGAAACGGGAGCAGAAAGGCACTATTAAATGATTATGTTAGCATGCACATGACAGCTGGAAAAAATCCCGTGTGATAAGAACAAGGCACTTTCTACGTTCTCAAAGGTAGAAATGCATAGCACTGACAATTGGTGTAATACCAAGGACAGGGTTCTCCCTCTCTGTTCTATAGAAAATAACAAATACACAGTTTAACTCAAGACATAACATCATACTCCCCCCAAAAAATTCAACATACACATTGTACAAGTTAACCCTATTCCAACAAAAGGAATCATCCACAAAAGCAGCATTCTCTTCCACACAAAAAAAATGGGCAACTATTGACAAACAGAGCTGAACTGCCAATCATACTGAGATCCACAGGTTTCTAATGACAGATGTCCTTCAAGGAAATATCCTGGACTACCCACAGGTCAGTGTGCCCCTTATCTACCCCTTCTTCAAGGCTAAGTGTGGTGGTGCTCAAACTGTGCTAGTTTCTGCAACTGCATCAAGCATAAATGCTTAGGGTGTTGGACTGTCTCTGTGGGTATGCAAGACTTGGGAAAAGATGACTGGCCAATTTGACAAACTAAGGAACAAACGAAATTTTCAAACAAAGCTTAAAAAAAGTTCTGCTTTTTCTTAATAGAAAGAAGTATTTCCTGGATTAGGACAATGCTGGAGGTAGAAGTCTGCAGAAGTGTTTGTCAGAGTCAGATAACCCCAAGTTTTTGTGCTAGTATGTCCATAGAGAGGAGGAGGAGTGTGTAAAGGAACATACAGATCAAATCCAAATTAGATTACGATGACAACTTCCTGAGGGAAATACATTCCAGTGAGATTTCTAGCCCATCGATCTCTTACAGATCTTTATATGAGAACTCTTAAAAGAGATTCATATCAGGCTCAGTACTCGAGAGCCTTCTCAGTTGTCAGTGTTACAGGAAGATGAGTTGCAGCCATAAATCAGCCAGAGAGGAGAGGCTGCTTGTGGCTAGCACACAACTATGCTGGGACTGTGATCTTTGCTCTCTGGCAGCTGTGTCAGCTTTCCCACACCACACAGTACCTATATCCACATAAGACAACCTGCCTTAGCTCTCACTATGCTAAACACTACCAAGATCAATGGCACAAGTGACCTTTTTATTTCAATAACATAAGCAACACTGCTCAACAGACACCTACAGTTGAGACATTTTCATTTGTTTAAAGGACATGGGCCCCTATACTCAGCAATGTTTGATACAGGTACACTTATCTATGAAGAGGAACTGGTTTAGATCTAACGATAAGAGACTGTAACAGTCAGTCTCTAAGGCCCTTTTAATTACATCTCAGAAGTGGGCAGGTTGTAATGAGTATATTACATCCTGCATGTGCTATAACCAGGAAAATGGTTCCTTCCGTTACTGTTTTCTTTCCCTTACAATGCGAACTGTACTGGAGAGGAGGTTTTTGTCAGCAGGAGAGCTAATGACAATGCTACTTTGTCACACCTTGCAGGTAGGTATCCTCCACTTTTCGCACTGCCCCAGACAGCTCAGACCCCGTCCTCTACCTTAATTTCCCCTAAACATACAAGATTTTGTCTCTTCTCCTCCTACTACTCCACTCTGCACATTCCTTTTCTTGTTTTATTTAAAACTAGTAAAGCTGTTATTCAGCAGCTGGGAGAAAAGAGATTTGATGAGACCCATCTTGTTGAGACCATGCTGACCTGGATCTTTCACTCTTCTCTTTCTCTCCCCAGTGAGCTGCAGTAATAAGAGCTCAGCAGCTCTAAAAGCAATCAATACAGAGATGACGTGGGCAATTACCAGCTGGGACATCTCAGAGGACTTCCAGTAAATAAATAAAGAAAAGACAAATAAGTTTTCTGAAGCCAAAGTATTCCACCAGAAGCCTTTGTTGGGGTGGAGGGGCACAAGGGTGTGGGGAAATAAATCAAGGTCTAAGGCAGATGAGGAAGACCGCAATGAGGGCATGAGAAATAGTACACAAAGTGGCACAACAGAAAGACAAAGATCCAAAGACACAAGGACCAAATCTAGGTTTGTTCCAGCAATTCGTCTGCACCACTATAACTCTACTGACTACAGCAGTACAGTGGAGGGATCAGAGTATCTTCAGAGGAACTAGCAGAGTGCAATACCATGGATAGCACATGGACTAAGAAAACTGATAATTAGAAAATCACAAAAGTGCAGAGTAAAACACATGTGATTTTGTATTTATTATGGGAATTCAAAGAGGACAAGAAGTGCCACTCTGACAGTACTTTCTCATAGAAAATTGTGATTCACAAGATAGGCGTACCATAGCAAGATTTTTCGCATGCTTCAGTCCCCATCTGTTGGACAAAAATGGCTTGTCTGCTGCTAAGTTCAGTTGCACAGCAAGGCAGAATAGAAGAGAGCCAGCCAGGATGAGAGTTGCCTCAAAACCTTGCAACTAATCTATTCACAGGTACAAAGAAGTACCTTTAATCAGCTAAGATAACTTCACAGTACAATTAATTTAGGAAATCTAGTGAATATGGGTAAATTTATACATGGCCATATCTCTCCACGTACAGCAGACCTCAGATACAGTAATGATGAAATTCATTTCTGGAGCAACTCCACTGAAGCTACTACTCCATCTCCTCACTTGAGATGCAGATTTTGAGAGACTGAAAGCAGACGGTCTGCGAAACAGTGACAGCTGGGAATGTGCTTTGAGTTTCTAGTGTCACTGCTGCAGGCAACAGAGAATGTTGCCTTCCCAACCGAGGAGATTATTGGTTCAGACCTCACCACCAGGAAAATTATTTTTAAAAAAGATGAACAAGCTCTTTCCACCAACCAGTTACTCCTCTTGGACCCTTCAAGAACTGCAGCTGACAAACAAGTATGTCTATGAGGTCACTACTTGGTACTTAGAGCAAGAGGAGCTGAAGTGTTGCCTCTTTGCCCAAGCTGTGCTACTCCCACTGCTGGAATCAAATGCCATCATTAACATGGTATGTTAACAAACTTGGAGCCGTACTAAGGTATACCTTGAGGACATATTAACATAGCCATTCCACTTCTCCCCTCCATTTCAACCCCCACTCAGAAAGCCTGCAGCATCACAGCAAGCAGCTCATACTTCAACATTTCCCCTTCTCCGGGGCCAAGACTACATCCTTTCCCTTGAGGAATGCTGAGAGGGGGAGCACTGCAATTACAGCAGCATCCCAGGTTCTCCCATCACTCTTCAAGATGTTAATATAATCCTGAAGTGCCAGAAAGCTCAAAATCCTCATATTCATCATCTCACTAATGCTGTACTTCCACCCGTCCCATTAATGTAAAATAGTGCCCATTGAAAAGAATTTTTAATGCTTCCCCTCTTTCACATTGGTTGAAAGAAAAATTCTCCCAGATCAAATGGTTTGCATTCGCTTTGCTTGACCGGTTTCTTTCGCTTTCCCATCTCCCCCTTTTTATTTATATAGGCATTCCTTACTCCTTCAACTATCTAACTGCCTTCCCTCCTTTTACCCCTCCATCTCTGCCACAGAGTGTTTGAGCAATCTGAAGCCTCCCTCTCTCTCCTATCAAAACCATGCCAGAGGCAGCAAACGAGATGTCCTGAGACTGCAGTGCAGCCCAGCGGAACTGTCCATCTCATCTCACAAAGCCGTTTCGACACATGGTGCTCTACATCAAACAGCCCTATATCAGCCTCCTGCACCCTCAGGGTGTTTGTCCCAGGCTTCAGTGTCAGCAGACAGGTGGTCTGGAGAATGCCTGACTCTTGAGTACTTACTGTAGGGCTGGAGGTGAGGGAAAGGAGTATAAGTATTTCTTGTCTGTCAGTGACAACAGAAAAGGGAAAACAAGTGGCACCTGCTGCTAATGACAAACCATGATCTCAGGTTGAGAAAGGCTCATTCACACTGTAAGCGGATAGGATACAAGTGGACTCTGAGATTCTGAGCAGATTAAGACACTGGCAAAATCTGGATGAGCAAAAAGAGGAAGACGACCAGGACAAAGCAGAGGGAGCTGCAGCCAGAGCTGCCTGTGCCAGGCTCAGGACCTGCACCCTGGCATGTTTTTCCCCCCTCATCTCACAACTTCCCTGAACTAAAATTCTGGCTGCATACAAACACTGGATGCTCAGCTGTTGATAAGAGATCCCAGTGTTGTTTGAGACCTGTCAAGTTCAGGAAGCAGTGACTAAAAGTGCAGACTGTTATGCTATGAACTGAAGGGTGGAGGCTGGGTCAGGATTAATCTAAGACGACAGAGATAAGCGGGGCCTTAGCCACGGGAGTTCTACTATCAACCTCCAAATATGGGGATTCTACCTGTTCATTAACACCCACGTATGATCCTGGCACCTCTGCAATGATGGAGTCCCCAGTAGTCATCAGTGTTTCTGTGAAAATGCTGTGCCCATGTGCCTGTGCTGTGCCAGGGACATACGCATCTGCCCCAAGGCAAAGAAGGGAGGCAGGTCACAATGGTTCCTATAGTAATGAGATTCTCTAAGGGGGCAACTATTGCACCCATTTTTGCAACATCAACCCTTCTCCAGTAGCAACTGGACTTGCCCACTCGCTCATTTGTCACTGTTTTTTAAATGGACGGCCATTAAACTGATGGCAGCGAGAGGGAAATAGTACAGCTCACTATCCACTAGGGCTTAGCTGGCAGCCTTTGGAGACTGTGCATCATTACATAGATCATCTCCAACGCTTCTTGGAGACCATTCAATGGACAACAGTTCCTCATACCTATGTTCCTTCCATTTTGCTAAATCTGAGGCAAAAGCAGCAGGAATACTCTTGTGGGTTTTTTTAGAAGTGAATCATAAAAGCATAGCTTGCCGATTTAGGCTTAGATTATCGACAGGAAGGTTGATGAATAGTCTTGGCTTGAGTTATAAACTCAGATATCAGAGAGTAAATCTAGTGGAAAAGAAAATCTATCTGTCATTCTTGGTCACAGCTGCAGAGCCTGAATTGGCAACTGGGACTTATTTTGTTAATTCTGAGCAACTCAGAGCTCTCCTGTGACCCCCTGTATCGCCCCTTAGGCCCCACAGATAATACACACTAGCATGTATCATTTTAGAGCACAAAATTTCACCTTGAATCACCCTCCCTCACAGTTTGTTTGGGTTTTTTCCCCATTTTTTTCCCCCCCTTGTCTACATTTACCTCATGTATTGAAAGTGCGATGTGCATAGCCTACATCCTTTGGCCAAAGTCATAGAGAGAGGCAGCTGAAGATGAATCCAGAAAACAGTGAGGCCAACTGACACTGTGCACTGGAAACCCCAAACCAGGCTCCACTAAAAGTCTGCACAAACACAGCTGGGTCACTGAAAATTTTATTACAGTACAGATTGTAGGATCAGTCCCAGAGTATCTACTGACATCTTAAACCCTTAGCCCTTCTGCTATGGGGGCATCTTCAGTTATACTTGTTTATTAGCCTTAGAAACATATTCTTCAATGGCAGGCACTTGTGGCAATAACTAAGCAGCCTAACTTCAGGCATCTGAAAAACAACAGTCAAGCAGAATTGGCCAACGTCCAGGGATTCATGGACACTTAATGCTACTGCAATTCACCAACAGCATGCAAATACAATGTATTTTCTTTCACAACTTGCTATCTCTCCCTTGGCTACCATCCTCAAGACATTTGCTATAAAGACTACTTCAGGTCAGGTGACCTGAAGTAAAGTCACATTGACCCTACGAGAGCATTAAAGATGAGTACAAGGTAAGTATCTCATATCTTATAAGGCAAGATGCATGCCATATAATGGCCTAGTATAAAATTGGGTTTGCTATGGCTGTGCTTACATTTACCATTTAATCTAAAACTAGCAGTCAGAATTGCTCTATTGCACACAGAAGTTTGCGTGGTCTTAATTTTGCAACAGCAAACAATTTTGCAATGTCATACAGAAGGGAGCATTCATTCATACAATGTAGGGAATGAGTGACCAAGCCGTAAGGTAACATTCAGAATAAAAGCACGGGTTAAGGAACGAAAGCCCCAGGTCTCTCCTGCAAAGTAGAATTTTCATCCATAATAGTTCTACAGTATAATCTAATTGTGAGTACTGACTGCAAGAATACATGTTGGTTAGTAGTTAGGGAATGACTAAAAAGAGAAGCAAAATTCTATCAAAAAGTTATCGCATATGTCAACACGAAACTTTTAGTTCAGACAAGGAAGTAAAGCAGTCCAAGAAGGGCATCTTGAAGCAAATCATCCAATTGTCCCTGTTTCTGAGGATTTGCTTCACACCACAGAATGACTGAGGTGAAAGACAAGCTCCAGCATACCTAACATGCTCCTATGATGGAGAGCGATTTGCTCCTCAGCCCCATGTTACAATTAGCCTAGAAGCAGTCCATGTGGACACTGCATCCTCAGAAATGCTTTCACTTTACAGATATTCTCCCATTCTGCCATACAACTTGCTAATGTACACAACGCTTTATTGTAATATACACAATACTTAGTCTTTTACACCAAGAACCTGCCACAATTACCCTGACATGTACAACTCCCCAGTCATGCGCTAACTTTAAAAATACTAGCCAAGCAGTTTGCCCCCTTTTTCCAGGAAAACCCTTTTCTTTGGCATGCTGTAACCCTCTTTCCCTGTAACTACTGCTGTAGGCTTTTCCCCTTGCCCTCCCTAGACAGATTTTTCTAACTGTGTATCAAAGATCCAAGGCCTATCTCTGATATGACACAGTTGCACAAGCTTTGATCAAACACTTGAGAAAGCTAGGAGAAAGACCACAGAAAGGCAGAAAAGGGCGAAGTTACAGTGAGACCAAATCATTTGTATCTCAGGGATTCAAGAGGGAAAACACCAGCATGGAGAGCTAAAAAATCCTAAAGAAAACGCAACGAGCCAGTCAGGCTTGTTGCTCTAACTGGAGACCAGTCAAGAATAAGTACCCAGATCAAACATGATAAACACCACCTTCCCCAGGCTGCTCTCTACAAACCCTGGACTTTACTCGCTCTGCTTCTGAAGTACGTTCAGTATTTCCAGGAGATTGGGAACTCTTATAGCACTGGTGCCCAAACGTATATCCTACAAGAGAGGATACACAGTTGCCAAAAGGGTCACTTAACGGTAGAAGCAATAAAGAACTCATTATCTTCAAAAACTATTGGCTATTTACTCTCATAATGGCCGTTACCATCCCCGGGTCTCTGTGCACCCTGATGCACGCTCATTCACAGACATGAAGTGTGTGATTCATTCGTTTCCTGCATCTTACCTTATGCTTACATCAGAAGTTCACCGAGGCAGGGAATATCTCCTGCTGTCTTTCCAAGGTGGACAATGAACTCCTAGTTTCATTATTAGGGTTCCATTGCATTACAGTGCTATTGATAAAAATGAATAAAATTATCCATGTGGTTCAGATGAGTTAGTGCTGCCTCATCACAAATTTTCCAATAAAAAGTAAAGTTAGGGCACCTTCACTGAAACATAAAAACTGGTGTGGAAGAAATACTTCCAAGTGTCTAATGATTGTCCTGAATATCTTGCCAAGTGTAGAAACACAAAGCTGCACACTCTCTGCTAGACTGCACCCAACCCATGGTTTATTCAGGATGTATCCATCTTAAATGATGTTTGATTCTATGCTTTCATCATCGTGCAAACACAATCTCACCTTCTCCAATTATCTTCTATTTCCTCTATTGACCTTGATTATCTTCTAAAATTCTTCATTCCCAGCATAAAACCCCTGTTTTCTTCATGGCACCTCATACAACAACACCCTCAACATGCATTTCCATAAGCTGCTTTTAATGTTCACTGCCCTTTATAGACCTTTTCTATTTCAGCCATTTCTTTGTGATCAAATGCCCACCACTCAGCCTTGTTCGATTCTTGCCACTAATGTATTTAATAATTTTTAAAAGCAGAAGCACGTGGGTGCCCTTTATGACCTGCAGTCCTAGGCACCTGGACTGAAGTGGGACAATGCAGTGAGAGAATGAAACACATTGGAGCACGAGCCGTTAGGAGGTACAAATGCCCCAAAGGTGTTGCACTGCAGAACACTACCATGGGGTAGGAGGTAAATGGAATAAAAATCCTTGGAGAAATCACAAACATTTGAACCAGCATTAACCATTAATAATGACACTTCTGTAACATACGGACAGGCTAATGGGGGAGAGTATGACAACATTAATAAGCTGAAAATGAGGGTGACAGCAGGGAATAAGCAGATCTGTTCTGACATAGCAAGATTGGATCTGAACTTCTGCCACGTTAATGATAACTAGAAGATGCTTGGTAATTGGGTAATTGGTTCTTCTTCCTTTTTTTTTTTTTTTGTTGCAGTAGGGGCAAAGGAGAAGGCAGGGTATATAACATGGAAAAGATGACTGTTACTTGTTGTCTGTAGTCCTCTTGGAAAGACAGATAGATCTGCTGAAATAATAAAATTTTCAGCTTTATGTTTCCCAAGTATCAAGGGATAAGTATGCTCTCTGTTGTTATTGTCGTTAAATATTTATACTGCTGCAATACAGAAAAGACCACAGGTCAGGACACAACTGTGCTGTGCAAATATTACAAAGGATATCCCAGACCGAAGGACATAACAGTAAAACAAAAACAAAATCAGAAGACACAGAAGGAAGAGCCAAATCATGGGTCAGGTAAGAGCCTGCACTGAAAAATCATTGTGTTCTCTCCCTTTTAATCAACCCCATCCTCTCCCCACCACTGAAGAACCTGATTAGTGTCCTGTCATCATAAATCTAGAGTTCACTGCCCCACCAAGGGGAAAAACTTCAAAATCCCACTCATGCCACCTCTTCCACAAATTTGGCTTTTTAGCATCAGTTCACCTATGCCCTCTGTCTCTATGGACCTAAATTCCACTCTCCAAACCAGCCTTCAGTGTCTTCTGCCACAGGAATGATCAAGACTCAGAACTGTCTGGGGGACAAAACAGGTGTGTGAAAGGAAGGTGTTCAGAACAGAGGAGAAGATTTCTGCTACGGAGTCCTGGCTACTGCACTCTTCCTCTCTGGTATTCCTCTGACTTGCACCCCAGGGACTACTGGGCTCAAATGACGTAAAACATCTTAGGACTCTTTACATTCCAACAGCAGACAAATATTTATATGTTCATTTGAAACAAACGCACTGCCACACCAGGATGTGCCCTGGATTCAGAAGAAAAGTTAATTTCATCTTTGCAGGGGAAAAATCAAGGCTAGGGGAAAAGGAACATAAAAAACCCACCAACCTCACCATGACTTGTACAAGAGCTTTTGTCGAAATTAAAAGGTATTTTGCTTTAGAAGCACAAACACTTTCCTGGTGCAAAAAGTATTTTCCCCTCCCTAAAACAAATATGTTTCCATTTTCCCTAGATGCCTAAAAAAATTGTAGAAGCCTTTTCCAAGCATCTCTGTATGTGATCCTTTTGTATTTCATGGCACTAGAAGCCTCACCCAAAAAGAAATCAGGAACTTAGGAGTCTGTAGATCTCCATGCCCCAGGTTCTCAACCAGGCAAGTTGTCAAGAAGTAATCATTATCCCGTACCTCCAGAACCTTTCCAAGCAGTTTCTTTAGAATACTAGAAGAGAAAGGAAAATAGATGGCATGCAGGCACCTGAATGGGTGCCCTTCAGAAGGCTAAACAGATTTCCATTCAAAATCCACTTCATTTCTTTCAACAATGTCTCCAAAACAAAACACTCATCTGGATATTTTTTTTTTCTTTTAGGAAATTAACATTTCCAATTAGGAAATTCTTGACCCAGATCCAGTGCTCATTAATCAGTGTATATTACTGACCACAGAGGACTAATACATCTGTGCATACACAGACATGCACTTCCTTCCCTGGAGCACTTTGATGTCCAAAACAGTGGGCTACAATATTTCAGAGATGTACATGTGGCACAGCCTCAGGCATACTGCACCTGCTGAAAGGGTTGGAGAACTGCCAAACATCTTTCTTTTGGAAAAAGCATTTGCTTTAATATCTGCTAATTCCAGGAAGGGGGCTGTGCTCTTCTTGTTTAGCTATGTCTTTGCATTCACAATGAACAAAAGGAAGGGACAAGGCAACCATCTGTAGGTGCTTCATAGAAAAATAAAACCCCAGTGGGCTTCCTATTACAGGGAGGAAAAGAGAAAGGATAAGAGATAAAACAAGCCGAATGCAACAAGCTGAAACCCTGATCTCACTTCTCTACAACAGGCTTGTTAAGCATTCCTGGCCAGACAACCTGGAAAGCCTTTGAAGTAAAATTTAAAATCAAAAGCTTTCCCCAAAACACCCACTTTTCCTTCCAACAGTTTTGTCCTATCTAGTTCAGAGACAGGGGATCCTACCCCTCCCTACACATTTCCATGGTCCTAAATGGAACATAGCCTGGGCATCTGCCAGACATCAATGGTCAGATATATTAAAGGCATTTGCATTTGGCAACTGAAGATGCTGGTATGTATGCGGTGGGATTCTGAAATAATACATATGCACCGAATTAGAAATATTTAATTGCTGCTCTGCGATCAGATTCGCTCAGCATCACCCCTAGAATTCAAAACATGCAGTAAACTGAATTTTGTAAGTCCCCTCCCTTCCCTCCATGTGTTATGCTATCTCTGTTCACAAATAACACAGTAAATATTAGCAAAAATAGCACAGCCTGTCTCCAAATACGGTCTCACATCTCTTAACCTTATCAGCATCTTAGGAGTATTACTAGCATGAGCCAAAATGCAACGCTTGTAGTATAAAAACTAAGGCTTCACACTAAAACAAAAGAGTGAATCAGCAAAAGAAAGCGCAGCCTCCTCCCCATACTGAACAGTGAACAGCCTTCTCTCAGGAGGTTTCCAGTAATGAATTCCTGTTTTAATTGAAGCTGCAGCCAATGTGTGAGCTCCAAATGGGCCTCCCTCTCTTTCTCTCTCTAGGTGATGCTGTGCAGGAAAGAGCTTTTAAATCAGTCAGTGAACATAATGAACTTCAATTTCCCTTCGACAAGGGCAAAATTACAAACATACACTTCACTTCCAGACAATTAATTAATTTGTTTACACGATTTCTTTGCTTTGTTTTACTTTCATGATTTTTTTTCCCCTCCACTTCTTTAAGCTCTTTAACTCTCTGAGGTGTAGGATTAGCTTTTCACAACTCATCCTCTCTCAGGCATGGAGAAGTGAAACTACAACGGAGCTGTTTGCAGCAGAGGAATGACGCCTGTGCAATTATCTTCAGGCTCCCTGCTAAAGCCCAGTGACAATGTTAAAGCACACTTGCCCATTCCATAGATGACAGCATTAGCATTTGCCCGTTGTTAGCAAGGCAGACATAGTTGTTGCTGCTTGGAAAGTGTTTGCCCACTTACCAGCACGAAAAGACCTGCTTCTTAAACTGCTGTCAGTTTGTCTGAGAAGACAGTTTGCCTGAAAAGACAGAACAGACCAGAACCTGACTCTCAGAGACTAATGGAAATGACTTGCAGGGACAAAATTCTCTGACTTTGAAGTAGCCAGCCAGAGCCAGCAACCACCAATACTGCACACAAGTATGTACTGCTTTGCCTCCCAACACTGTGCTCCCACTCCTGTGGAATAAGGAACCCAACCTCCAAAGCACTTGAGAGGAGTAGTAGTGGGGAAAAGGGAAAAAGCAGGGTGGACTTGGTGAGGGTAAATGGATTGATAGATTTGAGATAGTGAATATAAATTATTTTTTTCTTGTAGGAAGAATGTTTATTCTAGATAATGCCACAGATTAAATCCCTCTAGCAATATCAATACTGTCTACATTACCACAGTGGTGCATGTTTAATTTAATTTCTCCTGCTACAAATATAGGCCAATAAATTTGACAACACATCTGTTATTTACTTGCACTCAACACTGAAGCATATTCATGACATTTACTTTGCCAGTTTCAAATTTAACAGCTTTCCTTTTATTTATATCTACTTAGTGTTAGTGAAAAGTGCTCTGGTGACTTTCCATATACATGCAGTAAGTGCAGCACACGTAGCAACAGTAAAAGATTCCCTTGGCTACGTACCATTACTGTACACATTTCTGATTACACAGACCTAAAATATTTGAAAGTGGTAAAAGATCCTTGCATCCACTCATTTTGAATTTAACTAGTAACTTTGTGCAGCTAGAACACGCCTGCAGCTGTCTCAACAGCAGGCACCCATGATTCATTTCACAGCATTCACTCAGTTGTTGACACACAGTGAGGTCCTTCACAGACTTTGATGCACACACAAACAAGCCATACCATGAAATACTGGCTCATTGTTACCCTCTCCACCCTTTCATTATTCTGTTAGATCTTTTGTTAGAGAAAAACGTGAGTAAGGGCTTAAGAAGCTGTGACCACAGATAAAGGAAACACCACCCAAAAATATTACACAGCAGATGGCCCTGAGCAGTGTGACTGCTTTGCAAAGGCAGCACAGAGAGGCAGGGAGTGCTTCTAGGTCAAGAAGGACAATCTTAGCATAGCAGCACTGACAGAGACTAGTACCTCACACATACTCACGTTGCTGACACAGGAGGAACCAGGGATGGGGACTGAAGAGAGAGCACAGCTAGATTGCCTTGCTCTTTCACCGCCCCTGAGATAACTTATCTCTCCCCTGTGGTTGTCAGTCTTCTGTCTCCAATATCATAAATCCAGTATTACAGTGGTTAAGGCCATATGAGATTGTGAATGGAGTTAGACAAATTACAGAAGACCGATGAGGAAGCTGAAAATTCATAAAGCAGTACAAGAGTGCAGACATGTGAAACTGCAGCAGAAAGATGACTTTTCCTCTCTGACCTCCAGCTTGACATTCTCTGCATTTTGATTGCACTACAACTGGAACAAAAAAGTTCATTGACATTTGAAAAACCTATACAACTACTACGCATTCTTTGTAGCTTGCAGAGTGGCCTTTTTCTTTTGGTGTTAGTTGTAGTTCTTAATTTTACAAAGCTACCCTTTAAAATAAAAAAATCACAAAGGTGTTAGAACAACTGAATAATTGTGCTATGCTTAACAACAAGGCCCTCGGCCCATGGTCAGACTTTACAGTTCCTTCAGACTCAAGTACGGTCCGTTGCAACAAAAACATGCTTGCAAATTGAAGACCATACATACTACGATAATCTGCTTTTCTAAAATAAGGTGTATACAGAACCATGTACATCGATACACTTCATAACAGCAGGTCTACCACACACGCAGTAGGGAGTCTTTTAGAATCTATTTTGCAGCTTTGCAGAGAGAAAGAATAAACAGTGCAGGGAAACCAAGTATTTATCTATTGAGTGGATATGGATACAGCAGCTACATTGCAAGTGTGTGTGTGTGTCTCTGTGGGGGAGGATAATCAGGGGAAAATGGGAGTGGGAAAAGACAAGATAAGATAAGCCCTACTTCCCCCTCACCCCCTAATCTTTCTGTCCTGCACTGATCAGGTACCTGTTTCCTAACCTGGAGAAACCTTGTTAGCTCAGGTGGGGACACTCGGTTGGCTCCCAGCCCCACATTTCCACCATTAGCAGTGGGATTTCTGCTTCTCCAAGCCCCAGTTCCACCAAGTTTGAGATGACAGAGTCACCTCCATCCTGTCCTACAACTTGGTGATTACGCTGCTAATTCTGTCAGATTGATAGATGTCCTCTACAATCTAAATCATGACTCTATCAGCCTCATTTCACTTGCTCTCTTTTACTACGTTACAAAAATTAAATGCATCTTTTATAAAGAACACTGCAGTTTATATAATGCTGCCTTGCACACTTAGGAGCACACACACTCTAGGAGCAGAATTCAGCATGAACTATGAATTCTCTCATCGCTGCACATACGTTTTTGGCCTTGCACCGCTGCTGACTGTGGCAGATACCAGATAAGAACCTTATTAAGTGAAACACACAAGGTATCATTAAACTACCACCATCATCCTCACCTCATAGATAAGACTTTAAGAATTATTATTTTAAAGATTTTTTTAAGAATTTAACTCATTGAGAATGACTCTCCCATATGATAAAACTGCCAAAATGATAAAGCAGTGTTACGCACTGAAGAACTCTGCAAACCATGCCATCACCACGAAATCCCTCTTTCCCTCCCCACCCAAACCCCATTTTCCCTCCCCTCCCAACTGCCACTTAATGTGCTTTCATGTTCTGGGAAAAGAGCAGGCAGGACAGACAGGAATCCACAGCAAAGCTGTTCTACGGCTTCCAAAGAGTTACAAAAAGACTTTCCTTTCAAGGACTTCCCAAGAATCAAGTACCACAATTCCATAAACTTACATCAGTATGTACAGAAGTTAGAGAGGATCAATCACTAAATGTTTTCCAGGTGTTTATCACCACAAAGGTTATAGAAGGCCTTGCATATAAGGCCACACATTTTGAATTTGTTGCAGAACAGAAATTACATTTTCTGGCCACAGAAATTACATTTTTTTCCATTGACCGGTATTCTGTCTCCTACCCTAAAAAGAAAGTGTGATGAACTGTAGAACACCACCAGTTTTGGTTAAATAGCCTTTGGCTTCATTAAAAAGATGCCTGAAGAAAGCAGACATCTTTGGCAAACTCATTATACAGAGAATTTACTGCGCAAGAAAAGGTGAAGAAAAACCTGGATGTTTTGGTCTTTAAATGGTCTCACAGTGAATCCTCACTGCAAACCTGTACAAGTTAAAGCTATGCTAAAGTCACAGAATACTGTAAAAACAGATGATAACTTTGCATACTGAGAACAGCTGGCTTAGTTAAAAGATTTTTCTGTGGTATTGTCACTCATCAGTACAGTTACAAGGCCATGACCATACCCTGCTGATCATCAAATTTCAAGGTGAGCCATAAAGCAGTACAGCAGAACCCTTATCTTAAGGATGACGTTGCTGCAAATGGATGCTCCAGTTTTCAGAAAATGTTGGTTCACATCAGTCCTATAGGGACAGCCTCTGAGGATGACAAGCCATATTTGTAAGCCAAATCTCCATATTAAGAAAGAGTTTTCAAAGAGCATATTCTGGGGTGGGGTATTTTTTGGTGCAAATACTGAGCATCATGGTTTCAACTCAAGTTACTTCTACAGCTCTCAAATGGGCAAGGGGTTTGTTGTGCTAGCTAGAATAGCGGAAGTCTATTAACGGCCGTGGATGCTTTCACTGTTTTCTCTGCATGATAAAGCTCCTTCTTCTCTCCTCACACCATTCAATAGTCATGTGACTATATGGCTTTATAGTCAAGCTAATTTTGATTTAGATGGGTGCAAACCAATGCCTCTACAAAACTAGAGGTAGATAGAAAAATAAGTTAATGAAACAAACGTGCCCCTTACTCATTGCTGCTTCAACAAATCCCTTCCTTCTTGACAGAAGGATACCTTATAGAGAGTTACTTACATTGCACTGGAAACTGCTGAATTTGTAAAGTAACTGTAATAACCCCTGTCCCTCATTCTTCCTTCTTTTTCACAAGCAGTTTGTCTTTTCTTCATTTTTTTTTGCCATTTCCTTCTCTTTCTCATTGCTAAGATGAAATTCAAACAGCCCATTTCTCATCACTTTGTACAATGGCAACCACTGCAGAAAAGCCTGTAAAGCTCAGCACCAGCATGAGAGAGGGAAAAAAGCACCATTGCCTGTGTAGGCAACGTGTTAAAGAAAGAGAAATTTGCTCCTTAGCTAACTGCCCAAGAGCAATTTTTAAGAGGAGTTGAGGGAAGCTTGGAAAAAGAAATGCACAAACACAAAAAAGCAGTTTAAGGCTCTGTCATTATCTGAATGTCATTCGCACACAAAGGGCTATTTTATTTAAATAATCTATCATTTTTAATTTGCCTTTGAAACTCAAAGTAATTTTTCAGTTAAAATTGGATTCTGGCATGACGGAAGTAGTCAGGGAGCGTATCACAGAGGGCATATGCAATCTGGTATCAGACGACATTACCAATTCAGCCTGTTCTCTGTGCCTTTCCACTAGTTCTACTCTGGCCATCTTTAACTACTCTCTGCAGTGAGTCAAAACAGTTTTACAAGTTTCTCACAAGCTTAGTTTGCTGCTTTTACAGGTAACCAACTCAAAAGCTTTCCTGAATAAATATAATTGTTTCAACTCACTTGGCGTTTACATCACAGATGAATCATTTCACATTCTCTTGCAATCACGCCCTCTTTGAGCCCGATCTTTGAAACGGAAAAAAACCCTGAAGGCATTCATTGTGTCGCCTGATCCTTTTCTAGAAACAGTTTCTGGGGTAAGTATTACCAAAACCTTAATCCTGGAGACAGCTGTAATTCAGAGTTTGTTTCCAATAACATCCTGGTATGATCCTCTCAAAGTTTCAGCGAAAACGGTGTAAGGCAAGTGAACTATGAACCAGGACCTTAAAGGCACAGGCCACTATACCCACAGTATTTGTGATACACCACAGAAACTCCCTTCAGGACAGAACTCTTTTATGATCATTGTCTCCAAAATATATAAATTGGATACAGCTTCTTTCAGTTCACCGCAGACCGTCTCTCTGAAGGCTCTGTAAGAGAGAGTGAACTCCAAAGACGTATCATCCTGGTAGCAGGAGCAACCAGCACTTTTTCCTTGAGCCTCATCTAACGCTGCTCGCTGAAGAGAGCATGGCTAGATTCTGTTCTCATTTTCACTGGTGTAAATCCAGGCTAAGTCCTCCGATTTCACTGGATTCACTACAGGTTTACACTAGACAAAACTACAGGCCTACATCTCTAAATAACTACATTCGAGAGTCAAGGCACTTTAGGTATTTAAAGTTCACAAAACTTAGAGTAAGCAACAACAAGCAAGACTGTCAGATTTACATGACATACATTTTTCTTGCAGAGCATCTCTGAAAGGTGTTTAAGATCATCCAAATATTCCTTCACCGCAATTGAACAAAGCTGGTTGTTTTGAAGCTTTTCAGCAATATTAACATTTGACCAGTGCTATTTCTGAACAGGTAGCAGCCCAATGCTAGGACATGCTTATCTGTAGAACTGGGGACCCCATTCAGCTCATTTCATCAAGGGCTTTTGGTGCTGTGCACAGAACAGCAGACAAGTCAGGTCACTCAGAAGCAGGAGGACTGTAATGGTCAACTTTATTTCCAAAAGACTGATATTTATGCCACCAGTAGAGTATTTTAACAACAGTAGGTTACATGCCTCTCAGAACTCCTATTAGGAGTATGAGCTAGTCTGTAGATGCAAGATGCAAGTTAAATTATCTATCTTCCCATTCCCAACAGGTACCTGTGTACACTACAAAAAACAACACAGTCATATTCAATCAATAGTCAGACTGCCTTCACCTTGCTATGAACATAAAACTGCTGCCCATATTTGACAGAAACCATAACTGATCCCAATTCTCTGGTAGGTACTCAGCCAGATCAACATAGAAATGAACAGCCAGCAGAAATTCAGACTGTTAGGGACATTTAAAAGCTCTTTAGACATCAATAAAGCTTAGGGACTTTTGAGAGATGCTCCCAAGGAGAGTTTTGATTATACAACTGAAACTACAGGATTCGATTAGGAAGATGCTTCATCTGTGTGAAACCATGGGAGCTGCTGTGCCTTTAGGACCAGGGTAGGTCTTACAACCCAACAAGCTTTGCAGTTGGGTTCCCTGAGAGATTACAACAGGGGTTCTAGCCTCTTCACAGGTTCTGGAGATGAGGCTGCAGAATTTTCTGCCACATGAAGAAATAATGATAACGGGAGGAGAGGAAGATTAAGGACATTGATTCCCTGTCCTAGTAACCCCAGTGGAAACATTCAGAGTTACTCTTACTAGGTTTTGAGTGAGGCAGAACACACAAATAATTAAGTTCTTATACCCAAACCTGTAAGCACACAGAAGCAATATACATGTACTAATTATCAAGACGCATACCAGTGGCATGACTATCAGAAATAAATGCAGCTACTCTTAGCAATATATTTTAAGAGATCTGGACAGGCTGGATGGATGGGCCAAGGCCAACTGTATGAGATTCAACAAGGCCAAGTGCCGGGTCCTGCCCTTGGGTAACAACAACCCCATGCAGCACTACAGTCTTAGGGAGGAGTGGCTGGAAAGCTGCCTGGTGGAAAAGGACCTGGGGGCATTGGTCGACAGCTGGCTGAATATGAACCAGCAGTGTGCCCAGGTGGCCAAGAAGACCAACAGCATCCTGGCTTGTATCAGAAATAGTGTGGCCAGCAGGACTGGGGAAGTACTCGGCATTGGTGAGGCTGCACCTTGAATACTATGTTCTGTTTTGGGCCTCTTACTACAGGAGGGTNGCCGGGTCCTGCCCTTGGGTAACAACAACCCCATGCAGCACTACAGTCTTAGGGAGGAGTGGCTGGAAAGCTGCCTGGTGGAAAAGGACCTGGGGGCATTGGTCGACAGCTGGCTGAATATGAACCAGCAGTGTGCCCAGGTGGCCAAGAAGACCAACAGCATCCTGGCTTGTATCAGAAATAGTGTGGCCAGCAGGACTGGGGAAGTACTCGGCATTGGTGAGGCTGCACCTTGAATACTATGTTCTGTTTTGGGCCTCTTACTACAGGAGGGTCATTGAGGTGTTGCAGCGTGTCCAGAGAAGAGCAACAAAGCTGGTGAAGGGCCTAGAGCACAAGCCTTATGAGGAAAGGCTGAGAAAACACTGAGGGAGCTGGGGTTTTTTAGCCTGGAGAAAAGGAGGCTGAGGGGAGACCTTGGTGCTTTCTAGAGCTACCTGAAAGGAGGTTGTAGTGAGGTGGGGGGTCAGTCTCTTCTCCCAGGTAACAAGTGATAGAATGAGAGAAAATGGCCTCAAGTTGCACCAGGGCGGGTTTAGATTGGATATTACGAAAAATTTCCGCACAAAAAGAGTTATTGGAACAGGCTGCCCAGGGAAGTGATTGAGTCACCATCCCTGGAGGTATTTAAAAGACATGTAGATGTGGTGCTTAGGGTGGTGGACTCGGCAGTGGAGGGTTAATAGTTGGACTCAATGATCTTAAAGGTCCTTTCCAACCTAAATGATACTATGCTTTTCCTCAAGGAAAGATACTTATAACAGGAAAGCAGAATAAGTTAATGCAGGCAGGCGTAAAACAAAACATGAAATTTCCCCCATCTGCAATTTCTACAATAACCATGGGATTCAACGCATCCCAAAACCCTTGCTCATATCCGTTAAATCAATTTATTCTTCTTTCCCTATCCCATGCAGAGAGCAAGGGAAAAGTTGAGCTGAGGCTAACCTCATCTTACTGAAAACAAAGCATCACCATTTCAGAGTCTCACAATGAACTTTGAACACACACAAGTTTACATCAGATAACACCACACTCCATCTGATTTACTTCCCTAGTCAGCTAATATAAGCATCACTTCTTTGTGGTAATTCAAAATGCCACCTTCCTCCAGACCACTGCCTGGCCCCACATTTAAATCTAGAATTGACAACCTCTCTAATGCTAGTGAAAAATTTCAGGAGCTCTGAGCAATCTCAGCTTCTGCTTTTGATCTGCCTTGGGTTGGTGGAGAAGACCTGAACCAAGAATATTTCATGAAACCCGGCTCTGGAGATCCAGCCTTACCCTCAGCTTTTTTTCCCCGCCTGTAATATAAGCAGAATTTACACTTACAAATATAAAGCATTCTCACCCTCTCTCCCCCCACCCCCATGCAGAAACACATGCTACACATGTATTCATTAATAAATACACATATAAATATGTGTACTGGTTTAATGCAAATCTCAAAGGCCATTTCTGTGACAGCTATGGAAATGAGCCATGAGCCTTGCTTCTGAGATGCTCTTCATTGCTCTAAAGAAGAAAGATGCTACAAACAGTCCCAGAGAAAACAAGCTATTGCTAAGCACTGCTGAAACACTAAGGTTTCGCTAGTTAGACATCAGCGTTATCAAAACGTCCATCTCCCCACAAAGGTGTTCCAGCTGAAAGACTATGCGCATCCAGTCTCCACCAGGCTACTTATCTGCAGCCAGCACTTATGAGAATATTGTGTGATTTCAGTGGCTTTTGCCACATTGTTCTTTTTAAACTATAAATTGTCTGGGCTTCTACCTTTGACCAATGCATTGTGCTGCTGGCATAGCATGACTGCCTAAGTGACTCCTACTCATGATGTGATGTTGATTTTACTGACACTGAAAGGGAAATAGTAATATCTCAAGGGACTATATTTGTGCTGGGTGAGGCAGAAAAATTTGGTTTTATATCACGCTTTTTAACCTCCAGATATTCCAAAGCATTGCACAAAACAGTAAATTTGTTGTTTGAAGTGCAATGGCACCTGGACAAGGAGAAAAAAAGGAGCAGCCACTATGTATTTCAGAAAAGCTTCCTCAGTCTCAGGGGTAAAATCTTTTCACACAAGCTGCACCAACACCTGTTTTGATACTGGTTTAAGTACCAAGATTTATCTGTGTATGCCTAGCGGGACTTTATGCCACCTTTGGTCACCAAGTAACTGATATTGCAGTGTAGCATCAGCAATGGGAACTACAACTAGGAAGTTTCTCACTCATTAGCTTGTTGGTATGATCAGTTATTTTGTGATCTTGTGAAGATCTCAAGTAGGAAGAAATAGAAAGAATTTCAGGTAACAGACTTCAAGAGAAAGAGAGGAGAGGTGGGATACTTTTTTTTTTTAACAATACAGAAAGCTAGTAAGTGCTGTGATCCCACAGCTGCCTGCAAGTTTATCAAATAAATATAGTTTGAGGTTGGCCTCTACTTAAGTGCCTAAAGAAAAGTAGAACAGAAAGAATTCTTCATCCAGCCTTATAAGTCCACCGAAAAATCCAAATGGTTATTGTAGTATTTGATTTTGCTTCTGCTGATGATGTCATATGAAAATCTAGACTCCAATATCTTGACATGTGAGGCTGTCTTGTTGGCATCTATGGTTTGCAACATTATGGATAATGCATATATTCTGTATAATGCTACTGTATAATGTTTAGTGGATATATAATGGTATTCTTTAGAGCCACAAAGTGTCAGAGTTATTTATACCTGCATGATTCATACATAATACCACTAAGATCTGCCTAAGATTCTTCTTTCCCCAAAATGGTTATCAGTCTTAACACTCACGAAAATACTATTGTCAGTGTAAGCACCCATGACGTGGAGCAAAGATACAAAACATCGGCAGTCATGGGACTGCTGACATGTAGGGTTTTCACAGGCATCTCCTCATCTTGGTACCTACAGGTGAATAAATTCACTAAGCCCGAACTGTGGTTTCCTGTGCTTTGTAAGAAAAGCCAGATGACGACCATGACACTAGTCAATGCTTTGTTTCAAGATCTCATATACCTCTGTAAACAAAAAGATAAAATGCAGAATAAGAATATAAGAAATCAGTTGATGAAATTCATCTGAATTTAAGAGTTCTTATTACAAAAGTTTAACAAGTCACTAACTTTTACGGTCTTCAGACAGCTGCAGATACAACATTCATCTCTGCTAGCACTTCAGAGCTATCTATAATTCTGCCACAAAGATTGTTTTCCTAATCTGTCACTGTGACATGGTCACACATCACAGTCACCCTAGCTCTTCACTGCTCCACAGATTTCCCCCTCTCAGTCCAACATACATGGCCTGTCTATTTTCACAGCCTAGCCTGTCTAGTTTTTCCTCTCACTGAAAGGTCACCTCTGATCCTACAATGATCAGTTTCCACTCAAATTTACATGCAGGCATCTTTTTGCCAGTCCTGTTCTTCATACCTGTGAGAAGCTCCCAATTAAATATGCATGAAGTACTCTACTGCTCTCCTTCAATTTCCAGTTAAAATTCTTTATCACTCATGAAGTGTGGAGACCACCACCCATAGCTGCCTCACTGTTATTCCTGTCTTATTCCGTATTCCCGTCATCTGTCTATGAAGGTATACCTGTTGTCTTTCCGTTTCCTTAGGTTACTAGAGTAACACTATTAGTAGGATAAAATATGCTTTCTTTTACACATGAATTCATGTACTTAGAGAACACCTGACACTCAGTTCCGAGTCCTGCAGCTCAATATCTTATAATCATTTTCTTTCAAACCATGCCTTCGGTGTTTTCTTCTGGGTAAATAACAGGTGATAAGCACAGAAAGGTAAGCAAGAAACTGCTAGAGCAAAAGTGAAAAGAAACGCACTAGACAGACTTTTCTGAGCTAAGTTGAACTTCCCACCAATTGTGATAAGGGATAACTTTGAACTACTAAATCCTCTTCCTCAAAGCCTACAGTCAGCTAGGTTGAGCAGACTTGACCTCCTCACAAGTGAATAGACACATACAGCACAGAGCCTCCTGTTCAACACTTAAAACCTGAGAAACCTCACTTTTTCTGCAAGCTAAGATTTCCCTCCACCCTCCTCCTGTGTGTGTGTACTTGTAGCCAGCCATCCTATCAAAGAGTAGAACTGCATCCTCCACTAGCGATGAACTGTTCCTGCAGCTGTTGGCACAGTGTCTCCCATGGGAGTGTTCTGAAGTGCTAACAGTTCACCATAATTTCCACACCACTTCTTCTCACAGGTTTTTTTTTCCCAATTCTATTTAAGTGAACTATAAGATAGGCAAAAAGGAAAAATATCTTTTTCTATGTTTGGATTTTTAGAACTCCCTTTGGAGAAAAGAGTTTCCTCTTTATAGTTTCTTCTGTCTTAGAAATCAAGCACATGGAGAAGCATGCATCCAAATTTTTATTTATATACATATAAAGACTAATCACCTCAAGATTGGCTGGATTACTTAAAACTGAATGCCTCTGCTCTAAGCAGCTGGGGACTCAGTCAGGAACATACAAACAAAAATGTGCAGGGAAACAGTCTCTCTGTTGTTGCCTGCGTTTAATTACTCCTCACCACTCATCTATCATACTGCATAATCTCTGTACATAAGAAAAGACAATACCATCCTCAGCTGGCAACATAACAAATCTCAAGGGTTTTAGTACAGGCTTTCAAACTCTCTCCAAGCTGGCAGAGGAGAGGAGACTGGCTAGCTTTGCTGACTGACCCATGTTACATAAACATGCTTTTTCTTGGAAACCTTTTAGCAGTAGCATTTTTCAGACACGCCGCAGCGTGGGTTCAGATAAAGCACTAGTCCAGTAGTTAGGGTGCTACTGTTTGATACCATGGGACTCCTGGATTCTCTACAAACAGCTCCCTGTGTGGCCTTGTTTTAGACAGCTCATGCATGTGAGATTAATTTGCTGCATCTGTAAAATAGGTATAACAATAACCATCTAGCTATTTTCCTATCACCTCCTATCAAGACATTTTCTGAGGACTTCTTTTTTTTTTTTTTTAATGCACACAGCCTAGCCCCTGAATTCATCCAGTAGGAGCATCTCTACCAGTGAAAAGCACTAACTTGTGAAACTTGTGTGGTTTGCAGGTGGACGTTCTTGCCCAGATTGCATTCACCCCTTCTTTCACATGCTAAGGCACCAGATACAAAGCTGACCACCACCCCTTTTGATTTTGTAGTTAGGGATATTTCTCTTGGAAAGCACCAATACAAGCCAGAACTGCTGCATTCTAACTTGCCAGTGCTGTGCTGTGATATCTAAGGAACTCACTTACCCCTCTGCCTTATTTTACCCATATTTATCGAATAGAAGCATTTCTGTTTTACTGGCAGTACCTGCAAGGCTCTTTTTAGGGTCAGCTAGATATAACTTTTCATTACCTATAAAATCTCAAAACCTAAGCAATGCCAACACACCAAACAGCCTATTCCAATGGTATCATCCTTCTGTAAAAATGAATATGTGATTTTTCGTAAAGAAAGGAGAAGTGGTGACACTAGCTCTAGATTAAAGCACCATCTTTTAACGACCAAGTAACTGTTGCCAATTGTATATTTGAGGAAAGACTACTTGTAACTAACTGAGGTCAGATGGAAGAGCCCCTTTTTGAGCATAATAAAAAAACACACTTATCAAGCAATAAATAAAAGTAAAGTAACGGTTTTAGCTCACGTACTCATTTAGGCATACCACTAAAAGAAGAGAGGCTAACGAGTGATTATCAAAAGAGATCAGACATATATTATAGAGAAAAATACTTTGAGGTATAGTTCAAATGGCCATCAAGACAGAAATCAACGGAATTAACTGGAGATTCACTATGTACTATGGAATGACCTACAGAGCACTTGGAATTTCCCTTTATTATAGGGATCCTAACTTCTTTAACAGGAATAGGCAGTATTACTGAACTTTTGGTCGAGGGATATGACTAAAGGCATCACTGCAGCATAGCAGAGACCTAAACTACTGCTCGTCTGTTGGAAGCAGGTCATGCACAGCATTTAGACTTTAATGTTGGCTAGAAATACCCTCTAACCTTAAATATATTTGCACATTTTGATACCACAGCACGACTGTCAGTAGTAGCTGCCTTAAAACTAACTCCTAACTGTTTATTCTAGAACTGGCGGTCACAGTGTTCACTGAAGGATAAAGTGATCAGTAAGGACGGTGGAGATGCCACAAAGGGCATAAAATTATAACTCATTTTTTTTTAAAAACCTACCGTGAAGTATTTGAAGCTCCTATGTATATATGCCCTGGAGAAAAACACCATAGTCTGTCTCGAAGCACCAGAGGAACAGACAACTTCAAGACCAAAGACAAAAAAGAAGAATGTGTGATTTTATCAGGGCTGGTTCCAGAAATAGCTGGGATTGCTGATGTTACCCTTGTGTGGGGGCATTGTGAGCTTTTCTGGTTTGGGTTGCGGTTTTTTTGGGGAGTGATGAGGGGGAGCATTAATTACCAGAAAGCTTTGCTGTAAACTTCAGCTGAAAGATGGCAAATCCAGTTCATTGTGTTGCTACAACCAACCACAGGCTCAAATCTGCCTGCAAACTATGTGAATCCAGATGCTACCTTCCATCACATTTTTTATTACTGAAAGATTTTTAAAGCAGAAAAGCACTGAATCAGGAAACAAAGGTAGTAGGATATGCTATTATATTAAAAAAAAAAATAACATTCCCATGATTTTAAAGGTGTGGTGTTCAACATCTGCTCTTCCTTCAGTGATAATTCTCCATGCATTTTAGATATTGTTCATTAAAAGCTACACCAATTACTACTTCCTCTTTTCAGGTCTGCATAGAAATGCATAATTGTACCAAAGAGGGTCTTTCTTCCTTTCTTTCTTTCCTTCCTTTTTTCCTTTCCTCTCTCTCCAAAACACAGCTGATCTTTTTTCACTTTGCTTTCAGTCTTTGTTAAATGGGAAAACCTCCCCTCACCGCTTCATTTTTTTCTCATCCCTAATGCCTGAGGGGCTGTCTTGCACAAGCTCCCCTCAAAAAATTGACAATGAGAAAGCCCACAAGCAGGATTTTTAAGTTACAAATTAGAATTAAAGACAAGGATCTGCAGCAGTTAACATAAAAATATTTTTTTTTCTATTGAAAATAGAATTTTCCCCAGATCTGCAGGCCCTTTCTCCCCAAATCTCACCCACACCCTTCTGCACATATACACTCTCCCTCCTCAAAAGCCTCTGCATAACAGCCTCATCAAGGTTTTAACTGTTTTCTTGTTAAAGTGATTAATTCCAAATTAATCTCAGGTGAATTATGTACCAGGAAACAGATGCATTTGAGCCTTTATGAAAGGCAGAAGAATAGTTTCCTTTTGGTTCCTTGTAGATAACATCAGCACCACCAAAAATCCATAAAAATTACCAATAGAAATTGGTTCCTGAAGTATGAATGTCTAACGCAGCTGTCCCCTCAGCAGAAAAACAAAATGGAAACATATTGGAGGAGACAAAAGATCACAGTAAGAAACCCTACCCTACCTAGCTATCCATACAACGACCTAGGTAATAAATACCTATGAGTGTCTTTATCATTAATCACTTTATAGAGACTTAAAGATTTTTCCCACAAATATTTTGCTACTGTATTCAAAAGGATGATACTTTGAATGAGATTGAGGTATTGAAGAGAGGCAATGTATACAACATAAAATGATCTGGTTACAGCCACAGTTAGACTTCACATCCATGTGCAGTGTTACAAAATCCATAGTGCTACAGGGGAAAAAAAGGATAGAAAAAACCTTCATACTATCCAATTCTGTCTACTGGCAATATAGGTTGGCTTTCTCGGGTATACGTTAGCTGACCCGTTTTGTGTCCTCCTATATATAACATCTGTCTTTAAAGCTCCTACGTTGTATGTGCATGCGTGCACCTAAGCCAACACAGACAAGTTAGACGACTATGGTTTTGACGGCAAACTCAATAGCCCTATCCCTTTTACTTAGGCTAATAGAACATTTGCAGTTATTGAATTAATAGAACTGGGACCATAGATTGAGTGCCTTGTAGCATCTAGCATAAAGTGGTCCAAATTCTGGTAAGGGCATCTATAATAGGAGTGTTAAGCATATGTGGTTTTACACAAAATCACATACACACACCAATAAACTCTAGCCAAAGCTAGTCATTGCTCCTTGGCCGAGATGCTTGCTTGGAGTCGTCACTCGGAGATACTTTGTGGCCTATTCACCAATTCTATTTATGTGTTTCTGACAGGCATTTCTGGTATATTTCCAAATAGCTTTGTTCATTTATTAACAATGTGAACTGGGATATACAGATATTTTTCTCTGCAGTTCCCTGGAGAGCAAGGGGCACAAACTTGCATAAAGTAAGAGCCAACAAATTAAGTGAATGAAATATAAAAATCCAACAGAGTAAATTAAAACTGTGAGGAGAGGGAAAAACCCAACCAATTGCCAGATATTGAAATTATTGTTATTGAAAAGAATAGTTACACAACCTCAAGGAATAAACCTAGCAGTTTAGCTTCAAAAATATTCAACTAACCTCAGGCCTTCTGTAAATATATAGCTATGAAAGTCTCATTTAGCTACTTCTTGACACTCCTCTGCCTCCTTTTGTAACATTGCTGATTAGCAATGTGAAGAAATATCTCCCTGCCTTTTTGTCATCATGCCATTCAACTTGCCTGATTTATTTGATAGCATAATTCAGTGTTTGACGTGTGACAAATGCTTCTGCAAGATCAAATTATGATGTAAAACAATATTATCAAGCAATGTCTGAGTGGACTACATTAATGAGACTTAAAGCCTGAAATGGGGGATACATTGAATAGAAACAGGTCCTTTTACTCCATTAAAGACTATTACAGAGAATTCTTCCTAATAAAGATGCTTGACATTCCCCATTAAAATAACTTATTTCAAGCTATCACAATTACAAAATAAAAAGGGCTAGGCTGAAGTTTCTAATACTATGTGTCTACTTTAAGTTACTTGCTTCACTAAGTTTTAGCCTCAAAAGAACTTCTGCTCCTTCAATACCGTTACTCTTCAGAGCCAGGAAGAGTCCCCAAGAGCTCCTGAACCACATTTGTATTCTTCAAACCAATATTTGTAAGCGACTGATCCAATTAATTCTCTCAACTCACTTAAGTGATTGGTCAACACAAAGAATAACATCAACAACCTTGGGAAGGTTTATCGAGTGAGGTGACACCTTTTACTAGATCAAACTGATACAGCTAGAAAAAATGAAGTTTTAGGGACATAAAAGCCCTTTCTTCGCATCCGAAAGGAGAAAAATATTAGTTTTCTACAGCTTTCGAGAAGAAAACTCCATTTCCCCAAAAGTTTGTTGGCATTCGTCTGCTAGGTGGTCTAGTAAAAGTTGTTGTTATCACCATACAAATCCTGCTTTGATCTTTAAGACATCACAGCTACGACAAAAATAGTATTCCCAGCAGTTTCTGTGTTAGTTCAAGTAGCAAAATTAAGTGCAGTTACAGCTACAATTCCAGTCCTGTTATGACCTGGAGATGCCCCCTGGTAGAATCTCAGCTTTTCTGTTTGCTTGCTTGTTTTGGTCAAAGCCAAGGAACTACTACTCACACAAAACTGTTACAAGAGTATTTTCACGGTCAGATACTCAAAATAGGTAAAGAGAGTTGTTTTACTGTTCATTTTTACTTGCCAACCATAGGCTCCAGAATATGATTTGCAGAACTACTGATCATTCACAACTGCAACTTAAAACAACAGGATCTATGCTTGAGAATATGAAATACCATCCTATACTAAAATGATTCTCAAAACAATTTGTCAAAAACAACTTAAAATAAGGGTAATAACTTTGTCTCTAGGCCCATGGAAAGTCTTGACTTTAAAATTTCTGATCCCTAATAATGATCTTCCAATATATCTGTGTGCATTGGTGCTGACAGTAGAGATGGAGATACACTGTCAACAAATGAGTGCTTGACTCACTAGAGTAATGATGAGCTTATATCCTTGGGAACATGAGTACATAATAATACTAAAGCATTACTCAATCTATAATGTTTTATTAATAATTTACAAGCAAGAACAAACTTTGCCACAAACATCTAATAATCTCCATAAAGAGGCTAGCTAGACTGTAACAACAGACAGTAGCATTGCATCAATACGCAAAGAGAGTGGTTCTCAACAGTGCTCTGTGATGTCCCAAAGAATGACCTTGCATCATGCTCCCGAGTCAATGATGGCGGCAATGGCACAGTAGGTATGAGACTGAACCCTAATGTTGAATCAATAATCACTATGCTGGGTCATGGCACTGCATCAATCTGAGAGAGTTTTGCATTATGATGTTGCATCAACTTGCATGATACTGCAAGGTCACCCTGCATCAGTTCAGTGGTACTATGCCATGATGTTGCATGAATATACAGAAATACTTTCCTGTGACAGCAAATCAGGATAGACATATGCTAAGTTTTGACATGACCATCACAGCGTCATCATGCACAATAGCAACATTGATGAGTGGCAACTCACATGTCACAAGGTCATTTAATTTTCTCTTTGCAGGACAAATTCAGGTGAGTGCGAGTCCTAACTTGGCAAAGCTTTGTTAATAGCAGCAAAGGCACCCTTTTACACAAGACTGTCCTTCCACATTTTCATTCCAACCTGCATGGACAGCAGGTACTTTGTTCTAGTACACTTTTTATCTGCTCAGCCATTTGACTGAATATGATTGACCTCACTACAACCCATGGAGAGCAACAAGATTCGAAAGGAAACTACTGTGACAGGGAAATGGCCCAATTATGCTGAGCCCAGCTTTTTCCCTGGCAAAACAGATTCAAAGCATAACACATCAAGACACAGAAGGAAGCAGGCACCCAGCGATTGCTGTTGAAGGAGGAGAACAAAAAGATGGCAATTATTTTAATCATTTTCCAAGAGGTGGCAATAATGTTTCTTATAATTGCAAAGAGAAGCAGAAATGTCAATAGTTCCAACCAGCCTTTCTTTCTGAACAGAGCCTGAATCAGGTCTTCATTTAGGCTACTGAAGCATCAACTATTTTCCATTAAACTATACTTGGATCAGTCTGCTTTGGTTGCACTCAGCTCAGATTGAAGTTGAGAGTGATAATTACCGTAAATTCACATCACTTTTCTGGGGTGAATTTGTTTCGATTTGTTGATAGCATTTTCCCATGTATGTTTCCTTATATTTCCCTATCATTGCTACAGTGATGATTGTTGTTGAAATAGGCTTTTCTGATCTCCATTCCATGGGTTTTTATCTTTAAATGTAACAGAGGTTTATTTATACCAATATAATAAAATATAACAACAGAGATGTTTTTAAACAAACACAGAAACAGCCCAGTAAGACTAAATGACAGATGGCACAGCAATTACTAGTTCTTTTGTCCTCAATTTCAATGGAGCCTAGTGAGCAACAACCCAAGTTGGCAGTAGACCTTGAACTCCTCTGCCTTTTCATGTGTGTGTGCACACTGGGGTTGGAATAGGGGTCTTATCTCTTAAATATCAGTCTGAAAGTGGCATGTAAACTGATCATACATGTTTTGAGGTATACTGTCCTCAGCAGAAGAGCAAAAAATACCATTGAGGAAGAATGTACTTCCATGCAATGCTCTGCCTCAGGCTGGACACAGGGACTTAATTGAAAGGTTTGTGCACCCCAGCCCCTCTCATGTTGCATACAAGGCTCTTCTACAGAGGGTTCCAGAACCAATAAATATCCTCCCTTCTATCATTTACACAACTGCTGTGGCATTACAGACAGACTGAACCAAAAAACTGATATAATACAAGCGTATGTAATGAAGTTGGCACACAACAGTGAATTTTAAACAGAGCTTTCCTCTGTCTCCCAGTAGTGTGGTAGCCTGCTCTGGAGTTCACAGCACATCACTTCATATTTCATTTTGATAGTTCAGTGTATCCCAGCCTGAGTGCTTGACCTGAAAATGTAGACATGTTTGAGATGAAACAGAAGGTTAATTACGAAGGCTGAAGCCATTAATGAAGGCTATCAATTATTAATCAGTTGGTTCACTATTCTCTTTTCCCATATCGAGAAGAATTTATAAGCCAGTGACAGGTTTTTAGGGCTGATGACATCTCTTAGCAACTGTATTATTCTGGTTGTATGATTAGACCCCACAAGCAAAGTTGGAAATCATCAAATACATTTTTAGACAGGAGATGTCTACAGAAAAATTCAAGGTGATGGAAGACAGAAGATGAAACTACTTCCCACCACCAAAACCTTCCTGACCACTGCATTGCAGTGGGCTCTGGTCTTGCATCTGAGTCACTGAGTGCTGCTGGTAATGAAGCACTGAACCATGGGGCACAGATGGTTTTTACGTAGGATTTGCATTGTTTATAAAGAAAAGTTACAGCAACACCTGATAAATTTTAAAGTAAATATATCAGTCAAAGCAATATATGCATCCTAAGACAGTACAGGACCTGCCAGGTGTTTGCCACAGACAGGTATTTTTGAACAATCATTGACAACTTTGAAAGATGTCAGAATACTAGCAGGGAAAATTATCCTCAGAAAAGGAAAGCACAGCTCCTATTAATTGTCCTTATATATATGAGATTTATTTCCCTTGCAAAATAAATCCATCATTGAAGAAAAATGTTTAATTAAGAAGTATTAATAGAAACATGCCTTTTCAACAATTTATATTAAGATTTTATTACCACATTAAAGATGAAAGCCTACTCAGTTGTGAAATCATCACTCACACAAAGTCGAAAAATCCTCATCACTTGTTAACTCTAGAGTAAGGGAAAAAGTCTTGGGAAATGCAACACAGAATCTGTCTTGAGAGGAAATAATGATTATCTTGGTCTTTTCCTACTCCAGCATTCTTCGTTACTGCTAGAAGCACAGTGTATTTCAGTTGCAATTTTTCAAAACTTCAAGATGCTTTTAAATCTTATTTGGGTTATTATTTGCAGCATTATAGTTAAATTTTAATGTGTAACTGATGTTATATAACATCAGATACCATAGTAGCCATTTTCCAATAAACCTGTAGATGATATCGTCGTGAATTGGCAAAATGACACCATATTCCCTCCCCCGGAGGTCACTTAAAAAATAATCTAAGCCTACCTAATAAAAAAAACGCTATTGTATGGGCACTATTTATCTTTCTACTTCTGATAAATTTCTATTCCTTTTTACATCTGAAATGTAGAAAACAAACTTTATCTTTAATAATAGTCTGCATGTTCTAATCTTCAGCTTTTATCCTCAGGAGACAACTTTCCCTGAGGCAATTCCGCTGCTTGATTTTTCAGTGTAGCCTGTAGACCATTGTCCAAGGCAAAGGCTTAGAGAAGTTTTACAGAAGATATCCAAATATCATATTAATCTTATATCCCCTTTTATCCTACATTCCACTTTGAATAAGTTATTGCTTGAGATACTTTTCTGCTGACCTTTGGGACTGTTTTACACCTTAATTCTGCTTCATATAAAGTTTAAGGAAGGTCTGGACCATTCTAGGTATTAACTTGCACTTCCTTCATCTATACTCCATCTATACTAATTTATACTTTTCCTCAATTTGTCACCCTTCAATGATGCCATGAGTCATGTCAATGAGCTCCCAAGGCTTGAAGGAATCCGCCAGCACTCCAAACTTGGGGGCAGAAACTGAAAATATGCTTGCACACGGAGTTCTAGAAAGATTATACTACATTCAGAAACATGGACTAACAAGGCCAGGCTGGATGAGGCTTTGACCAGCCTGGTCTAGTGGGAGCTATCCCTGCCCATTGCAGGGGGGTTGGAACTAGATGATCTTTAAGGTCCCTTCCAACCCGAACCATTCTGTGATTCTATGATATGGTATGCTTCCTCATGCTGGTCTTACCCATGCTGAGGTAATTCTGTCAGTCAAACACAAAGGACATAAGTAACAGAGAAATCTAACAACAAAAACTACCAGGGTTGTTAGTAAGACATTATCGTTACAAACCTTCAGACCTAATATTGATCTCAGGTAAAATTCTCAAAAGAATAGTCTGTTTCTATCAAGAATAATCAAAGCACTTTCAGAAAAGTCAGACAACAGAGCTGTTTATATTAGTACAATAAAGCACCCTTTTACCTTCAAACTGTATTCCTTCCATAATTTAAAAATTAATTCCAGGTCTTTTGAGGGTTTCTAAATTATTTTAAGCCACTAAATTAGTATAGTTATGTTCCATGGCCTTATTTAAATTTGCTTAAAATCTAAGAGTCAGTTTGCTGTTCATCCTTACAAAGACACATTGCCAAGCATACCATCCGTGCTCTATTAACAAACAGCTCTGACATGGGAAGGGAGGCAGGACAAGCAGATAATAAGCAGCACCACAAACCCGGCCAGCATGAGACACAGTGATGAACCTTTGAAGACTAAATTTACTGTCTTTAAGGCAGAGACGTTTAGCTATCTTGACCTATTTCCACCCTCATTTAAAAAAAAAAAAAAGCACTTTTAGATTCAAAGCACTTTTACATTCTCCTCCTTTCTGCTGAGGAGAACAGGAGCGAGAAGGCTTGTGAGTCAAAATAAAGACAGGGAGATCACTTACCAACTATTGTTGTGGGCAAAACAGACTCAGCTTGGGGAAATTCTTTTTTTACCAGTTAATACATTCTTATTTATTTACTTATTTGGTTAGTGGGAAATAAACTGACAAACATTAAAACATAAGCAAAATGACTCTCCTTCCCCTTTCCCTGGCCCAACTCACTCCTTCACTGCAGACTCCTCTCCTCCCCCTTTTCTGTTGCCACAAATTACACTCATTCCCCTCAGTGAGGCAACAAATGTGCAAGAAGGGTGGGGGTTATGGCCGGTACACAGTAGTTTCTCTCTGCTGCTCCTTCCTTCTAACACTGTTCCCCTGCTCCAGTATTTCCAGTCTTCCATGGGCTGCAGCGGATATCGGCTCTGCCATGAAGCACCTCCTCCTCCTCCTCTCACCTTGGTGCTACCGCTACTGTTTACCACCCTCTTCCCCCCTGCTTCCTCTTCTTGGCAGTTTCTGCCCTTTTTTGAATATGCTCTTACAGGGATGCCACCAGCTTGGCTGATGGGCTCAGCTGTGCCCTACGGTGGTTTTGTAGCCAGCTGAGTCTGACATGGGACAGCCCCTGGTCTTGTCCCACAGAGGCAATCCTGCAGCTACCACCTTGCCATTTACATCCAAAACGTGGTTTTACATAAATGATATGATACAATCAGATGGCTGCACAGCCCCCTCTCTTGCTTCTCCCAGTGGCATTTAGACAAGTTGCATTCACATCTGAGGATACACCATATTGCAGCAGATTACATTATTTTTGCAGAGATTTGCCCACTTATGCTAGAGTTCATAATGCTTCCTGTCATCTCTGGACCTAATTGATACGCCCAGGACAGTGCAGTTTGACAGCAAAGTGGACCACAGGCTCTTTAGTCCAGGCAATGTAAGCCAAAAGTCCCAAATTATGCAGGGAGTAATTTTTTTATTCTCATTTTAAGTTGGTGACAAGAACAACTGTTCTCCCTTTCACTCTTCCGTTTGGCAAAAATATAATTCCAGTGAAGACAGGCAATGCAACTAGGCATCACACTTGATAAAGACAGAAAGCAACAATCCCACCAGAGAGCACAGCCCTGCAGATAAACTCATCCTGTCCCATATTTGCCTGGTTTCAGCAACTTATCACCTATTCCAACAGGGAGAAGGCATGAAGAATTTGTTCTAGGTGCACTACTGTCCAAAAATCACATCAGAGTTAAAAATTAATAACTTTTTAAAAAGCACTGAACACTACCCAGCAGCTAAAGCTTTGACTAGCTTGAATGCATTCTTTGGACCCGTCCTTGCCTGGGTGATACAAGTGACCTGCGTCCAATTCTGGAGCCCCTACTACAAGAAAGATATGGACGTGCTGGAACGTGTCCAGAGAAGGGCCACGAGGATGATCAGAGGGCTGGAGCACCTCTCCTATGAGGACAGACTGCGAGAGCTGGGGTTGTTCAGTCTGGAGAAGAGAAGGCTCCGAGGAGACCTTATAGTGGCCTACCAGTATCTTAAGGGGGCCTACAAGAAAGCTGGTGACGGACTTTTTAGGATGTCGGGTAATGGTAGGACTAGAGGGAATGGATTAAAACTAGAGATGGGTCGATTCAGACTGGACGTTAGGAAGAAGTTCTTTACAACGAGGGTGGTGAGACACTGTAACAGGTTGCCCAGAGAGGTGGTGGAAGCCCCATCCCTGGAAGTTTTTAAGGCCAGGCTGGATGGGGCTCTGAGCAACCTGATCTAGTGGGAGGTGTCCCTGCCCATGGCAGGGGGGTTGGAACTAGGTGACCTTTAAGGTCCTTTCCAACCCTAACAATTCTATGGTTCTATGACCTCCAAATCCCCAAAACAGTTACTGTTCCAGCAGTTCTGGGAAAGGAGAAATGCAACTCATCCTCCCAGGAAAAGGGTGGCTTTTGACAGAGGAGTGCAGATGTGAAAGGCAAGAAGCTTCTGTAAGAAGCTAAATTATTTTTCAATTTTGGCATCCAAGGAACCAGCAACTATCCAGTGACTATCATCAGTACTGAGTGCATCGTTCATGGGTATCTCCAAATCAGGAACTTCTTTCAGTAAGTACTGGGGAACATGCATAATGAGCCAAATCCTAGCACAGCTCCATGAATGCTAGTGGAGGGATTTGCCTCAATGATAACACCTATGATATATTTAAGTCATTTAAAAACTAGAATTTGCCACTTTTGCTCAAGACCATGTTTATTCGAAAAAGCAAGCAATGAGAATCAGGCACCATGTACGTCTCACTGTAGCAATATCTAGAAGTCTACTGGATTATCATCACTTTGGTCACAATGATGTATGCCAGATTAAGACCAGGAGTTATGCAGAGAAAAATGAAAAAAACATGCAATAGGTAAATGAAGTGGGCAAAAGAGCTCACATTCCTCCTTTTTGCCTATTTCTAAATTTTAAAAGGCAAAATACTCCTTCTCTGTGCCTCCATAAAGCTCTCATTTTCCTAGGTATTACTTCTTTTCACAGCCAGTTTTGTAACCTAAGTTTTTCATTAAGGAAATTAAATGAGTCTGCTAGCAAATAGCTCTTGTGAGAGAAGTGGAATAGGAGTAGGGCAAGCAGGAAATGCATTGTGCAGCTGATCAAGGGATGCTAAGGATGGCCAAAGTAGATCAATATTGGGTGCACCGCTTCAAAATCGTGTGCAACAAGGTATTACCCTCTGTCCCCAAAGAGCAGCAATCATCCTTCAGCGCAGCGGCTCACATTACAAGTGATGTCTTTTCAATTATCTCAAAGGCCAGATTTACCATGCTCTATTCACAAGTTCACAAGCCCATTAATAACCATCTTGGGAATCACTGCAAGGCTCCAGAATACATATCACATGATGTCCTCTCTGATACAGGTCATATAAACTGAGCCAACATGTCATCTAATATGTCAAAATGCTTATTTCCTAGACTGATAATAGGAAACCAAGGACAGCCCCTCTCCCTTCTAACCCAGCATTATCATTTAATACCAGCTGCCACTGCAAGCTGGAAAAATATCAGTGCTCAGAGAAAAGAATTACATACACAAAGTGTTGAAGTTATAATGAAGAACAACAAATTGGATGGGAACTTAAAGCCTTTGGTTGACAATGTGGCCTTTAAACTGATCACACTACTGTAAAAGGATTTTGAAACAAATGTGATTGGATGACATCTGTGTGCAGATGCACTGAGTGGCACCTACACAGCCAACCAAGCTCAGAACCAAACATAAGGCACAAAGACACCCAACGAAGCTTGCAAAGACCCATCTTGGGTCTACAACAGAGTAGCAATGCTTATCTGGTGCTACAGCTGAGTGAATAAATCCTCCTGAACACAGCTGAACATTCAAGTGCAGAAGCAGTGAAATCTACCTGCAGCTGCAACTTGTGGACTTGTATGTGTTTAAATTTGCATTAGCCCTGGGATACCTTCATGACATCCCATTGTGCTACTCAGATAGCCCTGAAGACCCTGGAGGGATTGAGGGGGAGTTGCTGACACTAAGCACAGGTAACACTACCTCTGCAAATGCAGCTGGCAGATAAACATCAAAATGAGAAAGGAGCTGAAGGACAATATTGGCACAAAAAAAATGGAGGTTAAACTGACATAGACGAATACATATAGATGGGAAAATAAGTTAAACTTTTAAATTGTGCTCCTCTACTAAGATGCATAGCCAGCAACTCAGAAAACACCATCCATTTGTGAAGCTCCAAAACTAAACAACGTTTTTTTTCCCCCATCAAAAAAGCCAGCACATGTTTGTTACACAGGAAACATTTAACACATCCCAGGAAAATCCTTTCCATGTAACAGAAGAATGAACTAAAATTCCTCTTGTAAAACCCTCCTGAAACTGTAAGCTTGCAAAATCAAGTCTTACTGGTGTTTGAGGGCAGAAGTTCTGTAAAACTTATCTGCTGAAATGTGCTGACAGTCCCACACTCCCCAGGATGTTGGATGCTACAGAGTCCAAGCTTACAAACTCAACATGATCAGACTTCCTTCTTGAAATGACTCATCCTGCCCCATCTCTTCAGTACACTTGTACACCACCACCCAGAAAACAGCACCCAAAGGGAACCTCTACCTCTCCCTTGACAACCTCCCATAGCTGCATAGCTTAATTACCTTTCAGCAAGTTCCAAGTTGTTTCCACATATTGCCTGGTTCATTATATGAGCAGATCCAGTCACTACTACTGGAATGCTGTTATTAACCTCCGTGTTCTGTTGTGGAGATACATTTACTTCAGTCTGCAATGCTGCAGTATGTGTTGCCCACTTGAATTATGCCAAAAGATCATTGCCCATTGAGGGCCTAGGCTCTCTAAATATATTTGGGATACAGTATACTATCTACGAAAGGATAACCTGCAGATAACAAGAATGTTTGTAAAAATTGTTTTAGCGATACAACCAAAGACAGACTAGATCCTTTTCCCTTAAACAAGTGGGAAATGCCTGCAAAGTTAGAGGACCTCCTTCCGATCGCTAGTTAAAACAGTATACTAGAAGCATGACATAGTTCCCTACATAACTGTTTAATCCCACCATCTCTTTAAGGCTGAGCAGCATCATACTAAAGGGTTTTACATGATCCAAAACCTGAAATTTTGTATGTGGTACTGGCTTTCAGATGAGATTGTCTAAAAATAATAGAATAAGAGAGACATGATAGGATAGCAAAGGAAGCCTGAGTCAGTATAAGATACTTTTCGTTGTCATGCCTAATGATTTCTATTACCCAGCTTCCAGAAACTGCACTCCTGACATCAGTAATTGACAAGAATAAAGAATAAGCTAAAACAGGGACTGTGTGCACTGAAAGTAAATTTGGACAGTCAGAGCGAGTCGTATACTTGGTTATCAGGTGTAGACAAAAACATGTTCAGCTGATGCTTTACACTGGCCCAAATTATACCAGTTATATGAGGCAGCCAGTCTCTTTCTGTAGGCTGCAAATTGCTTAAACAAAGCACCAGGAATTTAAATGCAGCAGAAAAAAAAAAGATATGCCAAGATATTTAAGAGAACTTTCACACTACATAAGCTTTACTTCAACTAGGTTTCAGACTGCGTGTTTTCAGTCTCCCCCATCCCACTTCTTTTACATAAGGAGATGGAAGAGGAAAATGCCTGTAACACATATTTAACATAAAAGCCTTTCAAATCAGCAGGAACCCTTCAGTTCAATCATGCTTTATGTACTGAAAGGTTAACTAACAGGAGAGGCTTATTAGCACAAATAATACTACCTCAGCCTGGATCCCAACAACATAGAAGCTAAGTAAGTTCAGGCCCCATCAGCATTTAAATGGAGAGAAAAAACAGACAGCAACAAAAACATCACATACCACCTGCTGCTATAAAATCAGTCCTCAGATGTTGTGGGCAACAGCAGACGCTGTGGGCAACAGCAGCTTTCCAAGGGCACTACCCTCACCCCAGCTGTTGGCATTGAACCACTCCCTCAGGATGGAAAAGAAGCGCTGTGAAGCCTTCTGATATAAGAAAAAACGAACATTCAGAGCCAGCCAGCTCCAATTCGGAGGCTATACCTCTAGGTGCATCATTTAATCTCTAATGCCTCCATTTTCTCATTCTACAAGGATGCTCACGTGTACCTTTCAAAGAGGTACTGGGATGTATTATGATTGTATAGATGGTTTAAAATGAAATGCATGTATAAGTTTTAGGCATCATAACAACTATTAAGGTAATTTTTCTGATTAAGAACTATGCTCCTTTCTTGAAAACTCATGGTCAGGGAAACTCATAAGAACTTGGATGTTAAGACTTCTAGACAAACTCCAGCTTAGTGCAATTTCTCCTCAAAATTGCCTCTGCAGTGTCCCAGTAGAATGGAAAAGGCAGAATTTTCTTTCATTTCCTATGTAAAACTGTGCAGGATCAGTCTTATGTTCTCTAGAAGAGCTGATTTTCATTCCAGAACCAGCTGTATATCAGTGATCAAGTTATCTTCTCCCTGCACTGGGTTTTGAAATCCTCTAAAATTAAAGTCATAGCACAAACAATGTGTAATGTTGTTTGAATTAGATCAAGTTTATGTTTTGCTAGTAAGATTCAACAACATGTTCCTGTTTAAGATGTTCTTCCTAGAGGCTTAATAGAGAAACAATTAATTTCGCTGTAGCTGATGTCGTACCAAACAGTTGTTAACCTTTGATGCGAAGGTTACATCAGATACCAAGCCAAGGGTAAATTAAACTGACAATTGCCCTTGTTTAATTGCTTCTGAGTAGTACTCAGTATGTTTGAATGTGCAGTGAGTTGTTATCATACCCTGCTGCTATCCATTAACACGAAGATGAAGAATTTTATTTTACTTTTTTGATGCAACCATAGAGAAGGCAATAAAGGCTTTAATTACAAATAGATTTAATTTAGAATCTATTAGTGCAATTTATCCAAGCATACAGAAGTCAGACGGGTTGGTCTGAATAAGTGTGTAAGTTTAATGTTTTCTGTAAAAGACAAATATATATATTGCCAACTGTTACTATATAGTCTACAAAATATAAAAGATTTTAGCATCTTTCAGAATGAACACTAAAAAAACCCATGCTTATCTCCTTCAGGTCTTGCATATTTCAAGAAAAGAACTTAATTGGAGATTGTTTGTATTTCTTTCTTTGACCCAGCTGGAAAAAAACCTCACACTGCTTCACTCCTTTGTATGTAGGACTTAGAAGAAAAACATTAAGAAGCCAAATCCCAATTTTCTCAGCATCAAAAAACTTCCCAATATTTCCTGGTTTACTCACTCACTGACAAGACTGTGTGACAAAATGTGAAAATCCCAATTATTAGTTCTGAAATACTAAGAGGAAGTACTGCAAAACAATAAAGGCAATTCAGATCAAGTTTTACTGAAATTATGACATATAATATAGTCCTAGATGACACATTCTACATAAGCATTATAGTCACAGGAGAGAGTAAAATAAATATTAAGCCAAACACAGTATTCATTTATACAGTGTACAAGAACAAGCAATAACATAACATTTATTGCCATACAGGGTCTTTGGATAGATACTGGGAGATATGCTGAGATTTGATAATTTAACACCTAATAGCAATTCACAGAACCACAACAAATCCTAAGACAAACCTTCACAAATTAAACAAATTTCAAACATCAGAATGTAATTTTAAACAGAGGCTATATATTTAGGGGTGACTCTCTCACATAAGCAAGCCCATTAAGATTTTTGCTTCTTATTAGGAGAGGTTTTTTTATTTCTGCACTTACCCTGTATTACTACGGTCTGACTTTGCAAGATGTACAAGGCTAAAATGGGCAAGTGTGTATTCTGAAAAAGATGCTGTTAATTCCATCCACTATACCATACCATGATCTTATCAGTAGAAGTCTGCTTCCTTGATGAAGCAGCAAAGCTCTCTCTTGTAATGGAAAATCAACACAGGTAGTATATTTAGTTACCCTTATCTTTAAGCCAGGTTTCACAAAATTACCCATGTAACTTCCCATTGATTCTTCCTCCATCTCCTCTAATTCTTTATTTTCACTCTCCATTGTCCAGCTGAACTCAGCTGTTTTGCAGACCCAAAGCCCCAAGACCATTTTCAGACTTGTGACTCTGATCAGGCTAACTCACGGTCCAACTGGCAATTTTACCATTTATGCTAACATTGCCCTACCAGCTCTTTCTTCCATATCTCTAATCAGCTTCGCAACCTTCAATAACAACAGCAAAAGCACTAGGATCTATGCACAAACTGTAGCTGAGTGAGGATTTAATGAATCCCTCTATCAAAGCACTGAGCTTACACACTGCCTGAATGGAGCTAGGGATCTAAAATCCATCTTCTTTAGCCACAGGACATCAGCATGCTATTTCCTGTACTGTTGCATTCAGCTACATACGTTCATTCATACACCTGGTACAGCCACTGGCAACAAAGCAGGGACTGAAGCTCAAAAGGTCATTGAGGTAACTTATGAGGCATAGTGACAAATTGTGCCAGCCATAAACAGACACGCTAAGGTGAGAAGCTCCTTAACCTTCAAAGGTTTAGTTTCAACTCGTGATCTCCTACCACAGATTCTTTCCTGAGAGCTAGTAAGTAAAATAGATGGACCATTCCTACGCATAATGTGAAATAGCTCAAATATATTAAAAAGGTATTTTTAACCCCCTTTTCAAACTAAACACAGAGGTAACAATAACATGTTTTACAGCTGTTTTGAAAACTGAAGGTCCATTTTCTTTCTTAAAATTATTTTTCCTTTACTAATTCTTCTGCACTCTAGGGAACAATAAATGCAGCATGCACAAACACATGGGACTTCATAGACCCAAAGAGTTTAGAAACGGACAGCAAAAAATGAGGGCATTTTGGGACAGGATCCTTGAGCATTTAAACTAGAACACTTCAATTAAAAAAAAAATAAAATCAGGTTTTTTGGCAATTTTACACCAGCTGACAGAACAGCCACTGACGTACATACCTCAAATTTGAGGCTCATTCAGATGTAGCCTCTCAAAGGCAAAATAATGATGCTGAAGTCTTATACGATTGCTGTGGTTTTTTATTCTATAAACCTGACATAACTGGCAAGCAGTTACCTTATGCTCCATTTTCTGTGTGCACGATCTGCGTATAGTAGCCTCTTTCTGCATTAAGTATTTTCAAAGTGCTTGGTCAGGAACAGAAGCCCTCTTCCAGGTAAAGATTATGCGTGACGGGTCGACTCTGGCCAGTGACTAAGCACCAACCCAGCTGCTCATTCATTCACTCCCCCCTCAGTGGCATAGGGGAGAAAATCAGCAGGCCAAAAGTGAGAAAACTTGTTGATTGACATAAAGACAGTTTCATAAGTGAAGCAAAGCCTCATTACTTCCCATTGGCAGGCAGATGTTGAGCCACTTCCTGGCAAGAGGGGGCCTCAGCACACGTAACAGCCAGAACCACCAGCATCCCCTCTTCCTTCCCCTGCATTTTTATTGCAGAGCACAACATTTTATGGTATGGAATGTCCCTTTGGTCAATTTGGGTTAGCTGTCCTGGCTGTGTTCCTTTCCAAATTCTTGTGCATACCCAGCCTACTCACTGACTTCCAAATTTATTGCCGTTAGTCTTTTAACTTACAAATTAGCCTATAGGGTAATTTTACCATCCCCAGCCAAATATCTTCAATAATAAATCACACACACAAAAGATGTTATGATAGACAGGAAAAAAAGCCAATTGTAATATATATGAAGTACCAAGAAATTCATCCCTACAGCGTGCGCCAATGCCTTGCTACACAGACAGCAAATGGATTTGCAGCTCTCAGTGGAACGCCTGTTATTCCGTTGGATAGGCTTTTTGTCAAGGAATTATCTTTGTTAGCCATACTACCAATACATCAGTCTTGTGCTCACTTTCTTAGCTTTTAGATTTTAAATTACACGTTAATCTGTTTTTTGTTTTTTTTTTTTTTTTTTTCAGCTATTTCCCCCCTTATCCAGAGAAGCCACAATTCTGGGCAGTTTTCTGTCCTCTTGCAAACAAATTCAAGCAATCTAAAAATTTACCAGTCATCATCTAGAAATTACTTTTCTATCTAAGGAAAAGTAGCAACTGACTGTATGCATGCTGTTAATCTGCTTCAATGTTGATTAACACAGATGCACTTAAATCATCTTCTTGTGATCAACATAAAGAAATGGAGTGCAATTAAGATGCAAGCCTCAGCTGAAGATGACTGCCACCCTAAACAAAAAGCAAGATGTGACTTACAACTTACATTTATTAATATAAACAATTATAGAAAGGAGGTAAACACTTGTGGTGCACTCTGTGTGATCTTCAGAATCCATCTGCAATGCAGTAGCTCAATGCTTGTTAGAGTGTGTCCCAAGTTACCCACTGTTGCTAGGGGACAGTACTACCACCCCAATCCTTGTGGTGCCAGCACTCCATCTGGCCCACACAGCTAAACAGAAACCTGCTCCATTGCACACAGTGGAGGTTCTGCTGAGGACATAAGATACTTTTTAAGGTACTGCAGTGTATACATATATGTCACATCTCATATGAGGACTATCTTGCCAATCCCCAGTTACTTTAAATAACAGGCAACCTGAGTTAGGTTAAAGGTTAGTCATAACTTCAAGAATTCACAAAACACAGCTACAGAGGTTTATAAAAGATACATATGAAGAAATGAAAGAGAGAATCTTCTGAATCTTCATATACTAACACTACGTCAGAAAAGTTCTCCCACTCCCTCATTCAGCTCACTTGCCATCTTGCCTGGTAGGTTAGCAATCATGGCTTCACGTCTTCACGCATATGTTAATCCTCTGTTTGCACCTATTGAAGACAATATATTCAGAAGTCTCTGACAGAGAACCTATCCCTAACAGAAAGCTACATTCAGATAGCTTTTATGTGTTAATAACTACAGGAGACCCGAGGAGTAGTCCCTCGGGTAGGTTGCTAGATTTCTTCTTCCTGGAAAATGTCTTCAGACAGTTTGTTCTTCTATACCTTCTAAGGATCCAGACAATATCGTCTTCTGCTTGAAACTTTATCCTAATTCCTTCCTTTCACCAGTAGTCACTCTCATTCATTTGTTGTTCACTCCTCAGCTAAATGTGTTACATGAGATGTTGCCTCCTATAGCCAACCAGTGAACAACTTCCTACTTCAACAAAGAAGCCTCTGCCCCACCTCACCTTTTGGTGATCCACTGGCATGCTTCACCATAAAGCATCTTTCACTGAACACATATTCCATACCAATCTGTAGGGATTCATAATTTGTATAAATGTAATTAGGAGAAACATACACAGAAACATACACAAACTCAAAGACTTACTTTATACCAGTTAAAAGCCTGGAAAAGCAAGAATAATATCACTATTCTGAATCAATGCACGTCAATGGAAAAAAGACCAAGATACGGTAGAGTGAAACGATTTGTATTCACAAAAATTAAACTCGAACAAACTAAGAATTTTATACAAGAATTAAAAAAAGGAGGTCTAACGTGGTGAAAAACACACTTTACTGTCTTTATGGTTACAGTTTTCTCTTAAAGGCAGCTAAAAAAGGCAAAACACAAGATGGGAGAATGAAACAGATTCCTTAATTTTTTTCCGCAGTGTATAGCCTCTGTAGATACACTGTGTGCAAAACAAACAGTTTGAAGGAAACCCTCCCATTTCTATTTTCTTGTGTATAAAATGTTACCCTTTTAATGCCCACTTGAAATTTGGCCTAAGAAAGGCTGAAATATTTTGCATCAAGATGATTTTGGTTATAGAAAAGTAAAACGCAAACTCCATTTATTGTCTCAGTCTAACCCTTAAGATATTCAGTTCACACTCTCTCTGTGGTTATCCTTCTCCTTATTTAAATGCTTCTATTTCTTCACTCTGCTCAGATGACGTGGCACTGCAGTTTTGGAGGAATCTCCAGGAGATTCTCTGTACAGAGAAGCCAGAATTGTCTCTACAACCACAAAAACCAAACACAGACTTTGGCCAATCACAGTATAACTTAACAATCGTGGCAGAACATACACGCACATCTTCTTCCATTTATACTCATTTTCATTTAGCAATGCCATCTCTAACTCAGGGAAGACTCTCTTATACTTATTGCTTAAGAATCTGAATGTTCTATATCTAATCCTGTAGCCTTCAGTTGCAGCCTGGTGTTAAGTGATGGATCCCCAATTAGCTTGGGACTACTTAAGCAAAACTCATCCCAAAATCCCTAGCATTTTTGCCCAAGGCTAGAGTTTACTTTTTACCAGAATTCAGAAACTAGACTAGTCTCTCAACACTATTCTGAAGAGCCAGAGGTGAGATGACGGTTTACAATATACAGCAAAATGAAAGACCGCGGAATAAACCAGCAGTGCACTTGACGGGCTATTTCTCTCCATAGTCACCACAAGAATGATATCCATCATCACCTGCAGCTGTCTTCCTCTCCCCATTTGACCTCTACGAAGATTTTTGCATGTTGTAAATCACAAAATAGGTGTGGTAGTGTAAGGTGAATGAACATATAGAAACATTCAACCACAACTCATACATGTATTTTTTTTAACCATCCATTGTGGAAGGCAATTTTCTGGTACAGGTTTGGACTTGGTGCTTTGAATGAATTGTCGGGGACTGGGGGAAAAGAAAAATCTCATAAGGAGGGCTTTGGTGCTATTAACACCACTCTCTTTCCATGTGCTACAGTCTGTTCACAAAAACACCTCATGCTTCATATACGACATTGATCTGAATGGTATGCCATCCATTTTTGCAGGGCTGCCAGCTTATACTTCATTGTAAATCAGGAGAGAAAATAGTTTCAGAGGCTGTAATTTTTTGTCATATAAAACAGACGCCTTAGTCAATAAATTTCCACAATGTCTGAAAGACTCATAATTAAAAAATGAATCCAAACAGAACAACCATAAATTAAACAAGCAAATATGTAACTTATTAATAAGGTTGGTTTGTGCGTTGTTTTTTGTTTGGTTTTTTTTTGTTTTTTTGGTTTTTTTTTTGTTGTTGTTGTTTTTTTTTTACTTTGAATTTTACAAATAGAAAGAGATTATAAAGAAAACTCCACAACATAAATGATATTCAAAACCCAGGCAAACTATTAAAAAGTCTTAGCAGAGTACAAGTCACTTTTACAATCCTTAAAATAGCATCAGATCTTGATAAACCATAGCCTATACTATGACTTTTGGATTAAATTTTAGTTTAGCAATGCCCATTAAAAAACAACGATCACCAAGTAGCTTTTGCCACCTGTTACCACCAACAGAACACCCAGGGAAGCATGAGAAGGGCAGAATCTAGTACACTGTATCCAAAATAAAGTCTATGACTGGAATATCCAGAAAGGCAAAAAGAGTTCTCCCCAGTATTCATCCAGGAAAATCCCTGACACGTTTATTAAATATAATTCCTCCTGAAAAGTCAAGTTTCTAAATATGCATAACATAAATTACATTAACATTGGTCTTCCCTGTTTTAATGCCTATTTTCTCTTTCTCCTACAATTTACCTTATTAAGTATTTGCATTTTTTAATCTTTATTTTATTAGCAGTTTAATCTGCTTTCATAGCTCTGATCTGCAAATTTATTTTTCCCATATTTCTATTATAATTTGATCCTCGCTGCCTTGTTTCTCTTGACACTTGAAAATGGCCTAATGGAAGAACAAGGTTTTGAAGAACGGAAGACGGAGACAGTCTTTGAACATGACAGCACAAAGCACGTGGTAGTTTTCAGTCATTTACAAAAGATCTTGGTCTCATAGAAAGGTTGCACGCATTTTGCTAAGTAAGAGGTCCTATATGGTCTTGCATTTTAAATGTCATTTCAAGACACACCTTTCATTTCAGATTTTGAATTTTTCCAAAATTATCCTGATGTAAGCTCACTCTGTGACTTTGAACCATAAACCAGAGGTAACAAAGTCTTACAGACATTCAAGAAGCCAATAACACTTCAGAAAGTTCTCGTCAACTTTTCTATTGCATATAACAGCATGAGTCTCAGACTACATTCTTTATCTGAACATTTAGGTAGAGTCAGTGATATATATGATGAACAGCACAACCATACCCAGAAGAGCACAGCAGCATGCCTTTGCTCCTCATGAACGACTCACAAATCTTCCTAATCCACCCCGACCACAAAAGAACAAGAGAAATTAAAGCTGAACAAGTTCTGTGTTTGCTGCTAGTGAACATCTTCAAGGATAAAATTGGCCAAACTACACAGGAAGCTGTCAATAGAACTTTTAGCATTAATATCAGCCACAATTAATAGCTTTCATTTAGATACCTGAAATAATCTTAAACTAGCATCATGCCATTCAGAGTAGTTCAAACAAAATATATCGGGAGAAAGCAGAAAAACTTTCATTCCTTTCCAAAACTGACTGGTATAAAGTCATGAACATTTTGTTGTTGTTGTTGTTTTAAATCAACACTTACACTTCAGGTTCAATTTGTTCGATTTGTTTCAATCTATCCAGCAGAATTGGTTATAATGTTAAAAACGATCACTCATTAAAAAGTTAATTTGGCCTCATTTTTCAGGGTAGAGTTGATAATATTCAAGACGAAGTTATAGAGAAAAACTATGCGCCTTCATCATTAATGCCAAAAAGATTCATTGTGCAAGTTCTTATCTTAATGCAGGATCAAAACTTCCTTTTTGCTACTTGTGTTCAGTTCCCCTCTTCCTTCCACAAAGAAGGGCCTGACTTCCATTTTCTCTGCAACAACCCATTAGGGAGCCAAGACCAACAAGATCCCATTTTAAGTTTCTTTATCTAAGACTGAACAAATTCATAATCTCTGCACCTCTGCAAATTCATATGTCTGCACTTCTCCTCACATGTCATACTGATCTCTGGTTAATTGATAGCATTTTTACACATGATGTATTATAACATCTGAAGAACAGACATTCTCTTGTTCCATCATATCCAACCCCTTTGGCTTAATGTGAGTTACAGAATTCCAGCCCATTAGGCTTAGCACTGTTCACTTCTATAAAGTCTTCTGGTGTTCTTTTTGTTTCGTTTTTAAGAAAGCAAGAGAAAGCAATAAAAAAATGCCAGGATTTGATCTCACTTTCACTCCAGCATAAAACACAAACTAAGTATTTGGATATATCACAAAAAGAGAGAAACCAGAATTGGTGACAGCCTAATGGCTCAAGGCCATATTTTAGCTCAATCAAATCAATATGAATTTTACAAGAAAATTCAAAATAAAACCACTTAAAGTGCTTGCAATGAGTACTAGCCCTGATCTTGTTTCAGAACTACCCTGCAATATAGCCAGTGCTTCAACATGGTTCTCAACGTGGCAAATTCCAGCAGCAGATTAAGACCCTCAGTCATTCACATTAGGTCTGTGTTTTGATGCCCAGCATTCCTTTTATTCACTTATATAATGTCAACAGTTCCCCAGCTCGCTCAAAACCTGCAATTGGCCCATTCTCCTTCCATTGTGAATTAACATATAAAACATTGGAAATAATCTGAGCATCAAGTAACATGACCAGCTTCTACCTGTAGTAAACTTCTTGGCTACTTTTTTGTTTTTAAAGAGGAAAACAAAGCAAACAACTCCGCCTCCCCCCAAAGCGTCACATAAAATAACAAATTACAGGAGTTTCCAGTCCTAGTGTTCTCGTTCTCTCAAACAATTCAATTCTCCCTAAAGCCACCTATATTCAAGTTTCCCTACTTTAATATTTGCTCTCACAAAAAAGTCTATTTTCTTCTTGCAAATTTGTGTTGTGCTAACAACATTAAATTCTTAAATCTTGCCAAAGCAAGCATCAGTTATATCGGCTTGAGGATCTGTTCAGTTCTCACTTAACTTTCTCAGTAAGGAAAAAAACCACCACCGCCGTATCACTCCATTTCATTCTTTGCCTTCTGAGAATAGTAATACTCTCCTCCATAAATTCAGCTGTATTCAGCACTGTGCATATGCCACAGTAGATTAACACTGCTGCAAAATATTTCTACTCTAACCCTACTGTTATTAAATCTCATAAACTTTTTTTTTTTTTTTGGCTTGGTTTGGTGCCTCCCCCAACCTTCTTCTGGCACCAGTACATGGTTCCCTGTGCATCCCATTCAGTAATTCTACAACACCCTGAAGAACTACATAAGGCAGGTTAATTTGATGAGTGCTGATGATACATGAAGTGCAGAGTATGACACATACTATTTTATAGCAATAGTTTTCTTCAAATGCACATTCAGTTAACAGAAACCCAGGTCTGGCATAGACATGGGCCTATCTATACTCACTATGTGCAGCTGCAGAAAATCACCAAGCCCAGGGGCACTGTCAATCCGAACAAGAATGCCATCCTTCACTGTTGTGCTGAAGCCCACAGCAAGACGGTCTGTCCTTGTGCTCGGTCTGTCGTTAGCTGGCCAGGTGTACAGGATGAGACCCCCACTCTTCCCAAATATATACGTGGCACCAGCTGCAAAACACAAAACCAAAGAAAAAAAAGTGTTAGTTACCCATTTCATTTATTTATTTGCCAACTCTGGTAATAACGCTAGGACTTCTGAGAGGAATATAAGCAAGCATAGCACTTTCATTAGTTAAAGGGGTGAAATTAATGCCTCCTGCTGGCCAGGTTACTAATAGCACAAGACGACTCCAAGAAAATTTAAAGAGTAGATGGTGGAAATACATATTTCAAGACTCAACCAGGTAAGAGAAGAGGACAACACATACTAAATTCCTTACATTTCATGACAAACAGCATCGTGAGCTCTCTCTGATATTGGAATTGATTCCATATATGTTATAAGACACATGAAATGGTGCTTTAGACTGCCCTGTCCATCTTACATGTATTCCTCCTGCTATAAAACTAAGTTTTCCTTTGTAGAGCAATGTCTCTGGAATGCTAGATACTTTTTCTGATGGAAGGTGATATGAAGGTGAAAGAGCTTTTTATCAGACAAAACATATCTGTTCCTTCACCATTAGCCTTGCACCATTAGACTTGGTAACAAACAGTGTAATTCCCTCCTCCTGGAAAGTTCATCCTTCAGATAAGCATGGACTCGAGACTCATAAACACATCAGGCAAGTAATCTAAATGTGCATGTATGTAATTCAGAACATCCTCATCTTCCTACACACATCATAGCAGGGGAACTACAAACAAGCAAGCAAGCTTTCTCTTAAGGTACATATCATTCAAGAAATTTCTTCTGTATACAACATGATGAAGTACATTTCATTAGTTCCTAAATAAAGACAAGTAGCATTTAAGATAAAAATAAGTGAATAGCTTATCAAGAATGAATGATTTCATTAGTGCTAATATCCCAGACAATGCGAGATAGGACACTACTGTTGGGGAAAAAAACAAGCCACACCTGTTTCAGGAGCATGAGATTCAATGGGAATATTTCACAGCTCTCTTTGAGGCTGGGCTTGTCTTCAGCTGAAGACTATTCACACAGAGTGGGAGACTATCCTTTTCTCAAGACTTCCTAAGAATTTCAGATATCTAATCCACGTATTTACAGCATTGTTCATCTTCACAGCAAACCTGAGAATTTGTTCCTTGACCTTATTTTTAAGGACACCACCAAACCTCTCCAAAGCTGAACACTGTCCTCCCACATTCACAAGGGCCATCTGAGCTGAGCAAGACAGACATACAAGTGAGGAATTATTGTTGCAGACGAAGCAGAAGCATTCGGAGTTCACATTCTCACTTGTACTCAACACCCTGAGTTAGAAGCAGGATTTTATAACTCAGTAGTCATAAAATCAGCCCCTAAGCTTCGTGGAAAATATGGTTAAAATTGCTGTCCTAGACCCAAATCTACAGGCAGGACAGGAACAACACTTCGGAATGCTTCGGCCACTTACTGCACCCCATTTTCTGAGCACTATTACAATGGGTCACAAGCTACAGAATAGTAAGCAAAAATAACCAGCTCCCATTACCGCATCAGGGATGAAGTATTTGTAGAAAGTACAGGTAATGTACTGGGTACATTTTCCAGTCTGAGTGAAATTACAACTCATGATTTCGTATTTTTTTCCCCACCATATACCAATCAACAACACATATATCAAGCAATCCTGAACAGAATAAATGTAATCAGATACAGAAACAGGTGGGATCATATATGTGTAACTTCCATACTTGCCTACAAAGCTGTGGCTCCACTAAAGCTCTTTATGACCTCAATTCCAAATAAATACTACATATTACTAGAAATAATTGATATATTTCACCCTCGCTTAAGGGGCTTCCTCTAGACATCTCAGCACACATTACCAAAACAGACATCAAAAACTCAGGCACACAGAAGGGAAATGATTTGTGAACAGCTGACTCAAAGACAGAGTGAAAATTAATTCACGTTTCCTTCCTTCCAGGTCTGTGCATACCCACCAGAACATGCCCAGTAAATTCAAACAAATGTGTCTGAAATCAGAGTTAGGTAGGAAATCTCACTCATAATTCTCACTTAACGAAAGAGCACATTGGCATACTGGAACTGTGCACGTATCATTTCAGTTCCAGAAAGATTAATTTTACAGACTGAACTCTATCTCCTCATTCAGCTTTGAACTCAAGATGGAGGGCACACAACGACTGAAATATATGCATAAAGGGGTTCTGTTTGTCTGTTTAAACACATCCCCAACAGTATCTGTAATCTCTTGGTTAGAGGGCTAGTTAGAGATGACTGGGTAGTGAATTATCTATGGCTTCCTCCCATCCACAGGTATATCAACTGCCCACTATAAACTACATTACAAATATCGACCCTAAGTTTATCAGTTTATTCTAGAAGTTGGGTATACTGCATTACAGACTAGAACAAGGCATAGCATCGTGTTAAGTAAAACAAAATGAGTTCCCTCACTGTTGATGGCTTCATAGATTAAAACCCACTTTCCAAAACTGATCTCACTTGAATTGCAAGTTCTCCTTTTCTTTATACTGGTTATCAGCAGAAAGACAAGCTTGGAAGAGAGTTCTTCACTATTTATGAAGACAGATGATTTCTTTGCTTCTCTGAGAACTACTTGGCTGCAGGTAGAGGATGTCAGTGCTCTATGAGCGCCAATTAGAAACAATTATGTCTTCACAGGCCTGTCATGGGATTTAAGAGCTTAACAGAACTCATTTTCTCCTCACAGAACACAGATTATTGCTTCTAGGCCTAACTTGAAGACACTCAGTACTTCAGATTTGTGCAGGAAGATCATTCAGAAGCAACAACCAGAGCCCAAACTAACCTGTTAACTGAAGCTTGGTGGCCTGCAGTTGTTTCCGTATTGTCCAGGTCAGAATTATCTGCATAACGATAGATGGGCCACTTGTTTGTTGGGTACATCAATGTCCCTTCCCTTTCCCACCTTTTTGAGGGTATACAGGATACCCCTTGCCTTGTTTGGAAAGAGATGGCATATTAGCATTGCATCAGTACCACTTCTTTCCCCCAAAGTATGAACAAAATAGTCACTCCAGTCTGAAAACACAAGGTACAGACATCAAGTAAAAGCAGACGATGAAGAATAACAAGAGTTACTACCGCACTGTAATCACATTAAAAAAAAAAACAAACAACAAAAAAAAACCCCAAACCCAAAAAACCAAACACAAAACAAAACAAATAAAACCAAAACAAACAAAAAAAAACCCACGCAAGCCACCAACAGCAAAACGACAAAAACCCAAAACACAACACACACACGCTTGATTTAAATGCTTCTATTTGACTGCAGTAACCATAAGTTTATAGAGTTTAACTGATCAAGACAAACAGTATAATTACAACCCTGGACTTCAGGAAAGGAGATTTCAGCTTCACCAGAACTTGACAAGGCCTGAAAACTTTATCTGGTTGGCTCTATCTTGCATTAGGCTACTGTGAGTGAGCAGGTTGGACTAGTTTACTTCCAAAGGTCCCTTCTGATCTGAAATCAGTAACTATCCTTTCTTTGTGGTCTTGCAGAGAATTGTAGACTAATGAAGTGAAGAACTCAGTTAAGAAAAAAGATGATGAAATGTCTTTTCTGCTTGAGATCTCATTGCACCTAAGCTTTGTTACAGACCTCTTTATTATATAAGAGCACACATTTTTTCCAAGACACTTTCTGTTCAAGACGGACAACACATAACACACTGTTAATGAACAGCCACTTGATATTTATTTTTTCCTCATTGTTCAAGGTTTAGTTATATACCTCCTTTAATAAATACAACCCCGACTGCGCCCTGAAAATAGAAAAGTCCAAGGGACTGATTAACCCCATCGTGTTTATTCTTACAGTGCTTCACCACTTCAACTACATAACACTAACTTTAGCCTGTACTGTGCAAAAAAAAGAAGAAAAAAATAAAAATCAAAGATATGAGCGCACGAAAGTATTTCCCCAGTCAGCTGTGAGAACTCTCACTTCTCAAAGTGCCCTGGGCCAGACTTACTGTACTGACATGTAAAAACAAATGGGAACACAATATGTTCAGCTACTCTACTAGGATGCTACACACAGAATTTGGTCAGCATTGGGAGCTCTGAAAAGTGAAGAAATATATGGTGAGGGAATAATCCCTACAGATCTAAGCTACTGGGATGCCACCACACGTTTAGCATACACAAAGCTTATAAACTCACAAGCTTGTAGTTTGGCAGAGTGGCAGTCGACTTTTTCCAGAAGTGACTTAACTTTTAACTATAACTTACAACTTTGGTGCTTGGAGATCTAAAAATCAGAGAGATGAGTATGTTGCAACACACATGACAATGCTGTTATTTAAAGTCTGTATATCTAGTTAGGTAAATTATGTATCTGCTAGCTAGATTTGTGGACAGAGCTGTTTGATTATTTAGTTTCAGTCAAAACAAAACAGTTTGAGGTAAACATTCCTCACAGAAAATTCCTAAGAAAACACTTATAAGCAATGTTTTAAGTCACAGCAAATAAAGCCTCCTAGTCAGTTGCGCTAAGAAACATCTAGTTGAATTTAGCACCACCACCTATGATTTTAAATCAGTTATCACTTTTTCCTCATCATCGCTCAAAGACTTCAAAACCCTGTCTTAAGGAAGAGTATCACTCAACATAGTACAACTGCAGCAACTATATCCTGCCGAAAACTAACCCTATAAAGCAGTAGAAAACAAGACTGTCACACCTCCACAAGACATAACTTCTTTTGTGCCTTAGGGATCCTGTGAGTCTCCCCATATTAAATAGCCTATTACAGATTCTCCATTTGCATTTACTAAGCCATGAACAGTCCATTTTGCCTCAGCTACAGCACAACACATATGCTCGTTTCACTGTGGCCAGGAAAGAGCAACAATTGACAAGTATTATAGCAATGTTTACAATTTGAAGGGCTAACCGCAGCAACTGTACACTGGGATATGAGTTTAACATATTATGAATGCCACAGTTCAGATTTTTACAACTAAAAAGTACTTTTAAGATTAAAATTGTGAGGAACCTAAGCTAATTTAAAAGCTACAATAATAACGTAAGTTAATATAGCAAAATTTATGACCAGGGTCCCGCATCCCTTTGTGACAACATGGTCGCAGCAAAACAATCCCAACTAAGGCAATCTCACTTAATTAGTTTTATTGACAATTACCATAAACTTTTAAGTACCAATTCAGGCATTGGGAAACAAAGACAACAAACAATTAAACAAACACTTAGGGAAAATACCTTTCCTTCCCCTTCCCCAGGCTCAACTGCAGTCCACCAGCTCTCCTCGTCTCCCCTCCCTCTGGGCTTTAGCAAGACAACAGGCGGTGCAGGAGGTCGGGGTCAGTGCACAGGGGTTTCTTTTCGCCACTCCTTGATTCTTACTTTCTGTGCTCCAGCATAGGCCCCAGTCCCTCAGACTTATCTCTTCCCCTGTGCAGGTCCCTCCCTCCACAGGCCCCAGTCCCTCACAGGTGTCCCCGCTCCTCTGTGTGTTCCTCCACAGGCCCCAGTCCCTCACGGGTGTCCCTGCTCCTCTGTGTGTTCCTCCACAGGCCCCAGTCCTTCAAGGGCGTCCCTGCTCTGGCAGGGGTCGCCCACAGGCCCAATACCTTCAGGGGTGGCCCTGCCCTGGGCTGCAGTCCCCCCAGAGGCATGCCTCATCCAACACAGTGTGTCTCCAGCACATCCCCACCAACATCCCCTTCCACATGCCTCTCCCTGATCCTTCTTTTGTGCCCCCTTGCATGCCTCCTCCCTTTGTGCATCCTTCTATGAACCCTCCCACACTACCTCCTGCCCCTAGGGGCTATGGCCCTTTGTTAAACTCCAAGCAGCAGCATCATGTCCTCCTCTGACAGGCTGAGGGTTGTTTTCATCCACGTCAGAGGTGGCTGTGACCGCACACAGGGCAGTTCATGGCCTCCTCCCACGCTGGCTGCTCTGCAGCCCCCTGCCACTCAGGACCCAATACAAACATAAATATCCTGACTGGGGTGGTAATTCGCCAAAAAGCGTGAGGTATGTAAACCTAATGATAACATCTTCCTACCTAAAAGAACATGCAAGGCAAGGCATATGCCTTTCCCTCAATTATTGTGTCTTTATTCTCTTGCATATAATTCTTTGAAAAGTACAGACATTGTTTTACTTCTTAACATTTTTGTAAAAGGATTGGAAACTTACTTTTACATTTATCAAATGGAAGACACAATTTTTAAAGTCAAATACTTGTAATTATACAAACAGAAGAATTCTATCGCATTTTCCTTACCCATTGCTTGGTTTTTTTGGACTCCCCCTGCCCTTTTGTGTCTCCTTTATATGTCCTGCTGTATGTTCTGCTTAGTCCAGTACTTCTGATGAGTCTCTTGGGGTACTTCATATGCTGGTGTGAAGGTCCTACCATGTTTATTAATCATTGTAACCTTCTGATTTCTAACAAGAAGCTATCAGTTCACCTACAGGAAAATTTGTGACGATGGCATTTTGCTCTTTTATCTTGGCAGAAAACTGAAATATAGGTTATTTTCAAGAAGTAATATTGTCAAAGGACAGAATCAGTAACACATGGTACATGACCACAGGTAGTTACGTGAGCAAAGCAAGACCCAATTCATATCAGGAAGGAAACCTTGGTAGCGCCTGTAATTAGCAACCCTTTAATCAGCAGCTCTTTAAAGGGGCAATTAAAGTATTAAGACCTGGTATTTTATGCAGACGTTCAAAAATTCCCACAAAGTCTCAATAACAAAAGGCAAAAGAGTTTTGACAAACTCACAGAAATAAGAAAGAGGAAGTAATGGTGACCCTTATCTCATTGTACCTGGACTAGGCGGTTATTTGTTGTTTCCATCACCAGAAAAGGCATTAGTAAAGGAATGCACGTTAGAATAGTGGCATGAAAGCAAGTGAGAAGAGATGAGGCACACACCTGCAGAAACACAGTAAGGAAATGAAATTTGCTGCAGCAGGAAACATCATCATTTGGTCACATAATGAAAACGCAGTTTCCAAAAACATAGTGTTATAGAGAGCTGTTCTACCCTAGCAAGTGGAGATGAACAAAGTTACAAAGAAGAGCTGCTAAGATCAATTTCTATTCTAATAGAAGACTCCGATAAAATACATTGGACTTTTTGCCTGAAATCGGCCCCAAAGATTAAGGTCTTTCCCATATGTTCGCAACTTAAGGTAAACTGCGTATTTGACTACTCAGTATCTGATCAGGGAAACAACACTGGCACAGCTCTTCAGGCCTTAACTCAGTCAGACAGTTCAACATCCCATTTATTTATGCTTGCTACACTCTTGAGGAAAAGTGAGCCATGCTTTGAACACCAGCTCTAAGAGGGAGTTAAAGCAAACAATACAGATTGCACGAACCAGAAAAGAGCACCAGGACTTTCAAATGGTTCTGACTATTTATTGCTCCCCAAAATTTTATCGCATGGCAACACAGACAATAAAATATCAGTTGGTACCTGTACACAGTCAAAAGAACATGCATTAGCCAAGTAAAAATGAAGCTTCTGACAGTTGTTTTTCCAACTTAACTCCTTCTGAACACATCAAATAGACCATGCATGCTGAACAACTCCAATTTTTTTTTTAAGCTAATTTCTTAAGAGTTAAAAAATTGAAAGAGTGACTAAAGAATATTTCGAGGACAAAGAAATGCAACAGTGTCCATATGCATTAAGAAAAATAGTGGTGAAAAATAGGTAAAGTTTTTACCTAGTTTTGCATTATACTCCCAAATAGCATGGATGATTCGTCTGACTAATCATTTCTTGAAGTCACTTGAAGTGGATCAACTCTAGGTGTGCTGGAACAGCCACATTGTCTAGAGATGACCTAACAGGTGTTTCACATTGCCAGCTTCTGTGATTTTTTTTTTTTTAAATTACTCCTATGTATGTTGTCCACTAAATGCACTGCACACAGCTTCTTTGCCTGTCTATTACACAAGATGTATGATAATTTTTCCAGCTACCCTTATCAAACAAATTAAGAAGGGAGAAGAAAAAGACCAAGCAAGAAGCAATCTGACTGAATTTCAGATTAATAAATGGTTTTTCGGATTAAAAGAAAGGAATTAACAGCACTATTACCAAGCAGCATGCAAGTCCCATTCTTTCTGCCCTTCCATGTTTACCAAGGCATCAGTCTTGAGAGCAGCGATTCTTCCTTCTCCAGTTATAAGCTGTCATCCAGTTACCCTCAGTCTTAAACTTCAACTACATTATTATCCTAATCTTTATTTTACTGCTCCTCTTCCTATTTCAATTCATGTCACACTAAATAAAAAAAGTTCTTAGACAAAAGAATGAATCGGGACTCAGGAGACAAAAAATAAGCTAGATGT